>OU744318.1:28769871-29233550 GCA_916610145.1 Eristalis arbustorum
AGAAAGAAGTGGTTGACATCATCTTAATCTGCTAACCAGAATAGCATGCTTGCGAGTTACGGGAGCACTCTAAATCAACCCATCTGCAGGCCTTGAGATGCTATTGAATCTTCTGCCACTGGAAATGTTTATGCAAGCTACCGCTGCCAAGATTGCCATAGGGAGTACTTAATCCAAGTGCTGGAAGCGAAGCCAACAAATCGAACATTTTGAAAGCACACACACTCGAATTTCGGAGGATCGAAGGTGCAAGCAGGCTCAGGCGCGGCACTTTCACCGCTTTGTTAAACAGGCACTGCTCAATCAAAATGCCTGAATATGGCAGTGTTTTTCAAGCGAAGATCTTTGCAGTCAAAGAAGCGGCCAGAATGATATCAATGTTGGAAATACCACCGGCTGATAATACCATTTTTATTGACAATCGGCTATAGAAAGCAAGCCCAAGCTGATCGCGGGTGATGAACTAAAGATTCTGTGTAAACAGCACATAATAACTCTAGGTCATATGGACATAGCTGGCAATGAGGCAGATGAACTTGCCCGGAAAGACGCCGAAATCGAGCCATCCCATTCAATCCTAAACATTCACCCTCCATCGGCAGACGTCAATAAGAAAGCAAAGCAAATGGCGATGAACAAATCTAGCCACATATGAGACTACCTGATGCTAAATCCGACGAACGCCTGAAATGCGATTAAATGTTGCTCAGAATGGTAGTCGATGCGCTTACCGGATATAAGCATCTGAAGAATGATGAACATAAAATTGGCCCTACCCATGCCTACATCTACGGAAGCTGTGGAGACGTAGAAGAAAGACAGACTACCCCTCACTATTTCTGTCACATGCCGACTAGGTAATAGATCTCTGGGAGAATATTTTTTTCAAGGCTTTTATGATCTGAAAGACCTGCCACTTATATCTCTTTGCAGGTTCATTAGGACATCGGGCTGGCTCAAGCTAAACGAACCGGAAACAGAAACATCGTAATCATCGGGCTCGATTCATGGAAAGCACACAACCCCACGCCTTACCCCGTCCACAGGCACCACAATGGGTCTACGAAGACCTAATTGCGCCGTGCTATCAGCCCACCAACCCGCTTACTTAACCTGACCTTTCCCCCAATCCAGCTCCTCGCAATGAGTCCAATAGGACCGAAATGAGACAGAACAGAACAGAAGAACAGAAATAAGTGTTTCACGTGATCACCTGCCGTTAGGCTTATATCACGAAGACATTTAAATCTTTTAGTCCATTTTACGACGCTGGACCAGACGCCTTCAGTAGGAATCTGAAGTTCCAAGTTTAGAAATAAGCTTATGGACTTATTTCTCCACCTTGGTAGGGTGGCGAGGCCCATCTAACACCTCTGCTACTCTTTGGGTCGTAGCACCCGGTTGTTATCTGCAACTCCACCTAGACTTGAATCAATACCTTTCACGTCCGAGAGTCGCAAACGCCCAACGCCGCAAGATTAACTCCCAGACATGCAGGTATATCTCCACTTCTCCCCGCGGTTTTGGGTTTTAAACCACAGCCACCACGATGCTCCCACTTGGGGGCCATCCTCAAGTGATCAGGATGAAACCTATGCGGGCGGAAGCCTGATCTCCCGTGGCACCAGACTATAGCCTCTGGTCAAGCTACCAGTAGGATGCCATAACATCCCGCGACTGGCCGCCATTGTTATAAACCCAAGCCTTTTATTTTGTGCAGTATCTATTATAAGATAAGGCACTTACCGTTCAATCCTTTGTTTGCGAGCTTGAAACCATCATTTTGACAAGCAACGGAGTAGGTTATTTCCTAAACCATTAGCTTTTAGCTCGGGATTTTAGTCGCCTTTTACGACGGGTATATTCTACGACCCCTACCCGAAGGGGGAGCCGAAATGAGACGTCACCCCCGCCTACTTCCCACGTCTTCATACTTAAGCCCCTACAACAGCCAGAATTACTAATTTCCATTCATAGAACCACACAAGCTGCGCAAGCTTCATTCAGATGCCACAACACAGCTCAAGCAACCACACGAGGCCCACTCCGAGGTTTCATTTTCAAGCCATCGCATCTCGACTTTCGCGGGCCCGCATCTGACTCCATTGAATACAAAACACTCAGCCGTTGAATATGCTTTTATGGGATTTTGAATTTTGAAATTCGTTTGAAGGCATCGGAATTAATTCCATCCACACGGCGCATGATTGATGGCCGCGCTTTGGATTTCAATCACAATAATTTTCTAAAATTGTTTTCGGGTCAGTGCTGAGCATGCCGAGAGCACAGCGCTTGTGGGAAATTTTACGACCCTCATTGGTTGGGAATATTTGTCAATTGCTCGCGATTAAAGTGGTCATTTAGGTGACTTGAATGAATCACGACAAGATGGTCTCGTGGGCGTGTGGGTGAAGCAAGAATATGTTTTTCATGCAATCGTTTCTCGGTTTTGATTTACGAGTAGACCGGGGAAAACCCAAACGTTTTACAACATGAGCGGCGATGGGTGGTCATTGTTACATATCATAGGCAGTTTGGTTTGTAACGTGAAATTGGTTGGAAGGCTACCCAAGGTACTCGACATGTAACTGAGGTCTTAGACCTGCTGATGTCGAAAGCGGCGATATACTAAGGAACACACGAAATAAGCTTTTCCCACACGTATTCCTAGGCCAGTCCTAGTGGAAAAGACTAGGAATATCCGTATCCGAAATGAGTATTCTAAGGAAGAGACTTAGGAATATCCGAAATGAGTATTCCTAGGCCAGTCCTAGTGGAAAAGACTAGGAATATCCGAAATGAGTATGCCTAGGCCAGTCCTAGTGGAAAAGACTAGGAATATCCGAAATGAGTATTCCAAAGGAAAAGACTTAGGAATATCCGAAATGATTATGCCTAGGCCAGTCCTAGTGGAAAAGACTTAGGAATATCCGAGATGAGTATTCCTAGGCCAGTCCTAGTGGAAAAGACTAGGAATATCCGAAATGAGTATGCCTAGGCCAGTCCTAGTGGAAAAGACTAGGAATATCCGAAATGAGTATTCCAAAGGAAAAGACTTAGGAATATCCGAAATGATTATGCCTAGGCCAGTCCTAGTGGAAAAGACTTAGGAATATCCGAGATGAGTATTCCTAGGCCAGTCCTAGTGGAAAAGACTAGGAATATCCGAAATGAGTATGCCTAGGCCAGTCCTAGTGGAAAAGACTAGGAATATCCGAAATGAGTATTCCAAAGGAAAAGACTTAAAAATATCCGATATGAGTATTCCTAAGGAAAAGACTTAGGAATATCCGAAATGATTATGCCTAGGCCAGTCCTAGTGGAAAAGACTAGGAATATCCGAAATGAGTATGCCTAGGCCAGTCCTAGTGGAAAAGACTAGGAATATCCGAAATGAGTATGCCTAGGCCAGTCCTAGTGGAAAAGACTAGGAATATCCGAAATGAGTATTCCAAAGGAAAAGACTTAAAAATATCCGATATGAGTATTCCTAAGGAAAAGACTTAGGAATATCCGAAATGATTATGCCTAGGCCAGTCCTAGTGGAAAAGACTAGGAATATCCGAAATGAGTATGCCTAGGCCAGTCCTAGTGGAAAAGACTAGGAATATCCGAAATGAGTATGCCTAGGCCAGTCCTAGTGGAAAAGACTAGGAATATCCGAAATGAGTATTCCAAAGGAAAAGACTTAAAAATATCCGATATGAGTATTCCTAAGGAAAAGACTTAGGAATATCCGAAATGATTATGCCTAGGCCAGTCCTAGTGGAAAAGACTTAGGAATATCCGAGATGAGTATTCCTAGGCCAGTCCTAGTGGAAAAGACTAGGAATATCCGAGATGAGTATTCCTAAGGAAAAGACTTAGGAATATCCGAGATGAGTATTCCTAGGCCAGTCCTAGTGGAAAAGACTAGGAATATCCGAAATGAGTATTCCTAAGGAAAAGACAAGGAATATCCGAAATTAGTATTCCTAGGCCAGTCCTAGTGGAAAAGACCAGGAATATCTGAAACGAGTATTCCTAGGCCAGTCCTAGTGAAAAGACCAGGAATATCCGAAATGGGGAAATTCCTAGACCATTGCTTCGTCGTTCGCCTGAGAAGTCAGTAAATTAAGACTGTTTGGGCACCATCGCCATAAGCACAACGAGTAAACGAAGAAGGAAATTAAAAAGGTTGACCATGCATTTCTGCTCCTTAAGTAACCCTTCACGAAATTACCCGAAACAAGCGATATCGCACAAAGAAGTTCATGAACAACAGGAGACACGCTTCGCGTGGCGGGCACAAGCCTTAGATCTTATCCGATTGACCGACTAGCCTCCGACTACCGACTTTTCACACTGAATGGTTAAAAGTTCGAGCAAACAGATCACTTAGCGGGGACCGAAGACAAAAACCTGATCCCATTCAACGAACCTGTCCGCCCGTCCGCAGGAATACTGAACACAATCCATGACATGATCGCGCCCGGTCCTCGGACCGTGCATTCAATTCACACGATTTGAGAGACAATCCAACGAAATCACCCGTCAAATGGGCTGAACCACGGATGGACACGCCGAAATGCGGCTTTTGTTGACGGGATCTGGAGGAAGAAGAAACAACAAGAAGCTGATAATGAACGAGACTCTTTGAGTCCTAGGGACAGATTGTCTCCAAAGGGTGGATCGACCCAGCCACCTGGTGCAAGCGCGATTTCAAAACGGTCACCCAATAAACAGGTTTCGCCATGCAGGACAACAACCTCTGACATCACCGAACCGCCGACTCAATCACGCAGCGCAGACAGCACAAGCTGACACGGTCACACTTCCAAAGCAACTGCGCCAACGGCCGTACGGCGTAACACCAATAAGACATAATCCACTGTCAACATGTTAACTATCGCGACTTACAGACACTTTCAGCGGGGAGTCTCTAGTTCAAGTGAATCCATTGAACCTGTGCTCGGAATACTCAATTAGCGTCGTCTCCAGACCGAGCACTCATCCCAGTCAGCAATTAGCGAATGCCTCGTTGCGTGGGCCTGGCCCGCCGCGGTACAAGCGGTGTAAGTCGGTGTAAGCGGGCGCGCGAATTTGTCCAACACCGTGCATGGTGGCGCATGCAAATGGAAAAAACCAAAACCCTTCCCTCCCCCAGGCCTGTTAGAGCACAGTCCGTGTCTGGAATGGTTATGCAATGGCCAATGAATGAATAGACTGTGGAGGGTGCCCATTGTGGGGCACGTCCGTCCGCCGTTTGGCAATTAACCGAACGAAAGTGAAAACACCGAAAGGGCCGCTGAGCGTGCGTGACGCCGACTCTGACGCTGACTCTGGCGGCCAGAGGCACGCACACGAAAGTTTGGCAACCGGCCGCCAGTTATGGTGTTAGATGAGCAATAGATTTGCAGGCCGCGCACGGTCGTGTCGTAGGCTCCGAATGAGTGAGCTTATCGAACAGGAACACGACGAATACACAAGCATTCTAAATTTACGTGACAGCTGACGCGACGAACTTCCGAGTTGCATAATCCCCTCGCCGGGGTGTGGGGGAGGAGGTGAGCTTATCAAACCCCATCGATTATTATTCCCGAGCCGATCGGCAGCGTCAGCGTCGCGTCGGCCCAACTGCATTCGAAATTCTCGCGCTCGCTTTCGATTGCGAAAACGACGCGTGCGATACTCGACAATTCGACAGCAATCGGACAGTTGTCGCGGCGGTATAAAAGCGAAGCCCGTCGTTGAGGTAGGCATCAGTTGAGCTCGCTCAGTACAACAGAAGTCAGTCTTCAGTTCCTTTTTTTTACATTTATACACTTTTGCCTAAGCACATAATCTTCAATAATGAAGGTAAATCATCCATCTGTCATCGGTCAGCTGTCACATTTTGACACATCTAACACACCTCTCTCTCTCTCGATTTCAGGCATTCATCTGCATTCTCGCCCTCGCCTTGACCGTCGAAGCTGGTCTCTTGCCCCATGGACACATCGATGAGATTGCCCCGCACTACGACCTCGCCGGGCACGATGACGTGCACATCAGCCATTCGCCAGCGATCGTCCTCGAAGAAGGTGCCGATGTGCACCACCACGACGTGCACACCGCACCCGCCGCCAAGATCGTTCATCACGAGTCCATCCATCAGGTGGAGCCCGTTCACCATGTGACCAAGGTTGTGCACCACGAGCCCCATCACTACGTGCACTACACCAAGCCCGTGGTCGATCATCACTTCCACCACGATGTTGCCCATGTGCATGCCGCTCCCCTGGTGCACCACCATGGCCACCATGCCGTCGCCTACCACTCGCACGCCGCACCCCATGTCGCCTACTACTCGGCCATCGGCAAGCACTTGCACCACTACGCCCCCTACAGCAAGTTGAGGGTCATCGAGAAGCATTATTGAAAGATTATCTCCCAAGACAAAGAGTTGAATAAATTATTTCCTTAGTACCATTTATCAAACATCGCCCTTGTTTCACTCGCATTTCTGCACGCACCGAGCGCACCGTTTAATTGGCCACATAATGGATCACGAACTGGTTCGCGTTGAGGACTCCCCACCGGTCGGCCGCATCATCCCTTGGCTTGATTGCAAATTAGCCCTCGTCGGCGCTGTGCGAATTTTTATCGCAATCCAATGGCAGCGCCCCTGGCTTGGGGTGGATTTTTCGACGGTGCTGGTGATGGCCCTCAGCAAGGTGCACATAAACGTCAGGATAATCGACCATGAGATGGACTTAAGTGAGTCGTAAGTGCAATGGAATTAATTAGCCGCTCTGGTCGACGGGTTTCAATTACCGTGCCTTCGGAGGTGTCCAACGGTCGTAAATGTGTGCATTTCCACTTTGCTGATGCGGCCTCATCGGCGGCAGGAAGAGTGCTCGTTGACCGGGAGGAGGGAGACATTTGGACGGTTCTGTGGATGAGTCGGTGTAATTGGTTGACTCTATTTCCGGGTGAGGCATCTGCTGCGATTATTGAGAGCTGAAGTGGGTAGCTACAAGCAAGTTGGTGGTTCAAGGCGACTTGTGGGAATGTTCACCGATTGGACGGGGATCTGTTGGGTGCTCGGGGGAAATGATAAACATTCGATTTTGTCGTCTGCCTTAAAGACTTCTTTGAAGAGGAAATATAAGCACAATTTCAACGCCTAAGACATCAGCTTTAGAGCACCTAAGCCCCCCTTCGTCAATCACAAAACAGGTAGCACTACAGCCCATCCTTCTATGGCATTGAACATTGCGCCTACTATTAAATTGCCGCTAAATTTATGGCAAGCAGCTTGATACACACATCAGCCTCTGGAGGTTCCAAAGCTCTACTGTACAAGATCACTCTTATTCTGAGAATCAGAGTCATGGCAGGTCCACGTCAAGGTTTATGAACCAAATTATTCGAACTGTAAGTGAACGCGAAGTGGTCAGAGGAGGTTAAAATGTGAAGTATAAAGCGACGGTTAAGGGTTTATTAGTGGACCATTAGTGGACCAAGGCCCTAGATCCCTCAAGTGTGTCTCCAATTTTCAATTTGGATTCCATTTTCCAGTCTAGTCAAACATTTTATTTGTGATCCACCTTGTCAAACACTCTTGACATGTCTACAAAGACGCCGGCACAACATATTCCATTATCAAGTCCCTTGCATAGGATTGTAGTTCCCTTCTTCTTCTTCTTGTGGCGCTACAGTCCGGGGTGAACCTGGGCCTCGGTCAACAATCCTCTCCAGCTGGCACGATCATTAGCCAGCTGTCTCCAATTTCGCACTCCAAGTTGGTTGAGGTCCTTCTCCACTTGAGTGCGCCATCGGGTTCGTGGTCGTCCTATATTGCGTTGTCCCACTGGTTCGGAGTCGAAGACACTTCGGGCTGGAGCAGTGTTGTCCATGCGCTCAACATGGCTTAGCCATCTTAGGCGTTGAATCCGTAGACGCCTGACTAGACTCATGTCGCTGTACAGCCCGTACAGTTCGTGGTTGAATCTCCTTCTCCAAGAACCTTCAACGCAAACAGGACCAAAAATTGAACGCAGAACTTTTCTCTCGAAGAGAAAAAGGGCGTCTTCAACCGCTCTTAAGATAGTCCAAGCTTCCGCGCCATACAGCAGGACAGGGATGATCATGGTCTTATATAACGTGAGCTTGATCTTTCGAGAGAGGGCTCTGCTACTCAATTGCCCCTTGAGTCCAAAGAAACAGCGGTTAACAAGAGTTATTCTGCGTTTAATCTCGGTACTGATGCTGTTTGCACTATTGACTTGGGAGCCAAGGTAGACGAAGTCCTTGACTGCCTCGAAGTTGTAGCTGCCTATGGTGACGTTCTGACCGAGTCGTCGATGTTGTGTGTACTTTCTTACTTTGTTTTGCCCTCATGCACCGTCAAACATTTATTTGCCGCTTCCGTCTCAATGTTAACAAATGCCTCATTGACGGCTCGCTGAATTCTGCAAATCACGTCAATGTTATCGGCATATACAAACAACGCACGGACTTCTGGAATATCGTGCCTCGGGTGCTTACGTTTGAGTTTCGCACGATCTTCTCAAGTATGATGTTGAAGAAGTCACATGACAGCGCGTCGCCTTGCCTAAAACATTTTTTGACATAGAAGCTCTCGGTGAGTTCGTTACCGACCTTGATGGAGCAGCAAGAGTTCTCTATCGTCATTCTGCACAATCTGACGAGTTTGGCAGGAATGTCAAAACTAGACATGGCGTTGTATAGCTCGTCCCTATGCACGCTGTCATATGCGGCCTTAAAGCCGACAAATAGGTGGTGGGTGTCGATCTGCATCTCTTGGGTTTTTTCGAGGATCTGCCGTAATGTGAAAATTTGATCGATAGTGGACTTCCCACGCCTGAAACCGCACTGATAGGGACCTATCATGTTGTTGACGAATGGCTTCAGGCGGTCACACAGAACGGCAGAGAAGATTGGATTGCAGTTAAGGAGAACATTTACAGTGGAACAGCTGACTCTGAAACCAAATTGATACCATTTCTTGCAAGAGACTGCAATAACCTACGTTGACGGCAGAGCAGGTGACAAGACAATCACTACAATCAGCAGGGGTTCCCTTGATAGAACCGATGACAGTCACCAACTAACCCGTGCCGATTTTCTACGAAGTAGTTAGTAGGCACTTATTGTTTCAGATCGTGTAGTTTTTTTTTTTTGGAAAATCGGCTCAGAAATGAATGTAAATTTATATGAATTTCGACGTCGTTCAGGTACCATCTTCATCACAAGTCTTTGAACCCAATTTACTATGACTCGACGGGAAGAGTCCCCATCGCTCGTTGAATTTTGGCTCCTCAAACGACGCCTTAATTATCGAAACGCCCCTTTAAACAGAATAGAGGTGTTAAATCACTTCGGCCACTACGGCCAATCGAAACGATCATTTCTCGATTGGTACACCCGCTGTTTGACCAGTGGCACCGTCTTCTTTAAGCCACATCCGTGCTGTGACGTATTGACCGCAACGACAACAAATGGCCCAATGTCCACTCCAATATCACTATTTATGCTCCCGAGCCGCGTTGTGTAAATTTACGCCAGTTTTCCAAGCGGAATCCTTGGCGATCTCAGAGATGGCTAGTGCACTTCTAGAAAGTTGCTGGAGATGAGTGGATGGGATTACCTGCGCCCTTGGTTAGGGCTTCCATCGATGGTAACACTGTTCGAGACCACAAGCGCTCGAAGCCAAACCAAACGCAGAAAACAATGTAGACCTCATATCGGCGTAGTTACTATCCGGCCTCTACACCTTTGACTAAGCTAATAAACCCTCTGTGAGTCCTGTGGAGTAGACGACGGCACTGCAGAGCACTTAGGGTACCTCTGTGCCAGTGGTTATGTAGGCTCGTCGTCACAGAAGCGCCGGGAGACCGAGACATTTCATTAAAAATAGGCGGTTGTTTGGTAGTCTGGTAGTCAAGCCCCCTTCCAAAACAATGGTACAGAGAAAGTCATTTCACGAGACTTTGACAGCAAATGTCAGGTTAGGTTAGGTTATTGCACTGCCAGCGAAACTGCCAGCACACTTAGACCATTGTTGGTCCATTTTGATACCCAGTGCGGTTAATTTGATCCCCACCGCAAATGGTGACTGGAACAGATAAGCATATTAATTTTTGCTTTCACTGGGACTCGAACTTGGGACCCCTATAACCAAGGGCAGCCACTCAGCACCATTCGTCACCCAGGCGTTTTGACAGTAGATGTCACTGCATACATTTTTTGGACCAGGGCTTGTCTCTTAGGAAATATGGTAACTCCTGCAATCGCTTTTGTTTTGAGTCTCTCAATTGACCAAGCATTGATCGTCTCAATTCTGACGTACTCCGTAGAGTCGTGGACAGTCTCAAACATGAATCGAGAAGTCTTTAGAATCCGCTTGAGAAGAATGTGGACTGTTTGACCATGCTTGCTTTAATGACTTCTAGGTGTGAAGATTCCAAGGCCTTAGGGGACCATGTAAAGCCCTTAGTGAAGGCTGGAAACCTCCAAGCCCATGAGAATCAAACGACATTCGCGTCTAAGGCGGCGCATACAAATGGAGGAGGATCTAAACCAACTTGGTGCTCGTAACTGGGGCTGGGCTGGGTGATGCCCATTTTCACTCGGAACTACAGAGCCACGCAAAGAGGAAGAGGACAGCGCAAAATTGGAATTTCCGTATGACTGCACCAATTGTCAAGCGGTCGATTGCTCCCCTCAGCATCTCGAGCAATTATTCTGTGTGGTCATCCGAAGGCGTCTTCAGTGGGGCTTGCAGTACAGCTCGTGGGTACTCCTAAGTGAGCCTCCTCACGAACTAAACCAGACCTCTCCTGACACTCCTTCAATTAAGACTGGACTGAGATGCGCAACACTTGTACGTCACACATCTCAATTTACGCAGGATCCACCCCACTCGGGCCTCATTTGCCGCTCCTTCCAGCAGGCAGCCTTGGCCGTACCTCATCGTTGATGAACTGTTCATTCTGCATGACATTCTGACGCTAATGCCTTCACCTCACCGCTAACTACACACATCAGCGGCGAACTTGAGTCGCTCCGCTTTCGCGTGACGCCGACACTTCAAGCTCCACAAACACCACCGGCAACCCAATAATTTACCATCGCGTACACCCTTTCCAAGGCCTGGGCACAGCACAGCACTGTGGTGCGCGATTTGCTCCAATTTTCCGCTTATCATCATTATCCCACCTCTAGTAAACTGTGCTCCAGCTACTGTTGTGCCGCCGCCGACGAAGCCACCGCCGCCGCAGCTGAAAATTACGACCATAATTGCGCATGCGCACCGTACCGCTCGCATTAAGCCATCTGTGTAAGACTAATTTGAAAATCTGCATAATGTGCAATTTACAGCACTCATCTCGGAGCGCCTCGGACACACTGGCGGGGGCCGGGGCTCCACTCGACTGTCAAGTGCCCTGCGCCCGCCGCATAATTAAGCGCAGCGCGCACCTAAGAGTCCCACCAAACACGGTGCAGTGCGCGCCGCCTATCGCCACACTCACCCCACCCCAGAAGCGATTCACGGAATTCCTTCAAACCTCCATCATGATTTGCATCTTCAGCCTGAAGTTGAACTCTTGGACGGGCAGCCGCCTCTGCCACGCCGCCCCCAAACTGTGCACCGAAGTGCCGGACCAGAGCAGATGCCACGCTGGTGTTGGTGTCGGCGTCATCACAATCCCCGGCTCGAAACAATGCAAACAAACTCCGGCCACAAAGTAAAGTGCATCTCTCGAGACCATGTCAAGATCAAAAGTAAACAGACCCAACGGACGCTGCTGCGCTGCATCTCCCAACTCCATCGCCATCGCCATCGCGAGCTCCGTCCCCAGATGTGCCGTCCCGGACCGGGCCACGCACGTACACAACAGCGAAAAGTGAAACACGTCTCTGGAGTGGATTTCAAACGAATTAGTGTCGTCCGCGCGTACTTGGTGGTCGCAGTGTGGGCCCGAAACCGCAGTCCACCAAAACAATACCATTAAAAGCATTTCACTTTTCTGCTCCTTCCTGCGCTGCCCGCCCGTCGCTCGTGGGGCTCTGCTGCAGCATCAGCAGCTGGGCCGCAGGTAGAGAGCCGAAGGATAGACCAGCACGAAAAAAACACACGCAACACCAAATATTCCCACAAAGCGCTGCTCATTCGAACGCTGGTGTTAATTTCAATTGGAGCGACGGCGGCGTGGCGGCCGCGTAGACTGGTAGCACTCGCGACCGCGGACCGTTTTATTATTTCCTCCCCGACGGTAATAAAAATTTGACGGTCCTATTAAGAGGAAATCCCTAATGAGGACACACGCGACGACGACAACGCGCAAGTGCGTAAGCCCACCGCTGCCGTGGACTCCGCTGGACGCATCGCAACCGCGGCGCGTCCATCGATCGGCGGTCGGCGGCGCGGCGGTGGCTCTAATTCTGGTTGGCGTGTTAATTTCCCACATCCCGACATGGTATTTGCCCAATTTGTTAAGACCACCCGATCCAGTCGGCCGACCCGCTCGCTAATTGCCCCGTCCGCACGGGCACACGGACTCCGTTTGTCACGTCATGTCAGGTGACTGTGCCCGGCGAGGGACAACAATGAATTGTGTTCCGGAACACCCAGCGAAAGAGCACTTTCGGTCTCTGCCGCCGTCCACGCACACGACGTGTGTGGGATCGCACTCAGTGCACCTGAGCACCTGAAGGCCCTGATTTCGTGTTGGTTTTTCAATTGTTCCGACACCACCGCCAGCGCTACCGTCACCGCCGCCGTCACGGGCAGCTAATGTTCGAGTTCATTTACGACAGTTTACAAATTGACCGTTCTATTTGGTGTGAAGTCGATCCCTTTCCGGTTAAGTGAAACATTGGATGTGTGCACGCTCGGCGGGCGAAGCGCAGCATTCCAGACGCCACCGCAGCGACCGCGACGCGAAGAAGCCAGAACTTCTTCGTTCTAATGAATCGCTGCAGTGACGCGTGAAGGCTGGTGCCGTCGCTGCCCGGGGAGGTTCAAGGTCTTGGGAGGGCAATAAAATGCATTTCGACTCGGCTGTCGATCGAGAGATGTTCGATTGTCACGACGCGGCATTGGATGCAGTTGGCTGCACAACATTGTAAAAGTCACAAGAGAATCTATAGCGGAATCCTGATAACGTGACGGTCGTACCAAGTCAAGGCCGCAGGGCAGCAATTTTAAAGTGATTCGAGTGAAAAGTCTGAGGATACTAGCTCTGTTCCCAGCTAACTCTTGCTTACTTACTTACTTATCAGGCAGATGAACCATGAAGGGTCTGAGCCTGAGCAATTGCTGCCTTCCATCGGTGACGGTCTTGGGCACGCTGCTTCCAGTCATCAAGGCCAAGCTGTCTTACATCCGCGATGAGTTGGTCTTTGTACGGGAGGTTCGGTCTTCCTCTCCTTCTCGAACCAGGAGGCTCGGATTCGAAGACCCTCTTTGCTGGAGCGTTGATGTCCATTCGCTCGAAGTGGCCGAGTCAGTCTAGTCGACGGATTTTTGCCATCCACATCATTGTACAGCTCGTAGAGTTCGCGGTTGTGTCTTCTCCTCCATTCGCCTTCCTTGCAGACGGGACCGACGTAGAATTTTTCTTTCGAAGGCACCAAGAATCAGCTCTGCAGCCTTACTTAATGTCTAGGTAGGACTGGCAGGATAAGGGTTTTGTAGAGCATGACTTTGGTCCTCCGAGTCAGGAGTTTCGAGCCCAGTTGTTTTGACAGACCGACGTAGCATCGGTTGCCAAGGGCGATTCTACGTCGGATCTCCACTACGATGTCATTCGTGGAGTTTACATTTGCCCCGAGGTAGACAAACTCCTTTACCTCGAAATTGTAGCTGTCGACTGTGACGTTTTGGTCTGAGTGGTGTGCGGCGGATCATTGTTGCTCGACAGCATATATTTTGTTTTGTCCTCGTTGACCTTAAGACCAGCTCGTTTCGCCTGTTCCTCAATTGCCGTGAAAGCTTTCACTATGACGTGTTGGGACCGCGCGATAATGTCGATGTCATCAGCATATCCCAACAGCTGGACTGACTTGTAGAAGATAGTGCCTTCCGTGCTTGCAGCCGTCCGCCGCACTATCTTCTCCAGTACCAGATTGAAGAAATCACACGACAGCGCATCTCCTTGCCGAAATCCGGTGCAGGTTTCGAACGGTTGAGAGGTTTTTGAACCGAACTGCACGGTGCATAGTGTGATGCGCCACAAGCGCGATCACGAGTTCGGCCATCGCTTCGAATAGCTCCTTGCGATGAATGCTGTCGTCTTCGGCTTTAGAATCGATGAACAGATGGTGAGTATCGATTTGAAACTCGCTGGTCTTCTCCAGGATCTGCCTTTGTGTGAAGATTTGGTCTGTAGTCGATTTGCCGGGCCGGAAGCCGCACTGGTACGTGCCGATTAGTGCGGTGCAAAACGTCTTTAGACGCTCACACAGTACGCTGGATAGGATCTTGTAGGCGACATTGAGCAGTACCTCTGTAGTTCTTGCAGGAGGTAGGATCGCCTTTTTGTGTGGATAAGGCACATGGAGCTGATATTCCAGTCGTCAGGCATGCTTTCAACTTCCCAATTTTGATGCATGCTCCCTACCATTACATTGCCCCCAGCTTTGAAAAGCTCCGATGGTAAGCCATCTGAGCCTGCGGCTTTGTTGTTCTTCAGCCTTTTAATGGATGTATCGAGGTCTTCAAAGCTAGGTGGGAGGACTACTTCGTCGACTGGAGAAGCTAACTCTTGAAGCATGTCACGGTGGCCGCGTGGACTGCGCATTGCTACTCCCAGTTAAGACGCCCCTTCCGCGAAAAATGGAATAATAGTGACCTGGGCTAGTCCCAGTTCCTGGCTGACACTAGGCCGTTTCGATAGCAAAGAAGGTCGAAATCAAGTCGAAGCTGGTGAGTTAGTGGGACCAATGAAAGCGACTTAGAAGCAAGACAACCAACTGCAAGGCCCACCAGGTCCCTTGGATCGAATGGCCTTCTTCTGGTGGCGATTGGAATACCAACCAAGTTTGCCTCTGCTACTTCCCATTCGAAACTGGTCCAGTAAGGCTGGGCTAAGTTACATCATCGTTAGAAGGCCAGCTCAAAATTTGCATTATCTGACTTCCAGGTCCCACCGCCTGATTCCGGATCCACCGGATCTGATTTGAAGTCTACTCAGATTCTTGGCCGCTCGGATTAGGCTCTATTACTCTGCCAATAGCCTCAAGTTGTTTGCCTCTTGACATCACAATAATGACCGCCGTACTTCCATGCATTTTGTTATCCCAACCAGTTGGAGACCTAGAATACATCATCCTCTATCAATCCCAAGTGAAATGACAACCCCCGTGATCCTGCACTTGACTTCGCCTCGAAGCCCCCGCCCAGACCAATAGCTCCCCACACCTCATACCTCATCAATTGATCTCCCTTCACCGAACTGATCGAAATCTGGCACCGATTGCGCCACTGCGTGATTCGCATGATATTTGTGAAATTCCACGAAAACACCGTGCGGCGGCCTTACGAACTTAAGAACGCTGCCAAAACAAAAACAAATCCAAAAGGCAACCCCTGCGATAAGAGCGTACGTGTCCACATAATCAGGCCCAAATGTGGGTGATAATCGTTCCAATTTTAGATCGACTTTATGAGGGGAGCGCTCACTGTGATAAGCCGCGGCCGACCGACGTCATAACAACCGACGCACGGAGGCATGTTTTTTCGCGAGTGGGTGTCGGATCTTGTCTTGACGTCTTGACGGTCGAAGGCATTAACTGATTAGCGGCCGTGCTGACGTTATCGTTCTCCAGTGTGAGCCGTTTGGCTCTCCAAGTGGCGGTTAACTGCGCGGGACTGGGTTCAATGTGATAAGCGGCGGGATGGCTCTCTTGTTTTGGATTGTCTCATAGCAGAGATCAAATCAATTTAGAACACACTACGTTTCAGGCTTGGAGCTTTGGTGTGAATGGGAGTTGGGGAGATAGCGAGCAAGGGTGTGCGAGAGCCATAGGGGGCGATCGTGCAGATGGTCGAATGTGGAATCGAATGTAGGGCCGTATGTGGTTTATAGTTTAAGATTTGTAGGTACCTGAATTGAAACGAACGACTCTCTTCTCGATCGAGGAGAAATGCGAAGAAGATGTCGCAGGTACTCATTCGCACCCTAGTTGAGTATGAATGCATGTCAAAACATTGTCAAAAAAACGTTCCTGAAAAAGTGTGCAAAAATTCTGGTCAACACATGAATACACGATTTTATCTGGAGTCGACTGTGACCTTGTGTTCACGATGGATTTTGTTCAGCCGCCGGACCTTGGTCAATTGACATTTGGCAGTCGTAGGCAGTGGTCTAAGAAAATGTATTTTATGTAGCAGCCAATATTGCAGCAACGAGTTAGAATTTTAGCACCTGAGTGCTCCAGCTGTCATATAAGATGTCCGCCAGCTCTGACGAGGAAGACATGTGTCCTGTGCGCACGAAAGACACTTCTTTCGGTAAAAAAAATTGCTACCGATGTACAGAAAACTCCCAGTGCACACTCTTATGAATCGTCACATTTCCCAGCACCATCAGTGGGACACAATTCTTGCGCCGAGGTAAGACGCCCCTACAACATTGCTATCTCCTTGAAGCTCCCTGATCACTTTGGTTTTTCAGGGAGAAACCATAGCGATAAAAGACGCGTTGTCATGGCTCAAAAACAACGTGATATCATAAAGGGATATCACCATCTATGCGGCCAAAATCGCTGGACAATGTCATGTTTTACTCAAACACATCCCTTAATTGCAGGCTGTCTCTTAACAAGATGGCCGAGCATTTCAACATTCACCTCACGTAGGTGCCGGGACACTGTGACATACCAGGAAACTGCAAAGCCGATGAACTCGCCAGGTGTGGTACAACATCATCCCTATCAATAGCAGGGGCACCGCCTTCCATGCCGATCGCTACAGCCTGCCATCTTTTGAAGATTCGGACAGTGAAAACCACCAATGACGAATGGCTAGAAGGCACCACCTGCCTTAAAACAAAAGAAACCTGGCCATAGCTTAACCTAAAGCGTTCACTCAGTCTATTTAGACTCAGCAAGCACTCCTTAAGGACACTCACCGGAGTCATAACCGGGCACTGTGCAATTGGCAGACATGCTCGCAGGATGGCTGCCCCATATAATGATTTTTACAGAAGCTGCAAGGATGAAGAGGAGGAAGAAAACACTCATCACCTACTCTGCTCCTGTAGTGTTCTTGCTAGTCGTAGGTTCCTACACCTAGGAACCTACTACTTCAGCGGCCGTAACGAGCTAAACATCGCCAGCATAGGCCAGCTAAATCGCTTCACTACAAGCACCAGCCGGTTCCGATGTTAGGAGAAGTCAATCCGCTTGGTATCACAATAGTCCTACCCTGGCCTAAGTGTGACTGCCCTTTAGCAGTCAGCCACTATAACCGAACCTAACCTAAGACGCCCCTACCGACGAAGTTCAAGACTCTGTCAAAGAGGATTATTACTACCTCTTGGACGATGCCTACGAAGCCTGTCCGGAAATGCTTACATCGGTAAGGAAAACATCTTTCACGGAGTGATCGGAAAGGATCCACGATACGGCAACAGATAACGGCTTCGGATTCACAGACATTGCGAGAGCATAAGTAGCACGCGGTTCCCTCACAAAAAAATCCACACAGCAACGTGGCGACCCCCAGCGACCCATGTGCTCATTGACGGAGGACACGCGTCAAATATCCTGGATTTGCAAACATTCAGGGGAGCAAACGTCAACTCTGACCATTTTCTCGTGGCAGCAAGGTTCAGAGCTCGACTGTTCAATGTGAGAAAGCTGCAGCAGCCGACAAAGAGACGTTTTGACACTGGACGCCTAAGCACCAGAGCCTACGAAGAGCAAGACAGTAGGGCAACTAGAATAAGAAGAAGCTTGTAACACTCTTTTCCGCAAGAATGTGACTGCAAAATAAAGCCACATTCCGTTTTACATACGTCGTTGTTTTATTGCAATATCTTTTCGTATGGTTCATATTTGATCACCCTGGAACTTTCTACATTACTTACTTACTTATCAGGCAGACGACCCATGAAGGGTCCGATCCGACGGTCCTGGGAACGCTGCTTCCAGTCATCAAGGCCAAGCTGTCTCCTCTGTACCGGAGGTTCGGTCTTCCTCTCATGCTGCAAGCAGTTCCTTGAAGAAGCAATCATCACCTGCGCCAGATTGGCAAGCTGCGGAACATCAAGGCACATTCGGCCTAACTACGAACGATCAACGAAAAAGGTTCTCCTTGGACGAATCGCCATGACGTGGCTCAGTTGGCACACATTGTCGTAGTTGGCAACAAGAGAACTGAGAGGCAGACTTGTGCTTGTGCGCTTGTGCTTGCCCAGAATGTGCTACATACAGTGATCGGTTGACAGACCTTTCATCCACTCACTTGACGAAATCTCTGCGCAGGCTTCTAGGGGACTAATTTTTGCTTCCCATTATGTATTCATTCCTAAACCCATTTGGCAGTATCCGCTTCAAGGCCCAATAATGTCATGGGCATATGCTTCTGCCTTTTGGAAGATCGTCCCTCTAGTTTTGAATGCAACGGTTGCAAGTAGCACAGTTGGACGCCGTTTTGGTACCACACCGAGTACACCAGGGTTGTTGGGTTATCTAAATCCAGTGAGTTTCTGGGTGGGATGCTTTGGTCACCGATGTGGGAGAGTTCACTAAGGAAGGGTTTTCCGAACGCCATATATTCTTGTCTTGATAGCGCCGGACATTCGCAAAGAAACTGAGGCAGACTTTCCTCTAAGTGGGTGTCGAGGCAAGTGCCACAGTGTGAATTAAACGGCAGTACGAGTCTAGAAGGGTGGATGCCTATGGGCATGTGCCTCGTGCTTGCAACCACGACTCTAGCTATTTCGGAGCGGTTTCTATTAAGAAGGTCTACCGCTCTACTTTTCGAGTATAAGGCCCAAGTTTTCCCAGAGAATTTGTAATTGGATGACCTAGTCCAACTTCTACTAGCTAGGGACAGAACTTTTCGCTATCTTCTTCTTCGCTTCGCCACTCGCTTTCAAAGCAGTTCATTGCTACCTGTGCCCAATAATTTCCTGTCGTATGTGGACGGCAGAAATCAATTATGTGCTACTTTCTGGTAAGGTGCTGCTAAGTTTATTTTACACAAGGAAAAATGTGCACAGTCCTCTACAAAAAGCTACGAAGAACTCCTTCAGCAAACGCTTCTATGTGGGGAATTTATGAAATTATTCCTTGACGTTACCTCACCGATACCTTAGGGAACTACTCGATAATTGAACAGTTGAATTGCCCGAACGCGTGACTACAAACGCATTCAACTAGAGCAAGATCTCTTTAACTCGAAATGGGGTGTTCATAGACAACCGGTATGCTTTTGAAGTAAAGCATAGTTTCTGGGTTGTATAGCAAATAGCTTCGACTCAATCCATGACACTATTCACAGCTCTATCTATTTTGAGTTACGTACAAATTACCATGCTTGAGACACACAGTAAGGTTGGTGTGAATGTACGCACATCTCCACGTCGGACCGTAGCACTACCTTAATTTCTACAGTCTGAGAACTCTTGACCAAAAGTGGTTGACACGAGTTCCCGCCTAAGCTATGAACCGGTCTAAGCCGATCGAAGCACCACCTTGGATCAATCAAAGGTGTTCCAATTCAAAAGCTAATAAGGTGGCCGATTCCTAGAAAAAGCCAACAATTCAAGTAAAAGCATCCATAACCGTTCTACGGTCGATTCCGTAAGACCTCCTGACGGTAATGCTACCCTTGCACACCAGGTTCATGAAATCTAAATACTGGATAGCAAGACCGTCGGTCATAGCACCACTCTAGATCTTAACCTGAGAAATCTCGCCTCATTTTTAACAGACTGAAACGACCTCAAAAAATGATGAAATAGCATAGCAGGCAGTTGCAGACACTAGGCGACATTCTGCCGAAACTATTTGCCAATCGGGAGACGTAACGTCAAGTGAAAATACAGCGAAATACCTTGCCTTCGCAGAAGGTGTATGCGGTGCTTGTGACCGGTTTTCCACACTCAAAACTGGTGTAGACATGAGAGGCCGAAGTAGATCGTCGTTAGAAGCTCAGCTCAAAATGTCCAGGTCAGACCAACAATGTCACCCCCGAAGAGAAGAAAATCGATGGCTAGGCAGAGAGGTCTTCGGTGCTTGCTCGCACAGGAGGTCCACATCAATATCCCTAGAAGCATTCTAAAACCTCTACGATTACTTAGCAAGACGGCTCGTTGAGTATTTGAACCTGAGTGATAGCTGACTTCCATCGATGACTGTTCTGGGCCCGCAGCTTCCAGTCATCGAGATCAAGCTGTAAGCTACGATTTGATCTCAATGATATAAGAGATAAGGTCTTCCTCTCCCGCTCGGCGCAACAAACATCAGCTGGGGCAGACTGACATTTAGAGAACTAGTCAAACGACAAAAGCTCTCCTTAGGCGAACACACAAGATATCACTTGGCTGGTTACGGCCCGTCACACTCTATATTTCACATAATTGGAGTAAGAAATGACACAACTGGGAGGTAGACACTTGAGCCTGCCAGCACCTGCTACAGCCAGACATCTAGCACTTGACAGGCTTTTCTTCAACTCACTCAACGCCACCCCTAAGAAGGCTGCTATGGAACTGAAGTCTTTCTTAAATGCTGTAGCTTTCACTTCCGTGGAACGTCAGTTCTTGTTCTTAATCACGACTTGTTGCAAGTGCGACAGTGCAACAGGCTCCAAGCTTCATCTTGACAAAGAAGTGGCCGCTCATGGCCAAGTACTGGCGGGGTCCAGTGCACACCTCGCCCTCAAAAAAATTGAGGATGATGTCAAGCACGGTTTATAGTGACTTTTGCAGCATTATTTGATCCACTGGTGATCTACAAGCCCCCAGTCTACGAAGCTATCGAACACAACATTCACGTCGACTGAGTCCAAAGAGATCACCAAGCAGGTCCATATTATGTGTAAAGTAGGCACTGAGTGAGCTCGGTGATCATGTCAAATCGTTCTCCTTCCGAAGCTTAAACACATCCCGTGGCAGTAGGTCAGTCGGTCACTCACTCGCTTGAAGATCAACATCTCTGCACCAGCCCCTGCCATCCACTGCATCACACCACGAGCTCCCATCGAACAAAAGGGACGTCGTCGTCCACTCAAATGAAAGGCGTCACCACCAGCAAAGTGAACCATGGGAAACGGACCGTTTCCGTCTGCCGCCAGTGACCCGCCGGCTTTCACTTCTCCTGGCTGGTCCAGACTTCCTCTGCACCGCAGGCCGTCACTCACCGCTAATAACTGTCGGCTAATTGATCGGCGCGACCGGGCCCAGCGATCAATACCGCAATCGTTCGCTGGTGCTAAACATATCTTTCCTGCCGCGTCTGGGCATCTCGTGCAGTCGAACGCATTAATTACCCCGAGACCCACCGCATCCAGGAGTGCGCAGCGTAGTCTATTTCCCAACCCAGTCCGCTCCACTTGGCAAATTGTCACCATCCGGCGCAAACCAGACGCGACTTAGCTTGAACTTCCGCTTCATGTGGTGCGTTCGATTGCCATCGGGTCGACCACCTGCAGGCGGGGGGGCCTAATGTGCACCGTCCAAGCCATGCAGACATCCACCTACTGCAATTTTCTTTCCTTTTCCTGTCACCTCAGAGCTGAGCCACCGCAACGGGCCGCTTCTCGTGATGGTGATGCTCTCCTCGGCGCAATTACCCCACCACGAACGACCACCGCAAGCATAGCCCCATTCGCCGGCACCCGGCAGACGGATGCTGTGCGAAATTGTTTCCCACATGACCGCTGGGATTATGCACGGACCTACTCCCCCCCACACGCATCGGAACCCACAACTGGCCGCAGCCCGAACCACTATTGCACATGCGATAATGATGATTGCACGTAAATTATGATGATGATCGGGCAGCAGGGGCAAAAAGTCTCAAATCTGGCTCTCCGCCTGCCGCTGCTGCTGCTGCTGCTGCTGACTGGCAGCACTCATGCTGGCGGGGAGTGTGTGTAAAAATTCGGAAACGAAACGAAACACCGAAAGTCATGCGATGCTGAAGCGATTTTTATGAATGAATCCGTCTTATGGGCCGAAAGGAAGGAACAACCGGTGTGCTGGGTGCTGGGTGCTCTCTGCTCCGTGGCTGCATCAGTTCTTGCTCTCAATGAAGTTCAGTCGCCCCGGGGCAGGCTAGTGTAGGCCGGTGTGGTGGGAAGCCACCTGCAACTGGAATAGACTGCGCACACGGTGGGTGAGCGCTCGTCGCGTCCGGCGATGCACGCGGCGGTGTGGTGGTGGATTTTTGGCGGAAGCCGCATGGACACGGAGATGGGTCTCGGATGCTGGGGCATGTTAATAAGTGGTCCTCCTGCATATTTGGCGGCGCACGAACCGCCTTCTTGCTTCCCTTCGTCGGCCTACGCCTGATTGGATTGGGCTGCGGTTCGGTTCGGTTCTCCTGCGGAGGACTAAACGCCTCGTGAGGCTGTGTGCTTCTGCTGCTGCTGGTGCTGCTGCCGTTGCTGGTTGCTGTTGCTGCTGATGATGATGATGCCTGTGCAACGTATGCCGTAATTTAGTAAATTACACATTTTGCGGAGGACTTTCGGTCGAGTTGTTATCGATGAGGCGGCACGCAAATTTTCCTCCTTCCCACATCGCAGCGCAGGCGAGCGCATGTGTGCGTGGCGGATATTGAGATGGACTATCAATAGCCTGGCCGGCTACTCGGCGCGTATTCATTACGAGCGTCATATTACAGGAGGTGCATCCGTGCGTCGGTCGCTCGGCAGCGTCGTCATCGTGGGCAGCAATTTGACAATGAAGACAAGTTCGCCAGTGGCACCTAAGATCCAAAGACGACAACAACGACGACCACGCCGACGACGATGATGATGATGGTGGTGGTGGTGCTGCTGCTGGTGATCATCATCAAGAGTCCGCCTGCAGTCCGTACATCGAGTCAGCGCACTGCCCAGCCTGAGGGCGATAGACGCAGCGAGTGTGTGCGTGCCTTTGAACTTTCGGTTCGGATATCGTTTTTCTTCTTTTTTCCCTTCGGACACATTCTCAGCTCCCCACCAGCTGGGGGCAAGTGGACATGGCCTTTGTTTTTTCGGACGCCATCGCCCGTGTTACTGTTTCGAAGAGAGGGGAAGAATTCATTTGGCATAGAGTTCCCCGATCATTAGGCGGACGCAATGCGAGCCGGCGCTGCGCGTGTGTCCCATTAATCACAACGGTAGTGGACAGCCGAAGAGAGATTATCTGATCCGTCCGGATGCGTGAGAAATTCGTTTCCCACCATCGCCGGCGAGAATGACTTGAGAATTTCCTTCGTCATGGAATTCCATTAGCGGCGCGGCGCAGTGTCGGAATGGGAGAAAAACATCGGTGATCGGTAGATTAGCTCCTGCCCACGTCTTTTTGGTGGCCGAAGGGTGCAGGTACCTTGGTGGCTGATCCATTTTAGATAGGTACATCATTTCTCATTCCCTTTTTTTGGTGGGCAATTTGCATGAGGACAGGGTCATGCCCGACCACCAACGCAAGTGGAACGCTTGATTTATCTTCTCTGTGTCACTGGACTGTGTCAGAGCAGAGCTGTGTATTGTGGACATTTTTTGATACCCCACATACCAAGCTTCGGGCAAGCGTCCACATACCCAACTCTTAGAAAACAACCATAGTGGAGGGGCACACACTTCTGCCAACGCATAGAAATGAGCGAATAGACACAAAAAAACACTTACTCGTCAGACCGGTTACCCATGAAGTGCTGATGGTCCTGAACAAGCTGCTTCCAGACACAAAAAAAACACCGTGATCATAAAAACCGCTTCGTTCAGTTTCGTCAAGTTTCGTTAAGTTTCGTTAAGTTGTCCGGCAATGCGAAGGACTGCTTCCTATCAGTTTGCAATTGATGGTGACACATTTCTGCACGTTATTGTCGACCAGTTTCAGAAGTTTCATCACATGACAGTGCCTCGTGAATTGCCTTGTAATCTCAATTCTTTGGAGTATGTTGGGGTATGCTGTGGCGCATGAAAATGTACCGAATGCCCTCAATGTCCTGCATAACCAGGCCTCGCAGATCGTCAGAATGGTTCCTGCAAGACACGTTCCCCGATCGATGTTGTCGGTGAAGTCACAAACACAGCAAAAGACGCTGTACCAGAAACGATGGGAGGGCGGTAGTAAACTCTGTACTGGATGTTGAAAACACCTTAAACTCCGCAAATCGGAGCAAAATCCTACGATCAATTATTACTGAACCCAAGATAGTGACGAATGTTTTACAAATAAAATCACTAGACCGAAGGCGGCATAAAGCAGTATAACGTCAAGGGCGGTATACCACAGGGCTCTGTAGTCGTTCCTCTACTGTGGAATCTTATGCACGACAACATTCTCAAACTTACAATCGCGAGGTCGTCAGAAATAATGGACTTCGCCGACGATGAATATAGCGATTGTAGGAGTAGGTGGAAGAAGTGGAATATGAAGTCATTTGGATGGTACTGGTACTGACTGTATCATGGACTTACAACTAGCAGAGGAATAGACGGAGGTAGCAATAATCGGTAGCAGACAGATTTTGGATACTATAAGGGTGACTGTGGGCGGCCACCTTGTAATGTCCAACTTTCATGCAACATCTGGAACATGCAAGGAGAACAATGGCTGCTCTGGCAAGAAGCATATCAAGCTTTGGAGGACCAAAACAAAAGAAAAGGCTACTCTTGGCCGGAGTAGCAACGTCGATGATGCTCTTCTTCTTCTTTGTGTGGCGCTACAGTCCGGGATGGACCTGGGCCTCAACCAACATGCCTCTCCAACTAGCGCGATCCCTGGCTAGCTGTCTCCAGTTTCGCACACCAAGTTGGTTGAGGTCCTTCTCCACTTGGGTAAGCCACCTTAAACGCGGGCGTCCTCTGTGGCGTTGCCCGACAGGTTCGGATCCGAAGATCCTTCGGGCCGGAGCTGTGGTGTCCATACGCTCTACATGACCTAGCCATCGTAGGCGTTGGATCCGTGGACGCCTAACTTCGTGATTGAATCTTCTCCTCCAGAACTCGTCAACACAAACAGGACCAAAGATCGTGCGTAGAACTTTTCTCTCAAAGAGACCAAGGACTTCTTGATGATGCTCTATGGCTCCATAATATGGCCTGGCGTAATGAGCACTAAAGCTTGCAGCTCAACTTTCGAAGCTGTATATAGACTCAATGCTTTAAGAATATGCAGCGCCTTCCGACCAACATCGAACGACGCGGCGTGTGTACTCTATGGCAATGTGACAATAGACCTACTTACCAAAGAAGTCGTATGGAAATGCCGTGAGGGCACTAAAATAATGAGACCAACAGCATCGAGTCGAAATGGCAATGGACGACCACGTAAAGCAAAGCTCAAAGAATGGCACGGAAGATGAAACTCTTCTCACAAAGAGGACGCAGAGATTGGGCCCCAATATCGAACCTTGGATCAAGAGAAGACATGGAGAGCTGAATTGCTACATGACACAGATGCGTACTGACCATGGATGTTTCACAGCATATCTCTACAGACTTGGACAGGACTCGAATACATCGGCTTGATAGTCTGCAGAAGTGATCCTTCCAGATACTCGGTATCGACTTCGACTCTGCTACGAGTTGTCCCTCTTCGTTCCGACAGGCTTCTGTCCGCTGTATGTACCCTTTGGATAGTTGTTCTTCCCGTTGGTAGAACTTTCGGACATCATTTCTGCCGCGCACTTCTCATGGTGGCCCGTGGCGTTGTGGGTATGGGCGTCGACCTCAACCTCGACGTCGAAGGTTCGATTCCTGCTCTGTGCGACAAAAAAATAAATGTTCAAAGAGGTGGGGCCTCTTTCGAGTCACTGAATGCAAGCTTCTCAACTTGGCCGTTCGGAATTGGCATAAATCTTTAAGTCCCTTCCTTTCGTGAGAGAACAATAGCACGCACAACACGAGTGGTTGTTGGGAAGCTAGGCCCTGGCCCTCTACGGGCTGTAGCGCCACCCACATTGTTATTATTACTTCTCATGCTCTTGCTTTTACTTTTTGAGCAGCCGGTGCTCTTCCCTTCCTTTAGGTTCATAGGGCCAAGGAACCACTCTCGTCTTCCCATCCAGCGTCACCTTATATGCGGCTTGCTTCACTGCATGCGGCTGTCGGTACTCGTTGTCAAAATATGGGTTTTTTCTGGTTGGCGCTTAAGACCCAGCACATCAGGGGCAGCTTCTCTGATGGCGTTTTGATAACAGTTCCATTGTCGTCAATTGTTTTGCCTTGTAAGGTTGAACTCTCTGAGAGCTTCAGGGAGACTCGATCGGACAAGTGCCTAGCGATCGATTGCAATTGTATTCTTCCGATGTCAAACTGTCCGACAAGCTAATGATCCGAGTCGATGTTATCACCTCGGAACTTTCGGACATCGAGGACACTGAAGGAGTGACTGGCCTCGATCGCAATGTGATCAATCTGGTTGACGGTTGATTGATCAGGGGACCACCAGGTCTCTTTATGGATGTCGAGGTGTAGGAACCGCGTTCTCATCACAGAGAGGTTAAGCCCCGAGGCGAAATCTACCACCCTGAGTCCGTTTCCGGATGTGTTGTCGTGCAGGCTGTGTTTTCCGATGACTCTAGCAAAGATTTCTTCCTTGCCCAGCTGTGCGTTGAAATCTCCTAGAACGATATTGGTGTCATAGCTGGGCATCGATCGTATGTTCTTTCTAGGAGATCATAGAAGTCATCCTTGCTATCGTCATCCTTCTCCTCCGCCGGGTCGTGTGCGCAAATCAGGCTGATGTTCCCGAATGTTGCCTTGATGCGGATGAGTTATGAGGCTTTCTTCTTCTTTGATTGGCGCTACAGTCCGGGATGGACCTGGGCCTTAACCAACATGTCTCTCCAGCCAGCACGATCTTTCGCCAGCTGCCTCCAGTTGCGCACACCAACTTGGTTGAGGTCCTTTTTCACTTGTGTGCGCCATCTAGTGCGAGGACGTCCTCTGTTGCGCTGTCCCAATGGCTCGGTGTCGAAGACTTTGTTATGAGGCGCTCGCTGATATAATCAAAGCTTTAGACTTTTTGCCGGAGTCTGCCTCGAATAACGAATCCGCATACAAATAAGCGCTGCTTTTCCTCTTTGTAGCAATCCTTTTGCCCAGCCCATCCCATCGCATCTCCTGGATGGCGGTGACATCTGCTTTATAGCAGTCCAGGGCCTCCGCGAGTTCATCGGCTGCACGTGGTCTCTTCGGGGACCTCACATTCCACGTGCAGAACCAAAAATCATTGTCCTTTAATCGTTTGCGGGTTCGTCAACTTTGAATCCGTCCATATCCGAGGCCTGTTGTCGGTTCGGGAGTTAGCCTCACGCACAACCTACAACTGGTAGGCCAGGTCCATTATTTGACCCTCGGGCAGAGGGGGTTCACTGCATACATTAGTTCACCATACAACGGTTGTTGTGGTGGCTATCCAGGGCCGCCACGAGGAGGCTGTATGTAAACTTGACTTATGCACAAGCAGGGATCGCGCTGGCAACCTACCAGGTTGGGTGCAGTCAGCAACTTTGCCCTGTGTACATAGGCCCATGCCCGCCTTTATGGATATTGAGGTGTCCGTTTCGCGTGCTAGCTACAGAGAAGTTTCATCCCGTCACAATGATCAACAGTCTGAGTCCATTGTCGGAAGTGTTGTCATGTAGGCTGTGTTTGCCGATGACTCCAGCAAAGACCAGTCACACAGAAGAGCCCAAATTCGTCCCATACACCGCTCACAATTTTCCTTCGCAAATAAACCTTTTCTGGAACACAAATACTTTACCACTTGCCAAGCGTCTTCATAAGAAACATCCGATCTAAAATAAAACACAAAGATCGTCTTTACATTAATGTTCATTTTTTTATTATTTCCGTTTTTGTATATCGAATTGTCAGTATTCACTTAATTTTCTTATTTCTTTTATTTTATTTTCTTGTTCTAATAAAAATGTTCAAAATTAAAATGTTGTGTATATACTTGTATTTTTTTCTTATTGTTTGAAAAGATTTCGAAGAAGACTGATCAAGGACGAGAAATTGTTTATTGAATTTTTATTAATAGCACGCAGTTGATTTTTCTTAATTTCTTAAATTTTTAAATTGGCTTAGAAATATTCATTATTTTACATTTTATTGCTTTTAATTGTTAACAAGTCTCAAAAAACCCTGGAATTTAATTTAAAAATATTTTATTATAATTCTTTCAGCATTTTTTTGGGGATTTTCATTGCTTACAAGTTTCACTTGAGCGGGCTTATTAAAAATATTTGCTTAGTCGCATTCGATTTAGAGAAGTAAAAATATGGTTAGATCTTGAAGTGAGCGTTTTTTTTTGTATTTTATATTTTTTTAAGGACGAGAAAGAGAGAGTTTTTGATTTCTGTTTTTTTTTTTACTTATATTTATTAGAAAATAAATAAAAAATGTTGTTTATACATACAAATTGAAAATAAGTTGGTGCACTCAGGGGGCCCTTCTTTGGCTGGCGCTACAGTCTGGGGTGGACCTGGGCCTCAGAGGACCTACATACCTATAAAGGACTGACCATGAACGTCGTTCGCAAAACTTTCTGACATTTCTTAGTTTAAAGTTTTTTTTTAATCAAAATGCGATTACAATTCTACCTGTTATTGGATACTCTTAGTGTCCTTTACTTAGCTTTGTATCACTTATGATCAACGCCAAGATTATTTGTTGTGCCTTCGACTCTAAGCCGGTAGTTCAAGACAGCAGAGGACGCCGGCGTTGAGGGTGGAGCACTTGAGTCGTAGGAATTCGCTCACACTGCTGCGACAAATTGGAACAACAGATTCCGGAAGGAGAGGACTACTAACAAACCCAAACACATATCTTTCCCAGCCCTTTATACTCTGAACATAGATGTGGTTGGTACGGCCATCTTTTCCACGTTTCCGTCTGTAGATCTGCAAACTTTTGCTAAGAAAAGTTGCCACCTGACGTGAATTCCTCAAGCAACTGTTTTCATGTCGAGGTATGCGTCACCAACATAAGACAAATATTAACACGGCAATTTGACCAAGCTGAGTACCTCACTGTGAAGAAACTCCGGTACAGTAGAAGCAGCAAAGTCAAAGCACAAAATGAGCACCGACGACACTCTTCCATTAGTAGTACCAGAGTTCAACCTTAAGGCACAGCTGATTCGTCATATATTTACGTACATGCTCTTGACATGAACTTGGTCAGGTGTCTACGTATCCAACGTCTTATGTGGCCATGTAGAGCGTACGAACAACTGAGCTCCTCACTGTGACCTCATGGGACAACGTAAAACGGAACTAAGGTGGCACGGACAAGTGAAAAAGACCTCAGTCAACTAGACGTGCGTAATTAGAGGCAGATAGCTAAAGGTCGTTCTTGCTCGAGAGCCTTGTTGGTTGAGGCCTACCCCACCTATTTTGTATGTCTTCTTGGCAATGTTCTCAGCACTTGATGTCGACTGCTTAGGACATTGTGAGGGGTTCAGCGAGACTCGATCGTAAAAAGCCGACAAGTGGCAACATTTTTTTTCCAATTGAGTCCACTCTACTTCAACGGAATAAGGTTATAAAGGGTCTTGCAGGGTTTTTTTCAAGAGGGACGTACCATGGACCAATTGCAAAGTCCAATGGGGCGATTTTCGACACGTCAAATATGAACATTCACCCGTGCCCGAGTTGATTGATCTTGTAAACGTGTCCAACCATCGTGGACTGAGAGATTCTAGTTGACCAAGGTGGCTTCTTCTTCTTCTTCTTGTTATGGCGCTACAGTCCGGTGTGAACCTGGGTCCCAGTCAACAACCAGCTGCCTCCAATTTCGCGCTAAAGGTTGGTTGAGCTCCTTCTCCAGGCCAAGGTGGCTATTGACAGTTTATTCCATATATTGGACTGAGATGGGTCTGCCTGTCATGTTTCTCTTGAATCACAACTTGAAGTAAACCTCGGCTGTTTCCGGTGCCGTCTTTCAAATGCGAAATGGATCTCATACGTGAGACGAAGTCGGACCACGAACCCGCCTGAGATTAGATCGCTACTACATATTGCTTTGTGCTGTCTTATTGTTTATGGCGCCAACAATGCTGCACAAAACCTATAAGACAGTCTGGTTTCTTGTCGGTATTTTGGCGACCATCCTGCCTGCTGCTTTAAGGCTGTGCTATAATATAATATTAATAATAATATGGGTGGCGCTACAGCCCGTAGAGGGCCAGGGCCTAGCTTCTCAGCCACCACTCGTGTTGTGCGTGCCGTTGTTCTCTCACGAGTGGAAGGGACCTACAGTTTTATGCCGACTCCGAACGGCCAAGTTTGAGAAGCTTTTTCTAGACAGGAAATACTCTTTGAGCATTATCAGTGACTCGAAAGAGGTGGGGTCGTGAAAATTATTTGTGTCGCTCAGAGCTGGAATCGAACCTACGACGTCGAGGTTGGGGTCGACGCACATACCCACAACACCACGGGCCACCACAGAAGATCTACAAGGATTCAAAATGGACATTGTAGTGAAGTATGACCGATATTTTTTTGTTTGATTCTTTTTTTTTAATGAAAGGATGTGATGCCAATTCTGCTGATTATTGGATTTTCGTATCAGATACCTATACATCAGTCGAACCTTGTATCACTAATGATCAGTACCAAGGCTGTTAGTTTTGCCATCGACCCCGAGCTAATTGTCCAAAGCAAATGACGACATAAGTGGAAGGACATTTTAAATGTATCATGGTGCCGCAAAAAGAGATGATGGGCATTGTTTAAATGCGATGAAGGTAGATGTGGCTGGTACAGGCATCTTACGCACTTTTCAGTCCGGGCATCTACAAACTTTTGCTCGAAAATGTTGCGTAAACACAACAAACGTTTTCAAGTCGGCGTATCCAACACCACTTTGGAGCAAATTCTTCGAGCAATATTTGCAGCTGCAATTTTGAAGGACCCTCACTTAGAGGTAGAATGCACCGATGGAAGGCAGTAATTGCTTAGGCTCAGAGCCTTCATGGTTCGTCTGCCTGATAAGTAAGTAAGTCACTTAGGGGTAGCATCATTGCCGTAGGAGCAGCTGTTTATCCACCAGCCCTAAGCTACCAAATGATCAAAAGTTATAATCTGCAAAATTCTACTTATGGTAGTGCAAGTGCTTCTCTTGTGAGTCTAGTCAAGCGTATATGTATTCAACGCCTAATATGGCCGGGAAATGTAGGGAGCATGGTCGATTCAGCCTTTCCACTAAGAACCATAAGACAACGTGTACAGAGGAGACCTCCATCTGAGTGAACGACGACCTTAGCCACCTAGTCGTCCGTAAGTAGAGGCAGGTGGACAACATCGTTTAAACTGAAGAGGCCGGTTCCTGATGCCGAAGCAATACCTAGCACATTCGCTGCGGCTTTTCTGATGGCTCCTTGGCGATATTGCCATTTGTTGCAGGACTTGACATCGACGAATGCGAGAGGTGTCGGGCGGGTAAATTTTCATTTCATTCCACTTCCACTTCAATGCATTACAACGAGGGTGCCGTGGGATTTTAAAGAAGCACATGCCACACAACATGTGCAAAGCCCAATCGGGAAAGTATCGACACCTCAAATGACGAACTGGCTTTAATTCTCGAACTGGTTTAGTCTTGTAAGGGTAGCCCATCAAAGACTGAGAGTTTTTGGTATTGGCACCTATTTTCAACTGTGACAAAGTTAAGGTCCCGGTTCTAAGAAAAATCCTCTCCCTACAACCTGGAGTCTGTTCAGGTGCTTGAAGAGTCTGAGTTATATTTTGCAGCAGCTGCTTCATGACGATCCTTCCCAACTTCGCTTTCAAATGAGAAACAGAAACTAAAGGCAGTCTACTTCGTCTGAGCGATCAAACTATATCAGACAGGGGTTGAAATAATTCCAGCTCGCCTACTAAATGTTCCTTGAGGATGGGACTTACAACTGTTACAACGCCAGCAAAGCTCGGCATTATTTCACGTCACCCTTAGGACCCGTGGATATGAATAAAATCGATGGTCCCTTAGATCTGGTATGCGAAAGGTAATCGAAACTGCAGGCTTTCTTTGATAAATTTGCTTGTGTAAGTCAACAGCACAAATCTTCAACTGCCCCAGCTTAGCTTCAAGAATCATATAAAAAAAAACATCCGGTCAACAGTTGGGAAACGACGAACCATCCAGAAGCGTACTGCAAATGTAAACAGCAGCGTCCGCTTAAAGATAACAATAACGTCTGCAGTTCATCTTCTAAACATCCAACTATTTGTCATCACGCTTATGCAGCTCATCTTCGATCACCCGCAGTAAATCCGGGCTAGCTTTCCGTCGCCATGGTCTCATATCTGAAGTTACCCTTTAAGTATCCGCAACATCAATTTCAGCTTCAGTTCTAATTCACACGATAAACTGGATGGTTGTCCTACCAAAATTGGAAAATTGTTGTGTTTTTCGCGGAAGCCGACGGATGAAAACATAATTTGTATCAATTTGTAGCTTATCTCAAGCCGCGTCAGGTGATTATAGCTTTTTTCTTGAAATCTAGATCCATTCTGGAGTGTAGCGCACCACAAGGAGAAGGATGTGTTAAGGGCTAGCGTACACTAAATTTTGAAAACATTGCACAGTGGTGGTTCGCAGTAGATGTCCGGCCTTAGTCCAATTTTCGAGAGACTCGTGTCGATGTTATAATTGAATTTCTACCTGAGAACGAAACCGAAATAACCAGTGCATTGCTTCTGTGTGGATGACAGCTCTCCTCTGAAACACTAACAAGGAATAGTCTTATCTAACCCTCTGAGTGCAAAAACTGTAACGTCTGTAATTAAACACAAGATAAAACAAAAAAGATGTTCATTAGCCATTAAGATTGTCACCAAATAAAACCTCACCAAGGCCAAAAACATACACAATATTCATCACGAAAATACAAGGCAAACAATAAATACGTTTCGTTTTTCTTTCACTTTTTTGTAAATTTAAATTCAACACCAAACATGATTGTGCCAACTTAACCTGCACACGTACAGTCATTGGAAAAGAATAAATCTAAATAAATTTGCTAAGTCTGTACTTAAATATCACAATTTTTGTCTTCAAATATACATAAATATATATTTTCTTACATTTGCATTTGGTTTTCCTATACAATATCATTTAAGGCAAGATTTGAAAATTGATTTTTGCTTATCGCTTTGGAATTACTTACTGATTTTGTTTTACGATTTAATTGATTTTAAATATATATAAAAGCTGTATAAAAATATTGAAGCTATTATGTAAATTTCCTATAAGGATCATTTTATATTCATTTTTGTTTCTTAAGACCTCTGGAAGCATTTTTAGTTTGATATAGAAAAAATGTTTGTATTTTCCTATATATATGTACAATGAGAGTAATTCTTGTAGTTGATGAGGAAAAAATTGTATAATATATTGCTTTAGAATGTTTTGTATCTATCTATCTTAGAGTAAAAATTGCTTCATTTACAATTGCGATTAGTTTCAAAAATATATTCTTTTAAGGCACTTCCGTGTGACGGAAAGTCAATGGTTTTTTTTTTTTGATTTTTATTTCTTTTCTTATTTACAATTATCGTTTCGATGTTTTGTTTTAATTATAACTAAGTAATTTCAAATCATAGTCGTTTTGTAAATAAACACAGGCTTTCGGCAGTTGTACGGTATGGCCACAGACCTGAAGTGTAAACAAATTTTTAAAAAAATATAAAGTATAGCTATTTCACATGGTCACGGTATAACTTGAGACCTGCTTCTTGAACCTTTTTTAAATTTTCTTATACTTTGCAGAAAGTTAAATAGCATAGACCAGCTGAATCGCTTCACTAGAAGCACCAAGTAGTTCCGATGTTAGATGAAGTTAATCCACTTGGCATCACAATGGGCCAACTCTGGCCTGAGTGTGAAAGCCTTTAGCAGTCAGCCACTACAACTTAACCTAACCTAACCCAGCAGAAAGTTCTTCTCATGACAAATTATTTACGCAATTTTATCGTTATAGAACACGCAACGATGACTTTTAGTTCCCAGGCGTTAGTATTAATATATGTTTTAAAAAGTGTCTATTCACCGCTGTTAGTTCATCGCTATATTTCAAGTTCAATTTACAACGCTATGATCGAAAATTGAAGTTTATCGGAATCAATGAAATCGAAATATTACGTTCAAACCCCATCTAGCTGAATCAGATTATACGGTGGCAATCGACAACAGACTGTCGGGTCAAGCAATTTAAAATAATTTAAACCTTTGCACCCCACTGTGTACACTATATTAATGTCAAATAATCGTCCAATGACAATGCAACGGAAAGCTAGAGCAGCGCAAGAGGAGTATCAAGCTATAGGACAGTAGGATCAGAAACTGAAAGAAAGGAACATCTCTGAGTCTAGGGAGCAAGCAAAAAGTACGATCCTTCAAAAAGGCTGGCCCATGGCGTTCGGAAAGGCACCCAACCTCTCCAAAACAGTGATGGCGACCTTGTTTTTTAATCGAACCTACGACGTCGAGATTGAGGTCGGCGCATATACCCACAACGCCACGGGCCACTGTTGCTGACGCGCAGGGAATAATGGATTTATTTAAGAAGCCTTTGGAACAGTTGCTTATCTAGGAAGTCAGGTAGTCAGGCAAGAAATCCCAACACCTAGCTTAGCAAAATGGGCTGCCAGTGAAGTCGCCGGCACATTTAGACTACGGGTGGTCCATTGTAAAACCCATAGTCAGATTATTAGCATTGATCGACAACTCGAGTGATAGTTAAATGGTGACTGGAACAGACTGGAAAACGTTTAAGACGCATCAAGTTTGGAATTCGAACCAGAGGCCCCTCTAACAAGTCACTGCCAATACGCCAACCTCTGTCCTCCCACCTAGCTTTAAGCAGGTCGGCACAGCTATGAAAAGGCAAAAGAACGACAAAGCCTCGACCAAGGGGTCGTGATCTATAAAACACCTCAGTCCTGCGAGTCCAGTTACCATATTTGGAGCTACAAGATGGACGAGGAGCAAAACTGCGAAGCCGATGGTGGCTTCATCTAGTACGCGTTGAAAGTGAATGAAGGGGAAGGCAATACCGTGTATCAAGTTGTGCATGTAGTCCAGAAGGCAAACATCTATCGACTGGTATCGGCCACGTACAGAGCTTTGACAACAATTTTCCAGCATGAACGCTCTTCGAATCTAAGACGCCTGGCTCGAGAAAGAGAAGAAGAACCATTCTGGCATAGGAACTAAGTCAAAGCGAAAGCAAGACTAGTTGTCTTTGACTTTTGATGACTACAAGCACCATGAACAGACAGCGCAGGCTCAGACTCGAACCCTCCATGAGTCAAAGGCCCCATAAGTAATTAAGTACATGAATAAGATTGCCTGCATTCTTCTTCTAATGGGGTTACAGTCCGGGGTGAATCTGGGCCGCAGCCAACAAGCCTCTTCAGTTGGCGCGATCCTTAGCCATCTGCTTCCAATTTCGGTCGCCAAGTTGCTTGAGGTCCTTCTCTACTTGTTTGCACCATTGGCTCCGTGGTCGTCCTCTTTTACCTTGCCCCACTGGTTCGGAGTCGAAGACTCTTCGGGTTAGAGCAGTGTTGTGCATGGGCTCTATATGACCTAGCCATCGTAAGCGTTGAAACCCGAGACGTCCGGCTAGACTATTTCGGTTTAGAGCGCGTTTAGAATCTTCTTCACTAGAACCCGTCAATACAAACAGGACAAAGAACTTTTCTCTCGAAGAGACTAATGACTTCTTGATCCGGCATTGAGATTGGCCATGCCTCCGCGCACCACGATCAGTCGATCGATGATGGATGATCACTGCCTTATATAGAGTCAACTTCGTCCTTGTAGCGAGGGCGCTATTACTCAATTGCCTCTTGAGCCCAAGGGAACAGCGGTTGCCAAGAGTTATTCTGCGTTTAATCTCGGTTCTGTGTTGTTCGTACTATGAACTTGAGCGCCAATGTAGACGAAATCCTTTACCAGCTCGAAGTTGTACCTGCCTATAGTGACCTTCTGACCATATCGCGATGTTATGTGTCCTTTCTTGAAGACAGCATATACTTTGTTTTGCCCTCATTCACCTCTAAACCCATTTTTGCCGCCTCGGTTTCAGTACCAGCAAACGCTTCATTGACGGCTTGTTGTGTTCAACCAATCATGTCAATCAAAGATTGTCTGTATAGTATGCCATATTCAAAATGGGATGGGGCGTATTGCGAGTCCCCAGTGACCGATAAATGGTACGAAAGCAGGAGTCATTCGACCTCAACATTGCACTTTCCTTACAGTTCTCCAATGAGTGTCGTGTTAATCAGAGAGTAAGCAGACACTGTCCTCGCGTAAGAATAATGTAAGATCCGAAAGGGATATCACTATTTGTTCAGACAAACATGCCGTAACCCTACCAGTTCCAAGACAATGTCATTTTTAACTCAAAAACATCCCTTTATTGCATTCTGTGAAGAAAAACGTGGTGCTGGGACCCTGTGACATATCAAGTTCTTGGAAGGCCGAAGAATTCGCTATTTGTGGTGGAATCTATTCTCAGACATCAGGAGTAGATTCACCCATTTTTCCACTCGCAAACCACTCAAGCACAAGTGCTCGAAGATGGTACCACTTGCCTTGAATCAAAGGAAGTACGATCAGCACATAATCTTGAACAACAGTTCTGTTTCTGTGTCCACAAGTCTTGTTCTTAGAGTCATCTAGATTAATCTTCAATGTGAGCTGGACCTTGTTTCCTCCAGGAAGCTGCGTAGTTCGTTCAATTTGTTCTCTACTTCAGTGAGCCAAATTAGACGCGATCGTCCTCTCCTGCTCCGAAAAAGCGCCTTTGCCTACTCTGCAGCTCACAGCTTTCTTTTTTTAAATTTGAAATGTACACAAATCCTGCCTACAAGTAGCCGATGAAACCAAGGCCTTGAAACTAGTTCCACCGTTATGCAACCTTTCCCAAATGATTCCTGATGAAGGCTTCCCAGGCCATAAACGTCAAACAATAAACTACACTTGCCTTGAATCAATGGAAGTACGATCAGCACTTAATCTCCAACGGCCTCTCTGTCTGCTCAGACGAGAAGAAGCTACCAGTAGAGTACAGAAACGCAACGGAAATTGCGGTGAAGAAGAACAGTCATCGGTGTCATAATTGGACACTGTCTTGTTGATTATGGTTCCAAAAGCTATATTAATGAAGTTCATGTAGAATCTCTGCTCGGGCAGTGATTAGTCGTAAGAGCTCACACTTAGGCGCTAACTTTGTAACTAAATGACATTAGGATATGCCAGCTTCACCACTTCGTCACAAGGACTAACTGGTTACAGGCACTCCTGTACCTCAATTAATCTGCATGGTGCAACAATGGGCCTACATTGGGTTGAGTGTGACTGCTCTGCAACCAGCTGCTCTTGCCTAACCTAGCCCAAAGTTGACTAGACAGAGTTCGTAAACTGGCAATGGATCTTCCTCCGAATTGACACGGAAACAGCCGATATTGCAGAAGCTGGAAACCTGTGAAATTTATGTTTTTGAAGACCAAAACGATTGTAAGGAGTTGCGTCTTGTGTCATAATGTTGGGCACATTTTAGATGCTTAAGTGGATGGATCCGTGGAGTTGTGGCCGACTCCAACGCACTTGAACCACGACGTCGTAGGTTCGATTCTTGTGTGGGCGGCAAAAAATGTTTGTTCACAGCCTTATCTCTTTCGAGACACTGATAATGCTTAAATAGTATTTCTGTCTAGGAAAAGCTCGGAGCCGCCATAAAACGATAGGTCTCCTCCACTCGTAAGAGAACACAAGTACTCACAACACTATGGTTGAAGAAGCTAGACCATGGCTCTCTACTGTTTGTGGCGCCACCTATATTATTATTATAAGTCGTATAAGTCGTATACTTGGAAAAGAGTTAAACCAGCAATACTGATTTAGTCCCGAATTCAAGGAGGAAACCAACAACATTTGGCAACGAACCATGCAATCGAATGAGCGATTCTGAAATAAATAAAGGAGAGATGCAAGATAACGCATGACAGAGATATTTTGCAAATTTAGGCATGATTTGTGACGGATCGAGGGGAATCCGACGAAAAACCCATCGACGGCTAAGATGGAGAGGACGGCAAAAGCAGCACTGCGTTTTAACCGGTTTGTCATACCGGAAGCCGCGTTTTTTCCAAATTCCACGTGAGCTCATGAGCCAATTGCAAGTGCAAAGCAGTCAGAGGCGCTCATGCTTCAAATTCACCAAATGCTTGCTTGGTCCTTAAAAATGTGTCACACCACACAGCCTTAAGCCACTTGAGAGACGTTTTCTGTTCACGCCAACAGTCGACTTTAAGCTTGATGCAATCACTCTCCGCATCATCTTAACCATCGTCGTTGTCTCTCTGAAATGTCCTCAATAAACACCCAACGACCATCCGGTGATGCCAAAGAAAAAATAAAAATTAGCACCGCACCCAAGATCCCGTGTCAAACCACCGGTCACGTCCACAGCCATTCGTGTCCGCCCCAATTAAGCATAAACAAGCTCTAGCCGACCAAATTAACAGTGGTCCTGTCATCAGCACATCATGCCAGTGTCATCACGTTCCGCCATAAATTCCAATCCCTGCCCCCTCTCGGCTCTGCAGCTGCCTGCAGTTTGCACCTCGCCATAACTCACACAGCAATCACATGAGTGAGTGGCTTCGGAGCGCACATAAAAACGTCCCCCGTCCACCCCTTAATCCGGCGATTTAACGAGAAACGAAAAGGATAACACACTACTTCCGCCGGAACGAAACAGAAATCTTATTAAACAGAGACAATCATAAAAACCAGGACAGCAGAAGACTAAAAAGCTTACGGATGGCACGTCGCGTCGTGGTGTCACCCTCCCCAGCAGCACAACCCTCTGCGGGAAGGATGAAGCAAAAACTGAACTGCATCATGCAGAGATGCTGCCGACAACTGTGGGGCAGATGTAAACTACCATGTTCGCTGGAAATCACCGAATCAACGAAAAAAAGAAACGGCAGCCAGGACAAATTGCTGCGATGCAAGGATACTCCCCGACAGACGACGGTGGGGGGACACAAGAACAAGAGAAACAAAAAACCCTGCCGAGGATCTCATCCAGAACAAACGACCCCCAACGTCCAATATGCATCATGGCACTCCGCACAGGCGAAAGGACCTTTTATATAGGCTCTGGCCTTCTGACTCCGGTCACCGATGGCACCGTTGGCTCCGTTGGCTCCGTTGGCTCCGCTGGCTCATGGCACGATGGCATCGTCCACCCTCGTCGTCGACGTCGTCATCGTCGTCGTCGTCCCATTGTTGACTGCATTAAAGCTGCGCACAGACTAGCCGTGTGTGTGCGAGTGGTGAACAAACAACACAAGCAAATTCCCACGTTCCTTCCGCGTCAACACCGCCGCCGCTGCCGGCCCCACGCCAAAGTGCGAAGGAGGATGACACGGGTGGTGTCGGTGGTGCATTGCAGGTTGCGGCTAATGTTTGACCCTGTTTCATCGACTGTTTTATATTCATGGGCAATCTGCATGTGGAATAGAGCAGAGAGGATATCCTTAGGTCGGTGTAGCCTTCCTGTTTACAGTTTTCAGCGTCGTCCGACGATGACGACACGCCAGAGAGCAACCGAGCCGAGTCGAGCCGAGGCCCGAGAGTATCCACGGGGAGACAGAGCTATCCTGTTGTTTGTTTGTTCATGCATACATTAGCTGGCAGATGGGCTGGGGCCGGAGCGGCACCGCCTGCCTGCATCCTGTCCCGTGCTGGCATGCTGAGGCTCATTGAATTTTATGCACAAGTGGTGTCTGGCGTGGTCGCATGGCGAAGGCTTTAAATTCCCTAATCACGAAGGGATTTCGCTGGGAACGGGGCACTCTGACGCATCCGAAGGATTTGCTGCCGACGCACACACAGTTTTCAGGATTTAAGCCGTGCTGCCGGCTTTGATCCCGGCCATTTGGCATTTTAAGGTGATTCCGGCTTATGTCACACACACACGTGGATGGCGGCGTGAAATTGAACACGTGTCAAGGAGCGGAAACAACGTCCGAACGACGGCGATAATTGACGACCAAACAGTGGTCGGTTTTTGGCTACCTGATCCCGGAGGGGGAATGAAACAATTCCGATTAATTAGAAGCTGCACTGCGAGACGTCAATCGGTCGCCTGCCCGTTCGGTCGGTCTAATCTTATTAACGACGAATGTGGCTGTCTGTCGGCACAGAGAGGGTGGGGAATTGGGCCACGTACTCGGCTAATTGGCGGCGGAATGGAAGCTCTCTGTCATCTCATCCGTGTCGTGGCATCAGAATTCACAAGGAGACTCGTCCGCAGTTCGAGCTTGTCTATGAATATTCAACGAAACGTCGTCTGAGACCGCTTGTCTAGTGTCTACACCCGGTGGCCTTGGACGGCGAGTGGGGCTTTATAAATTCAAATTTTGTGGTCGGACGAGTCACTGATCGCGATGTCGATGCTCCTGATGTTGCGTAACACGAGCTCTATTTCTCGGCTTTTGGCAATTTGCATCTTTTGAACATGATTTGATATCGATCTGGAGTGTGATAAGTGGTTGTGGGCGATCCGAGTGAAGGCTTGAAGATGAATGGGGAGAGGGCTAGCCAGTAACCAGTTGACTATTGCGTTCACGCTTCACAGATCATTATGGGCTCTCTGGGCTCTTATCTCATTCCCTGATAAGCATCGCAGTGGCGGGGAATTTATTCTGGCGCGGAGGTATGCGTCGATTTATCGCTCATCCTGGTTCGGATATTTGTGGGCATTCAGAAGCCGTTCTTTGTTTGAATGGTCTTGAATCATTCATGCGAATATGGAACGTCACCCAAGCAAAGTTGGCTAAAAATAAAGTTGACCAGGTTCGAGTAGTTGCCGCATTTCGAATGACGTAGTAATAAACAGTGAGTTCGAGCAAATCTTGAATTTTTTGCGCGTTCCTGGATACCCGACTCGGCTGCTGACTGGCGTGCTATCATCACCGCCATCCCAGTCACTGGCGTAGGACGATTCAGCTTCAAAGTCAATCAGTGTCACTTGTGTGGATCTTTGTGGTATTTTTGCCTTGGCGGTTGTTTTCCTAGCATTGGGGACTGAGGCGTGCCAAGAGGAGGAAGGACCAACAGAGGTACATTGCAGACTTACAGAGAAGGGGCTACCAACATGAGATCTCTTCCGTTTGAGGCTTAAATGATTGCGTTTTAGCGGTGTGGACCTAGGTCACATACACTGCAAGCCACATGTCAACAGAAGTCGTTTTCAACTTCGTCGTAGTCAATGGTATCACAGTGGAGACAAAGCCACAATGACAGTCGTCACCGGTTACGTCTTGAAGTACAAGTTATGGAATAACACAACGAGGACAAGCCAAACTAAAAAACTACGCAAGCAGCATAAACTCTTAGAGCGATGATAACGAATGCGAGTAGTACCCAAAAGCCGCATCACACCATCCTTGCAACAGGAGTGTGTGTAGTGTGTAGGAATGCACTAAAGGAAGCCTCTGTCCAGCTCAGTCAAGTGGAGTGGACGACCTAGGAACCTATACTATACGAGCAGGGAAGATTTCTCATAGAGGATTAAGTAACTAGAAATTCGCATAAATGTGTAAGCATACAGTGAACAACTCGAGTACCCGACTAAAACGCACTGAATTGAATGGCGATGGGAACACATCTGAAACAGTACTGAAACTCCTGTTTCAAGAAGCATCCAAACACCGCCGAATTCAAGGACGGGAGTCAGTTTCACCGTTGGCTCAGACCTTCCATCGGTTTGTAACTTCAGAGATCTAATCGATCGCCTTCAACCAGTCGTGTTTTAATAACTTAATAATTTCAGCTGCAAGTAAGTGAATAAGTGCGCGGAGGCCCGTGGCGCTGTGAGATGTGCGTCGACTCCAACCTAGGGAGTAGGTTCGATTCCTGCTCTTCTTCTTCTTTGTGTGGCGCTACATTCCGGGGTGGACCTGGGCCTCAACCAACATGCCTCTCCAACTAGCGCGATCCCTGGCTAGCTGTCTCCAGTTTCGCACACCAAGTTGGTTGAGGTCCTTCTCCACTTGGGTGCGCCACCTTAAACGCGGGCGTCCTCTGTTGCGTTGCCCGACAGGTTCGGATTCGAAGATGGCGGCGGAGGAGCTTATCATCAGATTAGCCAACGGCGACATCCAGAGCTACCTGGTACACCTCCTTTTAGAGCTACTCTGACATATTCGGAGCTCAGATCTAAAAGGTTGCCTTCAAGGTCATATTGGGATTTTGGAGTAGAGTTGGCGGCGGAGGAACCCTATCGTGTAGGGTCAACGGTGGCACTCACCACCTCAGCGAGGTTACCGATACCGGAGTCATCCGGACCCTTCGCCCAAGGGTAAAATAAATGGGCCTGGCCTCCCAGCTGGGGGTTGTGCGTGGGGTTAACACCCTCACCACGTAAAAAAATTTTGTTCAGAGACGACTACTTGCCTCGGATACTGACCGATCTACTGTTGACGATTCCTGCTCTGTTCTGACAAAAATTCACATTAGTCTCTTCCACTCGCACGCACAGCAGGAGTGGTTGCTGAGAGGCTAAGCCTTGGCCCTCTACGGGCTGTAGCGCCACCGATATTATTATAATAAGTGAAAAAATTGTATAAAATCCATGAACTCTTTGAATGCTTAAAGCCTTTAAACGAAATCGTCTCGCTTCGAAAAATCCAACATTGGGGCATTTAGAAAGATATTAGATACATAATAAACGTGATTTTGTCAAGTGAAATTTAGAAGGGATTACAAGGCACTCGCAGTTTGTCGCTAGCGAGACTATTAAGATATTATGGTCTCCCATGCAGCTGACAATGTTTGACGGACCCTAACCATTCTGGCGATAACAACACCAGTTCGGCGAAAAATGTTGCTTCTTTAGATATGTTCGGTTGTAGTCAAGCCAAATTTTCTTCTGGCCGAACTGAGGTTTGCTATTTGAAGGACGTGTGTACAGAAGTTAGCCTTGACTGTTTCTTGTTCGATGTGCACCTCCTCTGCAAGCGAACACTGAAGACTGAAAGAGAGATCTTTGCATAGCCTCGCAGTGCGTGTGATTTCAGCTAGCTATCATGAGCCTCTCTCTATAGGCAAGGAATAGAGTACTTAAAACCAATGGCCAATCTTTTATTGATCTTAAAGGCGCACGTCATCGTGAATTGCCGTTTGATACACAAATCCGGGATCATAGTTGAGTCCTGTTGGACTAAACCTACCCAAAATGTAGGCCCCTTCAGGTGGCCCGTGGCGTTGTGGGTATGTGTGTCGACCTCAACCACGACGTCCTAGATTCGATTCCAGCGCTGAGCAACACAAATAATTTTCACGGCCCCACCTCTTTCGAGTCACTGACAAGGCTCAAAGAGTATTTCATGTCAAAAGCTTCTCAAACTTGGCCCATCGGAGTCGGCATAAAGCTGTAGGTCCCTTACACTCGTGAGAGAACAATAGCACGTACAACACGGGTGGTTGCTGAGAAGCTAGGCCCTGGCCCTCTACGGACTGTTGCGCCACTCATATTATTATATTATATGTAGGTCCCTTCAAGCTTTCGACCATGTTCCAAACAGGGGCAATTAGCTTATCTCTTGCGAGACTTCTGCATCAACCGTTTGAGTACATAAGCTGCATCTTGTTGGCATGGGCGGTGAAACTCTTCTTACGTCTCACTTCCCTCGCCAAAAAATAAAAGAGCTTGCTGCCAAAATTAACGTGTGCACAAGCAGTGCAGCCATTGTTCTCAAAAGAGTCGAGGTTCTGTCTCCTTATCCAAGAGCGAAAAAATAATAGAAATTGCCGGATAAAAGTATCCCAACAAATGGGAAGTTGAATGGTTTGAAATCGTATTGTTACGGAATGAAAAACCGAAGTAGGCACCATATGGTGCAGGATGTTCAAATGCAGAGGGAAACAATTGCATCAAGCAATTCCATCAAGAGACGGGTTAAGGCAGCTGAAAGCAGATAACACACAACCCACGGACCGGCTCTGTGCCTACCACCATCGTTCTTCGAATTTTCCTTGGAGTCAACTTCTACGAGGTTCAAAGTTACTTGAGTGACCGGGAAAATTACCGTGGCCAGGGTGCTGAAAGACTTTGTAAAGAGAGCTTTTCCGCACCACATACGAATCACAACGACGCATCGAAAGGCACAACTATTGCCAAAAAATTGAGAACACTATTCATTAACGAGCCGCAATTAATAAGCCTTTTATAAAATAAAGGTAAAAGTCTGTCGGTCTTCGACTCAGGCTCTTCGAAACTGACTAGGATAGGGAAGTCTTCCAACCATTTCTGAAGAAGTCGCCACGGGCATTAAAAAGCAGTCATTGGTTGCCGGAAAAAATAAGACGACTTGAAGATCCGCGAGTATCTAGAGCATTCTTCACGAATATTCGATGCGACGGCCGAATTCGAGATCTACTGCCACGCAGTTCGGTTTAACGACCTTCGAATCTTTTGAAACGCCGGGCTTTGGCCAGGAGGTGCGCTGTCATATGATTTCCTTAAACTATTACTGAAGAAGACAGAGCAGGAGGTAGGTGTAGGCACGGGAGGCACTATTTTGTACAAGTTAGTAGAATCGTCGTTGGCAACTGGGCCTAATTCGATTTGTCGATGTAACTGGGTTTGAGCCCTGGTTTGAACTGCTGATTCTTAAGACCAAGATCACACTCTAGAAAACACTCACATGCACACATCACACTCTAGCGCCAGCTCATCTGTAAGATATGGTCGGAAGAAAGCATGCCCGATGAGTGGATTCTCAGCGTCGTTTGTCCGGTTCACAAGAAAGGAGACCCTTTTGACTGCGCCAACTATCGAGGGATCAGCCTTCTCAACATAGCGTACAAGATACTCTCTGCCGTTTTGTGCGAACTTCTGTCACCATTTGTCGACAATCTGATATGTTCTTATCAGTGCGGTTTCAGGCCTGGGAAGTCCACCATCGAACAAATATTCACACTTCGGCAGATCCTGGAAAAGACTCAAGAGATGCAGATCGACACCCACCACCTATTTGTCGACTTTAAGGCCGCATATGACAGCGTGCATAGAGACGAGCTATACAATACCATATCTAGTTTTGACATTACTGCCAACCTGACGAGTGTGCAGGATGACTGGAGAACTCTCGCTGCTCCATCAAGGTCGGTAACGAACTCACCGAGACCTTCAATGTCAAAAAAGGTTTTAGACAGAGACAACACGCTGTCATGTGACTTCTTTAACATCATACTTGGGAAGATCGTGCGAATTTCAAACGTAAGCACCCGAGGCACGATATTACAGAAGTCCGTTCAACTGCTTGCTTACGCGGACGACATTGACGTGATTGGACGAACACAGCGAGCCGTCAATGAGGCGTTTGCTAACATTGAGACGGAAGCGGCTAAAATGGGTCTGGCGGTGAATGAGGGCAAAACAAACATACATGCTGTCATCACGGAAGGACGCACAACATCGACGTCTCGGACAGAGCGTCATATTGGGCAGCAGAAACTTTGAGGTAGTCAAGGACTTCGTCTACCTAGGCTCCGGAGAAAATAGGGACAACAACACCAGTACCGAGATAAAGCGCAGAATTACTCTTGCCAATCGCTGTTTCTTTGGGCTCAAGAGGCAATTGAGTAACAGAGGCATCTCTCGAAACACCAATCTCACTATATATGGTAGAGCACTCTGATCATCCCAGTCCTGCTCTATGGCGCAGAGACATGGACGCTATTAAAAGCGGATGAAGAATCCCTTGGTTGTTTTGAGAGAAAAGTTCTGCGTGCGATCTTTGGTCCTGTTTGCGTCGATGGCGTCTGGAGGAGAAGATTCAACCACGAACTATACGGGCTGTGCAGCGGCATGCACCTAGTTAAGCGTCTTCGGATCCAACGCTTAAGATGAGTCTTCGATACCAAGTCATTGGGACAGTGCATAAAAGGACGTCCTCGGACGATATGGCGCTCACAAGTGGAAAAGGACCTCAACCAACTTGGTGGGTGTAGCTGGCGAAAGATCGTGCTGGCTGGATAGGCATGTTGGTTGAGGCCCAGGTTCACCCCGGACTGTGGCGCCAGTTAGTTCGCTTTTATTTGTCTCAACTCCTTCTTGAAAAAAAGCACCTAAGCTAAATACGGAACATGGCTAACAAGGATGTGCGGACTGCTCTCACATGGTTCAACTGAGCACAACCATTGTTTCGATTCCATTCCCAGAACAATGTTAGTGGAGTATCGGATTTCTCAGATGATCGTAGCCTTGTCTGCTTACGACACTAAATCACTTTTTGCAAGTTAGTCACGGATTGGTGCTAGCATATCAGCACTGATTGATTATGTAGACAAATTTCAAGGACCAAGCATAGTTGATCATCAAATCAGTCCTCACAGAGTCCATCGTGACAGTCAGGACTACCTCCTTATCTATGGCTGTCGACAACACCATACCTTTGGACATTTCTGTTTCATCTCAGCCGGTGCTCGCTTTGGTATGTAGACCTTTCAAAACTCAAATCAAGCCCTCCTAGTTACAGCATGAGGGAGAGACGGAATCACCGGCAAGGGTATGGTGCTGATCTAATGTGCATCTTTTAAGACTGTAGCGAAACTTCCTCTTCAAAATTGAAAGCAGCATTAAGCTCGTCAGCAGTCGCTGTCGTGGTGAGTAAGCAGGTAGTAAGCCGTAAGAGAGTTTTGCAGAAAAAGACACCACAAAACCCTGCCTTCCTGTCTAAAAATACACCATTGATCGAATGCAAACTGCTCCTGCCTTTAAAAAAAATGGCAGGCTCTCCATTTAACGAGTGTTGAGTGCAAACCAGTCAACAAGCCCCCAGAAGATTCAGGACATCCAATAGGCCACACGTTAGCGATGTCCCCATTGCATCTTCTGATAAATTATTCATCTCTCTCTCAACTTCGAGTATCCTTCTCAAAATGCATGCTCCACGGTGTGCACTGATGTTTTCCGATCACATCACAGCACGAACTTAATGAACTTACACTGGAACGCCCTTCTTTAACGACGCATAATTGTCTCGTTCGGTCTGAGGATTAAGCCGTGATACCACGAATGTGACGCCTCACAGTGGTGGCCTCGCCTCGTAAATTATAAATTAACACATAAATTCCAAGCCCCCCTCCTCACCGCCACGGCGGGTCATTTCATTTGGAACAGCAAACTTTAAATGAGACGTTCCTCAATGCAACAAGCTTCTCGTGGGAATTTCCCAAACGGAACTCCAGACCACCTCCGGTGAGAATTTTGTTGTTTTAATTGCTCCACATCCCCCAAGCCTCACCGCCCCCCCTCCGTCTAATCAAACACACTCTCTGCCTGTCTCCCTCTGTCGAACTGTGAAAAGAGGCGTGTCTCGAAAGACCATCAATAAAATGCCCACGAATAAATCAAAACCGCCTAACAATGGAAAGCCGAAAACCGAAAACGAAAAACAACAGAAAACCTCACATTCGGTGTGAATGTCATTAAGCCACCACACAGCCGGCGCGTCAAGCCGCAGCACACACAGCCAACCACGATCGCCACAATCGAAGTAATTATCCAACACGTTGTCGCTTAGGCGATAAATAATAAAATCGTTGCCGATACGTCACCGGTGCCGGGCCATAAATCTGAGCGAACTCCACCGCCAACTCCACGAGGAGTCGCCCTTTCGTCACCCGCCTGATTATGTTGCCACATGAACATAAATGTGGTTTTTTTTTTGTTTTTCAATTCTAATTCCAATCACCGGGGAGGGTGTGTGGGGGGCAGGGCAAATATTAACAATTCAGTGGCACAATTTGGCCGCCATTATAGCGCTTTTAATGAGCACGCGGTACGGTCCCAGCCAAAACAATGGCCGGCCACCAAATGGGGGGGAGGGCGACACTACCACCACCACCGACAGCACCAGCCCCACCAGGCAGCGGCTTGACACACAGAGAGACAAGCCCACAGATTTATGTGCATCTACACCCGTTAATTATCATTCAGTTGACTGTTTTTTTTTTTCGACGGTTTTGTTGTCGCAGCGCTTGCCGGCGCGCTGCTGGCTGGCTCAAATGGATGTAAATATTAATGACTTGACGGATGTAACAGTTGTGCGTGCATAAGGGAATTTGTTTGCTCAATTTGTTCGGGCAGTTTGGGCCGCTTTTGAGTTGACATTTCGAGAGAAGAGATTTCGAAATGAACGCAAGTGATTTATGCCGCCGCTGAAGCGGTAAAACGTTTGAATGCCACTCGGACAGTTAATCGAATGCGACGAAGTGAAAGACACATCGGAACATGATCAGTTCCGCGGAGCGGTAGCAAGTGAAGATGAGATGAAAGATGGCGTCTGATTTGACGGACGGACAGTTACTAGATCGCGAAGAGATTTGGTGGTTCAGCCAAAGGTGACACGAGCTTGTGGAGATGTCTGCTGCTGTTGCTATCCTCCGTGCAGTTGAACTGTCTCGTTTAGGTCACATTTTTGATCCACTTTAGGCCCTTCTCGAATCTGTTATGCAACCTCAAGATTCCGAGGCTTTGAAGGATTCGAAGTCGAAGCAGCAGACAGAGGTTGTGTCGAAATTTGGAATTGAACACTGCACGGAATTTCGAGCTCGCTGCTCACAAAAATCTAAGAAATGGCACGTCAAATATTCACCTTTGAGACAAAATGAACAGAAAGAGGGCCTCAACAGACCGATTTGTTCATAGCCTCTTTCAGTCGTTTCACATTTCAGACGTCAGGTTATGAACAGCACTTAACATTAACACAGTGCAGACAATTTGCAGACACATGCCCTGTACCTGGGCCAGAATATTCGTGTGTTTCGAAGCGAACCCAGTGATGTAAGGACCCAATCGAAGATACGGTAGCCGGCGACGCTAAAATTCAATTTACATCCACTCACTGTGGCAACGATTTTTTTAGAGTAGAAGAACTTGAATTTGGCAACACCTGATTTAACAGTTCTCGTCTGATTAGAGGTTTGAATTAGCGATGAGCGATTGCGAATGAAATTCACAATCGAATAAATTGGCAATTGTTAACATTTGAATTCGATTGTCGATTTATTCGGTCTCATCAGAAAACAATCGACTAATAATCGAATCGAGTCGATTATTCTCAGTGCCTACCACCACCAACAGAATGCCGGGTACTAATTCCTCGATTTATTCATATGTTGGTGTCAGTGTATAAAATCAGCGTAAGGATGGGTCTCCAATAAGAAACTATACCTACCAAAATAGGAACATTGGGAATAGAAATACAGCCAAACCTCCGTAATTGGAACTACCTTAAATCGAATTTTCTACAATTCAAACCAAATATCTGAACAATATTGGTTACCGTGGCTATTTGAATTTTGTTGGTTCGACTGTATTCTTCGTCTTTCTCACCCAATGAGTGAGAGGTTTGTACTCTCACTCTCATAAATGTACAATTTAAATTTTAGTAGTGAAACGAAATGAAAAAGAGATGATTGCGAGAATCGGCGGATACACACAATTTAGTGATCTCCCTCCGACTTGAAGAATCGACGAATACACACAATTTAGCAATCTCTCTCTGACTCAAAGAATCGGCGAATACACACATTCGTTGGCGATTTGAATCGGAACTACATGAATCGAAATTCAACAATCGACGCCGCTCAATTCGAATTCGAATAATTGCGATTGCTAGAACAATCGAATTATTCGATTATTTTTATTCGTAATTGCCCATCGCTAGTTTGAATTGCTTGGCAATGCATCATCAGCAGACTCACGCTAGAGCATCTTTGGTAGAATAATATACAATATCGGTGGCGCTACAGCCCATAGAGGGCCAGGGACTGGCTTCTCAGCAACCACTCGTGTTGTGCGTGCTATTGTTCTCTCACGAATGGAAGGACGTACAGTTTTATGCCGACTCCGAACGGCCAAGTTTGAGAAGCTTTTTCTAGACAGGAAATACTCTTTGAGCATTGTCAGTGACTCGAAAGAGGTGGGGCCGTGAAAATTATTTCTGTCGCTCAGAGCTGGAATCGAACCTACGACGTCGAGGTTGGGGTCGACGCACGTACCCACAACGCCACGGGCCACCACATCTTTGGTAGAATGCTCACATTTATTTTGGAAATCAAATTTCGCGAAGAAAAATTATACTAAAGCCATAGCCACCATTTCGTTCTCCCATTGGCTCGGATTCGATGACTGTTCGAGCTGGAGCAGTGTTGTCCATACTTGCTGTGCTCGAAAAATCACGTAAATGTCGTCGGCGTATGCTAGGAACTGCACATGACAAGAGAGACATAATGTCGACTTTCAAGTGCAGTGCTATGTTTGATTTGATCATGTCTTGAATGCCATTGTCAGAATATGGCGGCAGGTTGCGCTGACGGAAGAAACACCCTTTATCTTAGTCAATGGACTCAAATGAATATTTCTCAGCGCCGCCTGCCAACATTAATCTTACAATTTACATGGCAAATTGGGTTCCAGAAAAGTAAAAGTACTGGGGAATTGGGAATTGTGGGAATTTGCAAACTTTGTCAATGAAAGCTTGAACAAAAGTTATCATGTCTTAGTGTTATTCGTGGACTTCAGTAAGGCATTTGATACCCCAAACCATGAGAAACTAATTGAAGCACTAGAGCATGCTGGAATAAGAGGATTGGCAGCAAATATCTGCACAACCGACAATTTTGTGTAAAAATAAATAAAACATATAGTAAACGAGAACGTGTGCAATATGGATTTCCGCAGGGGTCCAAATTGGGACCTCCTTTTTCTTTTTATTCTCACTAACTAGCTCTTGTATGGTGGCCCGTGGCGTTGTGGGTATGTACGTCGACCCCAACCTCGACGTCGTAGGTTCGATTCCTGCTCTGTGCGACGAAAACAATTTTCACGGCCCCACCTCTTTCGAGTCACTGACAATGCTCAAGGAGTATTTCCTGTCTAGAAAAAGCTTCTCAAACATGGCCGTTCGGAGTCGGCATAAAACTGTACGTCCTTCCATTCGTGAGAGAACAATAGCACGCACAACACGAGTGGTTGCTGAGAAGCTAGTCCCTGGCCCCCTACGGGCTATAGCGCCACCCATATTATATATTATCCTCCGAGTCGTTGAACTAGGTCGCTTAGGCCAGATTTTTTCGAACCTAATGTACAACCTCAAGCAGTGCTTAAGGTTTTTCCAAACTACGTTACAATTTGTTGCACAAGCAGCTGACAGAAGTTGAGTCAAAATTTGGAAGGATTCTCTTTCAAATTCTGAGATTGGAAGGAATTTCGTACGAGTCGGTACAATTTCGACGAAGAACCAACATTTTTCGGACCAAATTGATACCAAAACATACCGAGTTGTTCATAGCCTCCTACTGTCGTTTCACAGTTCCGACATCGAGGTATAAAAGGCATCTCTCCACGACTAGTCCACACCACTTGCACACAGCTTGGGCACACTGAGTCAGATAAACTGTGTTTACTACTTGCACCAGGATGTTAGTGGATTTTGAAGCGAAATCGAACACAGCGATTCAAGGACTCAATCTAAGTCAAATCGTCATCGAGTATAGCCAGGCCATTCATATGAGCTGCGCATTTCGAACGCAAAAAAAAAATGAAGTTATACTTCTCGGTATCGAGAAGTATGCAATGAATGAGGCTATTTTGGGCTCATGACTGGCTCACGGTGGATTTCTAGTTCCCTTTCTGTGATGCACTCATGATAAGTCGGTAGAGAAATGGCGATAACAACAAATCTGTCGAAATGTTCATGGTCAAAGATCTAGGAGAGGTCGACGCTCATGCGTACAGTATTTTTTTTATTTCTATGCCCCAGCTTATTGACCACAACTTGCTGTGTGCTGTGCTGTGATAAAAGTCCGATTTAGATATTTGATGTAGGGAGCTTCTCTCTAGAAACCCACTTTCGGACATGAGCGCTTGGTTGATGCCTGGTTACGAAGGGACTTACTGGAAACCAATTGAAAACAAATAAATCACACGAAGCGTCACTTCACAAATCCGATCTGAGATCACAACTGAAAGTTGTAACAATTTGTCAGTGTGGTGACCCACAATAAACTCCTTACCACTCCACGAACACCATTCACGAACATAGCCTAGGACTGTGAGGAATTCACCACGCAACTGACGGCTGTCAACAGGGGTGCCAACAAGCACGCCATGAGCCAACGTTCGCTCTTTTCTTCGACCCTTTTTTCCTGCTGGACACGGACTAGATCGGACGCGCAGACTCGCAGTAATTATTTATACAAAGAACGATTAAATATATACTTTTATTTGTGTTGAATAAATGACTTAATTTTTTGTTCGTATGTACTAACCACGGTACACGACATCAGCATGTTTCATTGAATTATGAAAATTAATAATTGAATGATGAAATGATGAATTCAGCAAACAATGCCCTCGTTCGGGGTATTTAATGTGGCTTGAGTTTGAGTTACAGTTTGATTTTATGTGTACCATGTCACATTCAAACCCTTAACAACAATTCTCAGAATATTCCTGCCTAGGAACAAAAATTCATAAGCCTAGAATATCTCAGTCAATATCCATCCATAATTAACGTTCTCCTTGCGAACGGTCAAGCTGAGTGCGCAATAGACAAAGAGGCAAACGCAGTCCACAAGTTCTTGCTGTCACAAGTAATTCTCTGCGAATGAGAGAACTCCATATGAATGAATTGTCAGATTTTGCGATGTTTCCAATGCGTTGTGACTTTATATGAGCGGCCTTTAAGGTAGCAGACGGATCTAAGAAACATTGACTAAATGCCAAAGCCCATAGAATCCGGTGCGTGCGTTGTAGTTGACATCCACAAAAATCGTATTTGCCGGACTGCAAAGAGGTGCTTAATGAAATACGTGCGTTGCGTCGGAAATATGTATAATAATAATAATATGGGTGGCGCTACAGCCCATAGAGGGCCAGGGCCTAGCTTCTCAGCAACCACTCGTGTTGTGCGTGCTACTGTTCCCACACGAGTGGAAGGGACCTACAGTTTATTGCCGACTCCGAACGGCCAAGTTTGAGAAGCTTTTACTAGACAGAAAATACTCTTTAAGCATTGTCAGTGACTCGAAGGAGGTGGGGTCGTGAAAATTATTTTTGTGGCACAGAGCAGGAATCGAACCTACGACGTCGACGTTGGGGTCGACGCACATACCCACAACGCCACGGGCCACCACCCCGAAATATGTATACATACATACAATCTCACACGACCAAGAGAGTAAGATGATACACACATGTGAGAATAAACTGTCAAACGGAAGAAAAGTTAAAAGTTCGCCAACTTCATCCATTCTGATGCATTCCACATATAGCCCACACTCGTTGTCTCGCCCCCTCTTATTAGCTCTTATGAGTTGTCAATTTTTTGACAAGACGCAACGAACGCACCGGATTCTATGGGTTTGGGCCTTAAGGCACACCCTCTGCCTTTGCCTTTGGCGTAGAGTGGAAGAATTTGAAATGTGTCACATTGTTTTCTGTGACAGCTAATTTAACAATTTCCGGCTGACTAGAGGTACGATTCGTTTGGTTCATCATAAACAGACTTTTTGACAGACAAATTGTTAGAATTTATTTTGAAAGCCATTATTTAGTTCGAGACCTCACCATTACATCCAGAAATGGTCTCCCCTTAGTGCGATGCCGGGTGCCGGGACACTGTGACATACCAGGAAACTGCAAAGCCGACGAACTCGCTAGGTGTGGTACGACATCATCCCTATCAATAGCAGCGATACCACCTTCCATGCCGATAGCTACAGCCTACCATCTTGACAAATGGCTAGAAGGCATCACCTGCCTTAAAACAAAAGACATCTGACCATCACTTAACCTAAAACCTTCACTCAGTCTACTTAGACTCAGCAAGCACTCATTAAGGACACTCACTGGAGTCATAACCGGGCACTGTGCAATTGGCACTCATGCTCTCAGGATGGGTGCTCCATATAATGAATTTCGCAGAAGCTGCATGGATGAAGAGAAGGAAGAGAATACTCATCACCTTCTCTGCTCCTGCAGTGCTCTTGCCAGTCGTAGGTTCCTGCACCTAGGAGCCTACTACTTCAGCAGCCGTAACGAGGTAAAAAGTGCCAGCATTGGCCAACTAAATCGGTTCATCAGCAGCACCAACTGGTTCCAGCGTTAGTAGAAGTCAATCCGCGTGGTATCACAATGGGCCTACTCTGGTCTAAGTGTGACTGCTCTGCAGCAGTCAGCCACTACTACCTAACCTAACCTAGTGCGATTTACTAAATATGCCTCCCTGACGATAAACAGCCATCTTACAAGTCTGGGGGTATAAAATTAAATAAACACTAGCCCAAGCCAAGCTTAACAAACTACAAAGACCAGCCTCTGTCAGCATCGCAGGGGCAATGAGAACAACCCCCACAGAAGTACTGGAAGTTATCACAACCATTCCACCCTTTCATCTACAAATGAAGATTGAAGCTATGGTAAACGCCTAGGAGCTCATCGCAGAAGATGACTCCAACCACAAGTTAATCCACCCTGACATTCCTAACGAACGGTCTTCCCCGATACAACTTCAGTAAAGACTACATCTGTCGTCAGACGGAGCAAAACATACGTCGAGTGTGCGAGTGGAACAGCCTATAACTTCATTTGGATACCAGGTCACAGCGGTCACAAAGAAACGAAAGAGCAGACCTACCAGCCAGAAAAAGATCCGCATCACCATTCATGACGGCACGGCCATTCTGCGCCTTATCATCACCACGCGTAAGACCTATCTCAATAATTGGATAACTGACATGGACAACCATTATTGGACGGTGCACACACACGGAAGCTATTTCTCTTAATAGAACGAATCGATCCCTCATGAGCATAAGGAGTCAGATTCGCTTAACCACACACTTCCTTACTGGACAATGCCCACTCTTTTTAATCCTATTGCTTCCAAACACGTTAAGTGAATCACGGCTCACGCGTCAAGGTGCCACGTCCTTTACTTGGTCAGACACGCTATAAACTGTTTGGGTTGTATAATGTCTGCAGGCGAGTCTAGTCAGGACTCAGAGCCCAAAGCAACTAGGCCACGCAGAGCACATAGATAACCTAATCCATCGAATAAGAATCTGCCCCCTTAACAAGGGTCACTGGGGCAACGTAACAAAGGACGACAGATTTTAATGCAACGCATACTACTGAGGAAGAGCATACGGCTGGAAATAGCAAGGAAACTATTGCGCCAGTTGAAGAACGTAATTGATTGATATCCAGTGAGTCGGCAAACAGCTTGAGAAGTACCTGCAAAAATCAGCAGCTGAAGTGGGGATCTTGCATGTGATGTCATTTCAAAACTCAGGGCTCCTCCTGTTTTAAGTCACTAGCAATGTTCCAAAAATATGACGCCACACGTGAGGAAACTATAGAAAGCGCTACACGAGTGGTTGCTGAAGACACTTGACCCAGGTCCTGCTCGGAGTACAGCCCCACCAGATGCACTGAGCACTGACATCGCAATCACCTTTCCAATCGTCCGGAGATTTCATCTTAATCGTGTCGAAATATGTCAGTCGAAAGCGGTCTAGGCCCATTGTGGATTACAGCGACATCTATGGACTTTTTAGTGTTCTCACAAGGCAGTTAATCGCTTTCAACGACACGACATTTCTTACTCTTCTCGAGCAGAGCACAATAAGGTGCTTGATTTATTCGCGATTAATCCGAACAGCCAAAAAATAGGTCAGCAGCCTATGATCCTTGCCGTCTTTTTAGGTAGGAAGACTGTCCCGTCTTTCTAGTGTTAATACGACCTAACCAATGTACTGAATGCAAAGACCCAAATGATGGTCGATGGTCTTAATAGACAGTTCCCTTTTTTATGGTGGGTTTCGTTGAGATTCGCTCAGTTTCGTTAAGTTTCGTTAAGTTTCGCTAGGTTTCGTTGAGTTTCGTTGAGTTTCGCTTAGTTTCGTTAAGTTGCGCTTATTCTCACTTATTTACACTTGAGAAAGAAACATCAACTATAAGACAAAGCCCTATGATTTTGGCCAGTCTTAAAGTTGACCATTTGGTTCAAAGTCGCCCAAAGTCTTTCGTCAAAGCACATTGGTACGAGAACACGTCCCTAACTTAATGTGGGGAACGTAGAATCAATTGAATTCCAAATCATTCCATTCCATGTCAGTTCTCTTCTGACTGCCAAAACCTGCCTCACTCAACATATTCTAAACGCTCCTCTCACAAACTCAATGAAACTCTGAAACCTTACAACCCCTAACTCAACACTTCCCCCCAACCGTAACGAAATGCATCCCAGCCTCCACGTCAACTCCTTCAGTCCACGTCCTCACCACTCGTCCACGTGAGCCCTCGCTCCCTTTCTCATTCTCTCAGATAATCTTGCTAATTAATCAGTCAAACGACCTGCACGAGCAATACATCTCGGGCGCACTTAACATCTTCATTGATACTCTGCCCGCTTTCACCAGGCCAGGCCAGATTTAAATATCTTTCAAAACACCGCAACTAATTGCGGAGGTCCCGGCCGAACTCCATTAATCATGTGCCAGCCCTGCGCCCCGCAAAAAGAAACGAGACGACCGAGCAACTCGCCGCCACTCACTAGCTAATTCACTTGCCGGCGTAGACCGTACCCGTGCTGCAACATACATCATGCTTTGTTGCAGAATGCATCATGCCCGCTTACACAATGGACGGGCGACAACAATGAGCAGAACCCATAGTGCTCCTCCATTTATTTTGTGTGCTTGCTTGGCTGGCCTCCCGTCGCCGCTGCCTCGGCGTTCGACCGCCAGACAGCCACGCAGCGGCACCGGCACGCCGGCAAGGACGAGGAAGATAAGTGGCGATGGCACGAGGTAATCTCGTTTTTCCCCCAAATGGGGCACAATAAACCAGGGAAGCTCTCCTCCATCATCAACTGCTTCTGGCAGCAGCCAGTCGCGGCCAATATTGCCCGAGATTTCGATTGTCGATGTGCCACATCTCGGGGGTGGCTCTGAGGGGGTGATCGCTTTCAGCGCTTATCGCCAGCTAACGATCTAAATTGGGGGTAGGTCGCCGCGCCACGCCGCTGCTATTGTCATCGCGGCGACGTGCCTCGCCGTCCTCGTCGTCGTCCAAGAACCACTCGTTTGCTAAAAATCTCGGTAAATAAATTAATTCGCATTGGAGGAGACAACTGAGCACACACACACACACCGACACAGCAGCACCGCCACTCCGACGGGATGATTTGTGTGTCGCGGATGACAAATGACCGCTGCCATCGCTTGGCTGCTGGGTCTGCATTATTGCGGTGGATGGGCGACAAATCAAAGGGCGTTCGCTGCAGCTCCTTTGTCTGGGCAGGTTTTTGGGGCAACACGACGTGGCAGCGGGAGCCAAGTGACATGCGAATGCCAGAGCGACAATGATGACAATTGATGACAGCGACCCACAGGCGCACTCGGATGGCCGGCAGTTACTAATCGGCCACAAGTGTTCCACAAGTGCGAACATGGAAGCCGGCTGACTGATTACAGATGCTTAAGCGTTTTTAATTGCCGCGCATTAATTGCACGTGATAAGCGAAGGGGACGGCAGTTTTGACTGGACGGGGCTGGGCGTTGCATTGGCGGCGAACAGGTGGACGCCGGCCGTGGAATTGGTTGAGAATCAGGACTTCCTTGCATTTGGGTGGGACATGTTTTTGAGTTAAAGGGGAGGCCTAGGTGGTGTACGCTGATCCCCATCGAAGCAGCGGCTCAGTGGATGTTCTTTGACGAATCCCAAACATTCGTGAGACACAAGATCATCAACACAATGAGATCACAGGATCTAGACGAGGTGACACGCTGTTACGTGGCTGCATCAACGTCGTTCTTCAGAACACCGTGCTAGGCCCACAGGCTAGGATTAAAGCCACGAGCTCCCAGAATTCCCTCTTGTTGTTAACACACGCAGATTGTGTTGAGGTGAGGGATGTCTGGCATTGAGGTGAGCGCGGTTAAAAAGGGCTTGGCGGTGAATGGGGACAAAACCTTGTATCCTTGTTCAACGTCGCCTTTAAAATCCAAACAAACGAGGCCGATTTTGGTGAGTGACAAAGCAGATGTTGGATAGTCTCGCTGCAGCTCCAGCAGAGATGGCTGGATTCCTGGTTCCATTTGCGGAACATTATTTCGATCGTACAGTGTCCTGCGATCACTCGTGTTCCGGTCTAACGCCAGAAGCTTAATTGTTTCAAGCTCTGTTCCCATTAATCGTGTACTTTGACAGTCCATTCTTGCAAGCTGCTTTGCATGACGCATGATCCGGTATAATGCACTGATCGCTGGTGGAATGGATGTGTCCACCTCGCTGATGCCCATTTTTGCCCTTCGATTGAGCTGTGACCCAAAACCCAACAGAATTTGTTCTTGTAGTGTTTGATAGACCTCAGCGAGGCGCCATATTTCATGACAGCCTTCGATTTTGTTGTTCAAGAACCTTTTGACTTCGGTGCAGCCTGCCTGACTACCAGTTCCTCGTGGCCAGAATCTTTGCTTTGAAGACGATACACATATCAGGCAGTCTGAATGATTTCTGTCACTGTTCTTAGTTCCGGAAGTTTCGATCGCCTCCAGACGTTCCTGGGATCGTTTGCCTTGAAGGTTCCACTCTAAGGATATTCTGTAGCCTTTGTCGCTGATGGTATGGCCGGTCCATTTCCATTTGCGTCTCTTGATCTATATCAATTTTGGTCCCGCAGATCCTCATTCCTCATGGGCTTTGACTAGAATATTCGACATATGGTACATTTGCTAATGAATGCCCCAAAATCAAAGCTGGTGGCATTGGTTACCTCGTGGTCGGTCGCTAGCCACTCGTCTCCGTCGGGGAATTTAATTGGCATTTTGTGAATGAAGTCAATGTGAGAATTTTAAGTTAAGTTACTAGACCCTTTCTGCCTCCCCAGACAGTGCACGCATGGGCAAGGCACATTTTGTTTTCATGTCAACGGCAGTAGAAGAAGCTAATACGGCTAAAGGACTCTCGCAACTTCCCAGCCCAAGGATATCCAAGATTCTGGGGACAATCAAAAAATCGGTGCCTTTGACAAAAAAAAGCCTGGCCTCAGGCCTAAGGGAAGGTAGCTAGGCTCTTTGAAATTGCGAGGGTAATCTAGTCTAGGATATACAGCACTTCCAACAGCTGCTTGGATGGAGTGATAGGATGATGATAGAATCAATCAAATCCAGTCCATGAAGAAGTCCTGCCAATTAGCTTTCAAAAAGTCACAGCCGCTAAAAGGCTCCAGAATAATAAAACCGCAGGCTCAGATGGCTTACCATCAGAGCTCATCAAAGCTGGTGTTATTTGAGGGAACATGCACTAGATCATCCGCCAGGAGGATGAAAGCATACCCGACGACCTGAATATCAACTCCATATGCTCCTTTCACCAAAAAGGCGATCCTACCTCCTGTAAGATCTACAGAGGCATATCCCTGCTCAAAGTCGCCCGCAAGATCCTTTCCAACGTACTGAGCTGCTGAGCTGATTCTTGGGGCCTTTGGAAGAAAAATTCTACGTCGGATATATGGTCCCGTCTGCGAGGAAGGCGAATGGAGGAGAAGACACAACCGCGAACTCTACGAGCTGTACAATGATGTGGATGGCAAAAATCCGTCAAATACACTGGCTCGGCCACATCAAGCGAATGGACAACAACTCTCCAGCAAAGAGGGTCTTCGAATCCGAGCCTCCTGGTTCGAGAAGGAGAGAAAGACCGAACCTCCGGTACAGAGACCAACTCATCGCGGATGTAAGACAGCTTGGCCTTAATGACTGTAATGACTGGAAGCAGCGTGTCTAGGACCGTCACCGATGGAAGGCAGCAATTGCTCATGTTCAGACCCTTCATGGTTCGTCTGCCTGACAAGTAAGTAAGTTTGCTTTTCTTGTGCTGTAACTAGTGGTTGTCGTAGTAGAGTCGCAGTCGATACTGAGAATCTGGAAGGATCATTTCTGCAGACTGTTTAACGGCGAAGAGGACACCAATACCGCTGTCAGGCAGAATGTTCCACTCCACGCAATGGACGACGATAGAAGAGAGTTCCGTCCCCCCGATCTAGACGAAGTCAAGGTAGCGATATCGAGACTGAAGTCGAACAAAGTTGCTGGAGCGGACGGATTGTCCGCGGGACTGTTTAAAGCAGCTGGAGATGATCTGGTAGGGCGCATGCACCAGCTCGTCTGTAGGATATGGTCGGAGGAAAGCATGCACGACGAGTGGAATCTCAGCGTCGTTTGTCCGGTCCACGAGAAAGGAGACCATTTTGACTGCGCCAACTATCGGGGGATAAGTCTCCTTAACATCGCCTACAAGATCTTCTCTGCCGTTCTGTGTGAGCGCCTGAAACCATTCGTCAACAACCTGATAGGTCCCTATCTGTGCGGTTTCAGGCCTGGGAAGTCCACTATCGATCAAATTTTTACGTTACGGCAGATCCTCGAAAAAACCCAAGAAATGCAGATCGACGCCCACCACCTATTTGTCGATTTCAAGGCCGCATATGACAGCGTGCACAGAGACGAGCTATACAACGCCTTGTCTAGTTTTGACATTCCTGCCAAACTCGTCAGATTGCGAAGGATGACGATGGAGAACTCTCGCTGCTCCATCAAGGTCGGTAACGAACTCACCGAGACCTTCAATGTCAAAAGAGGTTTTAGGCAAGGCGACGCGCTGTCATGTGATTTGTTCAACATTGTACTTGAGAAGTTCGTGCAAAACTCACACTCCAACACTAGAGGCACGATCTTCCAAAAGCCCGTTCAACTGCTAGCATACGCTGACGACATTGACGTGATTGGCCGAACTCAGCGAGCCGTCAATGAAGCGTTTGCTTGTATTGAGACGGAGGCGGCAAAAATGGGCTTAGCGGTGAATGAGGGCAAAACAAAGTAAGAAAGGACACACAACATCGACGACTCGGTCAGAACGTCAAAATAGGCAGCTACAACTTCGAGGTAGTAAAGGACTTCATCTACCTTGGCTCCCAAGTAATTTATGCAAGCAACATCAATACCGACATTAAACGCAGGATAACTCTTGCCAACCGCTGTTTCTTCGGGCTCAAGAGGCAGTTGAGTAGTAGAGCCCTCTCTCGAAAGACTGAGCTCACATTATATAAGACCTCGATCATCCCTGTCCTGCTCTATGGCGAGGAAGCTTGGACTATCTCAAGAGCGGTTGAAGACGCACTTGGTCTCCTGTTTGCGTTGAAGGTTCTTGGAGAAGAAGATTCAACCACGAACTGTACAGCGACATGAGTCTAGTCAAGTGGCTACGGATTCAACGCCTAAGATGGCTAGGCCATGTAGAGCGCATGGACAACACTGCTCCAGCCCGAAGGATCTTCGGCTCCGAACCAGTGGGACAACGCAATAGAGGACGACCACGAACCCGATGGCGCACTCGAGTGGAGAAGGACCTCAACCAACTTGAAGTGCGAAATTGGAGGCAGCTGGCTAAGGATAGTGCCAGCTGGAGAGGATTGTTGACCGAGGCCCAAGTTCACCTCGGACTGTAGCGCCACAAGAAGAAGAAGAAGAAGAAGAACTAGTGGTTGTCATTTTGTTCGAGTTCAATAAGCAATGAAATGCCTAACACACAGTGTCGCCCGTTTTTGTGTTACCACTCGGATTTGGTCGATCCTGTTCCCCAAACCAATTGGTGCATTTGATGAAATGAGGAAGATGGCGTATTCAAATTGTTCTTAGTTCGGCCATGTTATTGAAGCAATAAGTCCATATGGCAGGCTTTATCGTCGGCGGGAGATGGTATTGCAATTCCAGATTACAGCACCACGAGTCTATTCGTTTGATTCACGGACACCCCGGGGGTGCTTTTCATGTTGTCTCTGCAAATGCAGAAGTCAATGTGAGGCAGAGTAATTCTCAAGTTTTAAGTTCCAATGGCGCCGGGAACTGTTACGATGCCGCCCTGTAAGTAGCTTGTCTCGCATCGAAGGAATGCCATCAGTGTAGTGTGGGCACACTTTCATATTAGACCATCAGCTATTGCTGTGAGCAGCTAATCACGGAGTCAGTCAGATAACTCATTCGTACAATTCGAAGCTACGATACGAACTACGAAAAAATTGAATTACGGCTCCGCCGTTGATAACTTGTCTGGAAAAACATTCAAATTTGCACTTCATTTGTATTCCGTGATAGCCACCACATTATTGCTGGGGATTTAAACTCCAAGCACAGAGAATGGGGTAATAGAGTGCATAATGACAGGGGAACCCCACTGTATAACTGGTTGGTAGAGCACAATATTGAGTTCAAGCTAGATTTGCTTGCAACCGATAGGCCATCGTATCCCAGAAGCGGATCCTATCTAGATGTATTGCTAATCGACAAACGACTGACGTTACTTGACGTGGAAAGACACACGCGGAACTGCTTAACTACGATTGAGTACGAGAGTGATCACTGCGGACTCTTCGCGGCTATTCAGCTCCCGAACGAGGTGGAAGAACTGAGGGAATATGTCCAGAGGCACCCTTATAATTATAATAAGGCCCGATGGCCTCGTTTCTCCAGAGCTTTATCCACGGAACTACGTTCGAGTGGGATCAATCCTCCTACAAACAGAAACCTGACAAACGAGGAGGTTGATAGGTACCTCAGACAGATAGACAACGTAATCAAACGTACTATGGACAAAACTATCCCAAAGGTAGTACAAGTCGATGACAGCGATGTTTATCGAAATGCTACCATCGATGCACTTCACGTGCACAAAAGTAGACTGCTGTCAAGACTCAAACTCTTGTATAGGCGGCTTACAGATCCACAAAACGCAGAAGTTAGAGCGTTGAAGTCGGAGATCAAGAATCTCCAACAATTAATCCGTATCAATTATAGCATAGCTATAAGCTTGCACTGGGGCAATAAAATTCGGGCTGTACGTTCCAACAACCCGGGTATGTTCCCGCAAGTAAATAAAATATTTCGGAGAAAAGATCAAAACGACATTCAGAGTGTTAGACTTCCAAGGACGACAGAGAACGAACACTTACTCACAGCAATTGGCATCGATCCAGATGGAGCAGTGTTGGACAATGACTTTTTCGTGGTTGAAGATCCCCAGGAGAAGGTAAAAGCAATTGGTGCTGTATTCCAGCAAGTGTATACAGTCAACGAGGTTCGTAGGCCGAATCACGAACTGGAGAACGAAGCTCTGCTGAACCACAGTAATCTTCGTAACGAGATAAGTCAATGGCGATCTGAGAATCCAGGTTTCACCAGGTTCAATGACGTTAATATGGCAAATAGTGCCATCGCTAATGACAGAAATCACATCTTGGTTTCTCAAGAAGATCTCCAGGGTATCTTTAACTCGCTGAAAAAGGAAAAGTCAGTGGGAATCGATGGTATTCCGAATATTGTGCTTCGCCATCTTCCCCCCGAAGCAGTGCAAATTTACACAACACTGTTTAACAATGCGCTAAGTAATGTATATTACCCGAAACATTGGAAAACAGCTGTGGTGCAACCAATCCCTAAACGGGACAAAGATAGATCAATTCCGACAAATCTTCGGTCGATCAGTCTTCTTCCTTGCATAAGCAAGGTTTTTGAAAAGATAGTCATTCGAGTTCTGAAACAATGGGTTGAGGAAAATAATATCATACCGGACAACCAGTTCGGATTCAGGGCGGGGCATGAAACCATACATGCCGCGTCCAAACTGGTGTCCGACATTCAATGGAATAAAGACAAAAAACAATGCACGGGTGCTTGCCTGATTGACTTGGAGAAAGCGTTCGACACCGTTTGGTTGGAAGGCCTCTTCCTCAAGCTGGTAAACCATTGCTATACATGATCTATGACATGATAACAGGTAGAAAGTTCGTCGTGAAAAGTGGCGATGTAACTTCTTCCACGGTCTTTGACATCAAAAACGGTCTGCAACAAGGAGCGGTTGGTTCGCCGATCCTGTTTTCAATATTCACTGCTGATCTGATAGGTTCAATGCCGCACTTAATTGCGTACGCCGACGATTTAGTGGCGTACAGATCAGGTCCGAAGGTCGAAGAAATAAATATCTTGTTGCAAGGTGACTTCGAACAAATTCAGCGATTTTGCGACGACCGGAAGTTGATTATCAACTTCCGGAAGTGTGAAACTATACTTTTCAGAACCCCGTTGCACATGGCATCATGGGATACGCGCACAAACTGGCGTAAGTTCGGCATTGTTGATCCACAGGGACGCCCTTTAGATGTGAAAAGTGTAGTTAGGTATCTTGGCATTTGGTTGGATCAATATCTGTATTTTGACAAACATATAGATATTGCTCTGGCCAAAGCTAAAAAGGCCTTTGCTGTGGCAAGGAGGTTGTTTTACAGCAGCCAACTTGATACCAGGGTGAAGGTAATCTGCTTCATGGCCCTCATCCGACCAATTATGGCATACGGTTGTCCATTGTGGTTCAACGTGAGTCCTTCCCAGATGGAAAAGATGAGGTTGTTCGAGAGACAATGTCTTCGGACTTGTCTCCGGTTGTATCGTACTACCGAGTCTGAGTACAAGAAGTACTATCCCAATGAGGTCCTGTACAACGAGGCAAACCTCAACAGGATAGATAATTTTATTATTAAGCTGACCAGAAGGCATATTGCACGAGCTATGACTTCGTCCAACAGTCTGATCTTTGGGGCTTACTACCCCAACTATATGTACCATGAGAGAGTGCGCCTTACCGGCTTTATTCCTCCCGAGGCGTTCCTACATCTCGACACAATTGGCCTAATACAGGATCCACACGGATGTCCTGTAATCTTCCATGTCGTACGCCGAACAGTGGACAGGCGACTTCAATACGAGCGGGATGTCGCTCGCAGTCGCGAGGATCTCCTCCGGTTCAGCAGAGCGACCTCTGCTCAAGACAGGAGAGAGTCTGCCAAAGAACGGCAATTTTACTGGTGGTTACACCAAAACCAGTCTCCGTCGCCGCTGGCTTTTCTAACTGACGCGGTAGTTGACCTTGGTGGCCAACTTACATAGATTTAAGGTAGTCGTAAAAAAAAAAAAAGGTGCACCGCGGCGTATAAATTATATATGTTAGGCATATACATAACATATACGCCCTGGTGCACGCGTTCGTACTGTTACGGACATAGTTAATATAGTCTTAAGTTTTAATATTAGGTTAAGTTAGTTTAAGTTAGGTTAAATTAGATATATATAGCCAAGTTTTTGTTACCAGTTTTCTTGGCGAAACAAATAAAACGAAAACAGTGTGTTTTTCAGCACAATTAAAAAAAACATAGCATAAGCCGAAAGGCACAGAAAAAAATATGTACAATAAGAATAGCTTAGAGTACTCGCATAGGGTCAGTAGGTTAGGTGTAAGAACAGGTGTTAAGTTAGTTAAGCTAGTTTTAAGCATTTTTGTCTAGCATGTAAGTAAATGAATTAAAAATAAAACAAAAATGAGGAAAAAAAAAAAAAAAATAGCCACCTTCACGAAATTTGTGGCAGATTTTTCAATACGATGGAATTCATGATAAGAGGACTGCACACATGCATTCGCCGATCTTCGAACCATCTGCGCAGGCGACTATACCTCGTCTGGTAGTTAGACATAATCTGTAGGAGATGCTGGTAGAGAAGTTCTTCTCGAAGAGTAGCTTGGCCAGCATAGGATCGGTACTGAAATAAAGAACTACTACATTCGCAGTGATTTCCATCTTACCGCTGTGCTCGTTGTCTGCCACCCAATTAGGACTATTGGGTGAGGTTTAAGCTCTTGTTGAATGAAAAGTATCCGTTGACTGGATTTCATTGACGTCCTTTTCCAGCGCAGTCCACCATGCCGAGGCTCCGTTTCTTAAGTCGGTTTGATGCACTCAATCAATGTCATACCCTCGTTTCGACAGCATCCTTTTATTGAGTAACTAACTAACTACTACCTCTGACATAAGTTCGCCAACCGTCTAAATGGAAGAGCGGATAAATGACGTGTGCTTAGCCGAGATTGACTGGATAACTTTTCATGTCATGTTAGATGTGATATAAAGGGTGATTTTTTAGCTATTATCTTTTCGGCAACACTGGTGTAAACAGCTGACTCACGTTTCGTGTTTGTTTCACCGTCAAACATCTTCGGTTTGGTCAATAATTTAACCATGTGTCGTCTTACAAACGAACAACGCTTGCAAATTATTGAATTTTATCATCCAAATGCGTGCTCTGTTAAGTTTGTGTTCAGCGACGAAGCTCAATTTTGGCTCAATGGGTACGTAAATAAGCAGAATTTTCGATTTTGGAGTGAATATATGGAGCTGCCAATGTATCCAGAAAAAGTCACAGTTTGGTGCGGTTTATGGGCTGGTGGGCATCATTGGACCGTACTTCTTCAAAGATGATGCGAATCGTAGCAGAACTGTGAACGGTGAGCGCTACCGTGAGATGATATCCAACTTTTTTTGCCCAAAATGCAAGAGCTTGACTTGCATCACATGTGGTTTCAACAAGACGGTGCCACATGCCACATGCCACACAGCACGCGCAACAATGGACTTACTGAGAGGCGAGTTCGGTGAACATTTTATTTCACGTTCGGGACCGGTCAATTGGCCGCCTAGATCGTGCGATTTAACGCCTTTAGACTATTTTTTTGTGGGGCTATGTTAAAGCTCTCGTTTGCCCGATCCACAAGAAAGGAGACCCCTTCAACTGCGCCAACTATCGAGGGATCAGCCTCCTAAACATCGCGAACAAGAAACTTTCTGCCGTTCTGTGTGAACGCCTGAAACCCTTTGTCAACAACCTGATAGGTCCTTATCAGTGCGGTTTCAGGCCAGGAAAGTCCACAATAGACCAAATATTTACACTTCGGCAGACCCTGGAAAAGACTCAAGAGATGCACATCGACACCCACCACCTATTTTTAGATTTCAAGGCCGCATATGACAGCGTGCATAGAGACGAGCTATACAACGCCATGTCTAGTTTTGACATTCCTGCCAAACTCGTCAGGCTGTGCAGGATGACGATGGAGAACTCTCGCTGCTCCATCAAGGTCGGTAACGAACTCACCGAGACCTTCAATGTCAAAAAAGGTTTTAGACAAGGCGACGCGCTGTCATGTGATTTCTTTAACATCGTCCTGGAGAAGATCGTGCGAAACTCACACGCCAACACTAGAGGCACGATTTTCCAGAAGTCCGTGCAATTGTTAGCATACGCCGATGACATTGACGTGATTGGCAGAACTCAGCGAGCCGTCAGTGAGGCTTTTGCTAACATTGAGACGGAAGAGGCTAAAATGGGTCTGGCGGTGAATGAGGGCAAAACGAAGTATATGCTGTCCTCAAAAAAGGACATACAACATCGACGTCTTGGACAGAGCGTCACAATGGGCAGCTATAACTTCGAGGTAGTCAAGGACTTCACTTACCTCGGCTCCGGAGTAAACTGTACTAATAACATCAGTACCGAGATCAAGCGTAGGATAACTCTTGCCAACCGCTGTTTCTTCGGGCTCAAGAGGCAATTGAGTAATAGAGCCCTCTCTCGAAGAACCAAGTTGACTCTATATAACACTCTGATCATCCCAGTCCTGCTATACGGCGCGGAGGCATGGACAATCCCGAAAGCGGATGAAGAAGTCCTTGGTCTCTTTGAGAGAAAAGTTCTACGCACGATCTTTGGTCCTGTTTGTGTTGACGGGTTCTGGAGGAGAAGATTCAATCACGAACTGTACGGGCTGTACAGCGACATGAGCCTAGTTAGGCGTCTACGGATCCAACGCCTACGGTGGCTAGGTCATGTAGAGCGTATGGACACCACAGCTCCGGCCCGAAGAATCTTCGAATCCGAACCTTTCGGGCAACGCAACAGAGGACGCCCGCGTTTAAGGTGGCGCACCCAAGTGGAGAAGGACCTCAACCAACTTGGTGTGCGAAACTGGAGACAGCTAGCCAGGGATCGCGCTAGTTGGAGAGGCATGTTGGTTGAGGCCCAGGTCCACCCCGGACTGTAGCGCCACACAAAGAAGAATATGTTAAAGCTCATGTCTATACAGACAAGCCCGCTTCAATTGACGCAATGGAGACAACATTGAAGCATTTATTCGTGAGATACCGGCCGAAATGTTGGTAAGAGTATGCTAAAATTGGACTAAGCGGATGGACCATTTGAGGCGCAGTCAAGGTCAACATTTGCATGAAATAATCTTCAAACGTTAAATTATAGGGACCGTACTATCGATTCAAATGAAGATTTCATGCATTTTTCTGAATTTTATGTGTTTTTTTTTTTTTTTTTGAAAAACTTGAAACCCTTTATTTCCTCAGTTTAAGATAATGACCGTCACAGCCACCTCATGCACCGCAATCGTCTCCGCATCGTCAAAGCCAACGATTCTTGGCGAAGTTGTTCTTTTGGGAGGCTGAGCTTTGTGAACAGAAGTCGTGGTAGTTGTTGACGTGGTGGCTCGTCGCCTTGTGGGTACTAGCATCGATCCCAATGCACTTCAACGTCGTTGTCTAGGTTCGATCCCTGGTCTGCACGACAAAAATAATTTTCTCGACGCCACCTCTTTGGAGTCACTGACAATGCTCAGAGAGTATCATTGTCTAGGATAAAAGCTTCTCAAGCAAAACTGCGAGTCCCTTCCACTCGTGAGAGAACAGTAGCGCGCACAACACGAGTTGTTGCTAAGAAAGTAGGTCTTGGCCCGATATTATTTTTATATTTGTTTCTGCATTTAAGTTGGCTGTGAAAACCTTTAGAAGAGTCCCTGACGTAATAAGGCACCCTCGTCTTAATTCTCAATTTGGTTATGTGGGAATGGGCTTCATGAATGCTCCCTCACGGGATTCTTGATATCACTTCACCTTGATTCCTGTCTTTCGAATGCCAAGAAGGCTCAGCTATCAACTGGAACTATTCTGCGTCTTATTGCCGTGCAGTAAAACAATTTGAAGTCTACTTTAAAAATAGAAGATACGGGCCTAAGCACTTGCCAGGTGGTTCAAGACGGAGAGGCATGTTCTGCAAGCTGCCATGCAATTTATGGCAATTTAAATCGATTTAAGACCAAACTTCCATCATCTGATTTGCTAACCTCTTTAAAGGTCAGGCTATCGTTGAACCTCTTCGTTGTCATCATCAGCTTCTGGCCCGCGAAAGAGATCTCCAGACCGATCGATCCTCCACCATTGACCCAACTCATCGGGAGTTAGATCCAACCAGACCAGGCACTTTCAACCACCTCGTCCTGGCTCTGCCACGTTGTCTCTTATCCATTGGATCGCACTCAAGGCACTCCTCGGACTCGGCGTTGATGATGACATTCAAACCATCAAAATTCAAATTCATTCCAAATCAACCTCCAGCCAATTGTGACCCCGTGCTGAGACAAAAGAAGTTCCCACAATGGCCAGGAGGAGTAGCAACTTAACACGATTCTCCGCCAATCAACATGAGCTTCTTCTCAGGCCATTATCCCCTTCCCAAATCGCGGCCCTATTCAACACACATTATGGTCGTGCTCCATGGCAGCTTAAAAAACAAATAGACGATCACCAATACACGGTGTTACCACGGCGAATCGCAAATTGCCTATAAATCCGAATTAAGTCGTTAAGATGTTGTACGACACAAGATAACCATCTGAGGTCTCACATCAAATTTACCACCACCACCAGCAGCAGCTGACGTCGAACGGCAGCATCTCATTCGATCCGTAATCCAGCTGTTGACGCGCTGGCAAGACCCGCTGGCCCAGCTCGCGATTTCTTGATGCTCTTCCCAAGCCACGCACGCGCTCGTCTGTCCTCGTCGCCGACGACGGTCCGGACTCCGCTCGTGAATATTCATTACCCGCCGGCCAAACGGCACCGCTTCTGCGGGGTTAATTACCTGTACCGGAGGCACACGAATTTATTCATAAACTTTATCTAACGACAATTTATTCGATTATGATTGGCAATTTAGATTCGAACACTATTCCGCTAATGGGCCAGCGCCGGGGTGGGTGGCGAGATTGGATCTGCGGATCTGTGTCTCTTGCGAATGCGAATAGTCTTATTTTCATACATAACCGCCAACGGTGCTGCAATTAATTTACTACTTAGTGTGTTATTGTTTCGATTAGCTTTATCTTCCATCGAGTCGATTCGATGATACAGCGCGCGTTAACGTCTCATTTTGGCACGTGTCCCCCGGAGTCGTCTGATGGCATGCTCTGAACTGGAATGGAACCACAAACCGAACTGGATTTGAACATAGATATGTATTTCGAGGAGAAAGGAGTTCAGTTGGAGGCGGCTTGGAAATACCCGAAGTTCAAGAAGCCATCAGAGACCACAGACGGACCAAACCTACACAAACTAGATTGTCGTGTCGCAGAGACGCGTAAAGCTCGCGAATTAGATGTGTGACCAGGCTAAGAGCAGTCCTGAAAGGAGCTCGCCGAGAAGTCGAAAAGCGACTGCGAAAATAAGATTCGCTCCTTCAGAGGAAGGAGATTCAACATAATCGAAGGAGTCAAGTCCAAAGACGGTGCGTTGCTCCCCAACAAGGTGGACATTTTGCGCAGATGGAGCGAACCCTTTTCGGAGTTCATCAAGGCACGAAGAATGACGGACCCATGGTCTAGATTGATGTGGAAAATAATCCAGAATCGAAGGAAGTCATTTTTGGGAATCGCTGGTGTGAATGCTTCCTAGTGTGGTTAGACACTCAGATTGGCAGACTGGGAGTCCGGTAGAGTTAACTGCACTGGTCACCAAATGAAATTCACTCAACGAAAGTCAAAACCGTTGAAGAGGGGTTGCTGAAGCTTCAGAGGTTCCTCGAGGTCCTGAGGGATACTCAATGTAAGGAAATGTACATTTTTACAAGCTGACATAGGCTACCGAGTGAGCGAAGAAGGGCTTCGACCAAGCGGAAGGAAGACGTTCGCCATTCTCGCATTTCCGATCCCCAAGGATATCCATGCGGTACGACAGTTTCTTCCGCAAATTCGTGAAGAACTACGCTTGTTGGGCCGCACCACTGACAGACCTGGCCAGAGCAGACCAGCCCTTCGAGTGGACGGCTCGACAGGAAGAAGCGTTCCGGAAGTTGAAATCGGCGCTGGCCCATCCCCCCGTTCTGGCGCTGTTCGATCCGACGTGTGCATACAGACGCATCGTCGGTCGGCCTTGTCGGTATACTGTTGCTACGGGGAAAGGACGACAACTAGCTGAGACCAGTGGCCTTTTACAGTCGAAAGCTATCCGAGAGTAACTCGAGGTGATAGCCATCTTAGAAAGCTTAGATCGCTTCCGGGTGTATCTTCTGGGCAGGCACTTGAAGGTCGTCACAGATTGCGAAGCCATAGTCGCAACCAACAATAAGGGCCCCGGTTGGGACGGTGGTGGCTTAAGCTCCAAGAGTTCGTTTATGAGACGGTTCACCAGCCAGGGAAGAGAACCGCTCACGTTGATGCGTTAAGTCGACAACCAACGGAGGATGAACGAGATGTGGAAGAAGCATCCGCCCAGATCCTGAGCGTGAACATCTCGGGCGAGGATTTGGTGGCAACCATGCAGTGGCAGGACACAACGCTGCGAAGCATAATCTCCACCTTGCAGCGAAAAAGCAACTGGAAAAGGAGTGTGTCGTGCGGGGTTCGCGCCTATTCCGCAAGGTGAACGGAGCGGAGAGGTGGGTGGTCCCCAAAAGGATACGGTGTTGGATTCTCAAACTATGCCACCACGATGCAGGCCACTTCGCGGGAAACGAGAAGAGGCTGGACAGGATGAAGCAGACCTTTTGGTTCGCCAAGATGAGAGTCTTTACTAGGAGCTGCATAAAGTCGTGCGTGGAATGCGCTTATGCAAAGAGAAGAGGGGGCACACCACAAAACGTGTTCCGTTGCCCTTTGACACCGTGCACCCGGATCACCTCGGGCCGTTCATCAAAGGGAAGGGGGGTACCAGGTACGTTCTGGCTTTGGTGGACAATGAAGACGACCAACAGCAGGGGCGTTTTCACCGTCTTGAATGAAGTGGCTGGTTGCTTCGGACTACCAAGAAGGGTGGTAACAGATCGGGGAACCGCCTTCAAACGAGATCGCCGATAAACTTGCCAGACAGAGATCAGAGGACGTTCTCGAACCCGCATTCTTGGTTAGGACTAAAGTCGTTGATTGACCTTCTTGAGAGCACAACCGGAGGTGGCATGAATCTCCAGGATGTAGGCAAACCAAGGACACAGCCGCTAACGTCCGTAAGAATTCCGCAATCAACGCGTTTTCCGTTATGCCCCAGCATGCGACACCTAGGTGTGCGAGAGCACTTCTCTGCTACTGTCCCGTCTTTACTCGGATCAGGTGGCCGACTTTGGTTCTGTTGATGATGTTCCCCCTTCGCGTAGGGGTCGTGGAATATATCCGAGGTAAGGCTTGCCTCATAAAAGGCGACTAGAATCCTGAGCTCCCGATCGACTGGCAGGTAATTTAAAATGCAAAAAATGCGACTGGCAGTTGGAGGCGCCCCTGCAGGTCTCATCCTCATCCACTCTCCCCAACATTGTTTCTTGCTCTGGCGATGGCGCCTTATGTTGCTACCATTTGGGCTGGAACTGGGATGAGTTGTTGTGTGGGGCATGGGGTGCGTATTCCCGTAATAGGTGACCACGCAATTAATGCTCGGTCAGGGGGTGCATAGCGACTGTGGTTCTATGCGTGAACTAACCGTTGCTCCAGTAGTAGTGGCTTTCTTGATGTCCTTGTTGTAGTTAGGCCTGTTTGCCTTCGCTTTTCTGGGGTTTCTTTGGTAGGGCTATGTGAATGGGTGACTGTACTCCGCAGAAATGCGATTTTTCGGTAGTGGGGTAGTTCGATTCGGTTGGTACGTGCCTCGGTCTGACCTTGTTGGCATTTCCCGGCAAAATTGTGTTGTGTTTTTGTGTAGAGTAGTGGATGAGTCTGTATCAGGGCTCATCTTCTCTACGGATGGCGGCGGAGGGGCTTATCATCAGATTAGCCAACGGCGACATCCAGAGCTACCTGGTACACATCCTTTTAGAGCTACTCTGACATATTCGGAGCTCAGATCTAAAAGGCTGCCTTCAAGGTCATATCGGGATTTTGGAGTAGAGTTGGCGGCGGAGGAACCCTATCGTGTAGGGTCAACGGCGGCACTCACAACCTCAGCGAGTTTACCGATACCGGAGTCATCCGGACCCTTCGCCCAAGGGTAAAATAAATGGGCCTGGCCTCCCAGCTGGGGGTTGTCGGTGGGGTTAACACCCTCACCACGTAAAAAAATTTTGTTCAGAGACGACTACTTGCCCGACCCCAGCAAACGAACAAATGACCATGCTTTTCGGTTCTGCACGTGGAATGTGAGGTCTCTTAACAGGTCACATGCAGCCGAAGAACTCGCGGAGGCCCTTGACTGCTATAAAGCAGATATCACCGCCATCCAGGAAGTGCGATGGAATGGGCCGGGCAAGAAGAGGATGAAAAACTGCGACATCTACTACGGTGATTGCAGCAGAGAGAGGCGCTTATTTGGATGTGGATTTGTTGTTCGAGGCAGACTTAGGCAAAAAGTCTTAAGCTTTGCCTGTAAAAGCGAACGCCTCATAACAATCCGCATCAAGGCTACATTCGGCAACATCAGCCGAACCGAACCTTGTAGCCAAGGTAAGAATCAGGATATCACGAGAACAACGGAGTCGAGAACGAACACCACGGTTTGACGTCGCAAAGCTACAATCGCAGCGGACTGCCAGGATCTTTGCCGACCGAGTCTCCCAGAAACTCTCGGTAAGTTCGACGCCGCCTGGACAAACCATCGAAGAAGAATGGAGTCGTTGTCAAGAAGCCATCAAAGAAGCTGCCACTGATGTGCTGGGTTTTACGACACCACCTAGAAGGAACCCATGGTTTGACGACGAGTGCAGGCAGGCACATGCAGCCAAACAGGAGGCCTACAAGACAACGCTGCATCGAACAACGAGGGCTGTTCGTGAGCTCTACGAACAGAAGAGAAGGGAAGAGCACCGGCTTCTCAGAAGAAAAAAGAAAGAGCATGAGAAGCGCGCGGGCGAGGAGATGGAGAGGTGTTATGGCAGGAATGACGTCCGAAAGTTTTATCAACTTTCGAGAATCTGGAAAGATCATTTCTGCAGACTGTTAAACGGCGATGAGGACCAAAATACCGCTGTCAGGCAGAATGTTCCACTCAATCTGGACGATGACAGACGCGAATACCGCCCCCCAGACTTAGACGAGGTCAAGGTAGCAATATCAAGACTGAAGTTTAACAAAGCTGCTGGAGCGGACGGTTTGCCCGCTGAAATACTTAAGGCAGCTGGAGATGATCTGGTAGGGCGCATGCACCAGCTCATCTGCAAGATATGGTCTGAGGAAAGCATGCCCGACGAGTGGAATCTCAGTATCGTTTGCCCGATCCACAAGAAAGGAGACCCCTTCAACTGCGCCAAATATCGAGGGATCAGTCTTCTTAACATCGCATATAAGATCTTCTCTGCCGTTTTGTGTACCCGCCTGAAGCCGTTCATTAATAATATGATAGGTCCATATCAGTGTGGCTTCAGGCCAGGAAAGTCCACAACAGACCAAATTTTCACACTACGGCAGATCCTGGAAAAGACCCAAGAAATGCAAATCGACACTCACCATCTGTTCGTCGATTTCAAGGCCGCATATGACAGCGTGCATAGAGACGAGCTATACAACGCCATGTCTAGTTTTGACATTCCTGCCAAACTCGTCAGGCTGTGCAGGATGACGATGGAGAGCTCTCGCTGCTCCATCAAGGTCGGTAACGAACTCACCGAGACCTTCAATGTCAAAAAAGGTTTTAGGCAAGGCGACACGCTGTCATGTGATTTCTTTAACATCGTCCTGGAGAAGATCGTGCGAAACTCACACGCCAACACTAGAGGCACGATCTTCCAGAAGTCCGTGCAATTGTTAGCATACGCCGATGACATTGACGTGATTGGCAGAACTCAGCGAGCCGTCAGTGAGGATTTTGCTAACATTGAGACGGAAGCGGCTAAAATGGGTCTGGCGGTGAATGAGGGCAAAACGAAGTATATGCTGTCCTCAAAAAAGGACATACAACATCGACGTCTTGGACAGAGCGTCACAATGGGCAGCTATAACTTCGAGGTAGTCAAGGACTTCACTTACCTCGGCTCCGGAGTAAACTGTACTAACAACATCAGTACCGAGATCAAGCGTAGGATAACTCTTGCCAACCGCTGTTTCTTCGGGCTCAAGAGGCAATTGAGTAATAGAGTCCTCTCTCGAAGAACCAAGCAGACTCTATACAAGACACTGATCATCCCAGTCCTGCTATACGGCGCGGAGGCATGGACAATCTCGAAAGCGGATGAAGAAGTCCTTGGTCTCTTTGAGAGAAAAGTTGTGCGTGCAATCTTTGGTCCTGTTTGTGTTGACGGGTTCTGGAGGAGAATATTCAATCACGAACTGTACGGGCTGTACAGCGACATGAGCCTAGTTAGGCGTCTACGGATCCAACGCCTACGGTGGCTAGGTCATGTAGAGCGTATGGACACCACAGCTCGGGCCCGAAGAATCTTCGAATCCGAACCTGTCGGGCAACGCAACAGAGGACGCCCGCGTTTAAGGTGGCGCACCCAAGTGGAGAAGGACCTCAACCAACTTGGTGTGCGAAACTGGAGACAGCTAGCCAGGGATCGCGCTAGTTGGAGAGGCATGTTGGTTGAGGCCCAGGTCCACCCCGGACTGTAGCGCCACACAAAGAAGAAGAAGAAGTTTTTGTGTAGATGGATGCAACTCGATCATTGGTCACGCCTCGACCCTAGGCCTTGAGTGTTAAACCACATTCCTGGGTGCAGTACTAGTATAAAATTGGTAATTTAGCTCGTAAAAAAATGAGTCAAATCTAAACAATTATGAGTCCTCGAATCAGGCTAAACAAAATGAGTCATTATGACTCTGTAGAGCCCCTGTGGTAACACTGGATTTGTGTACAAATGAGCTGAAAAAATAAAATGTGAAAACAATCAACGAAAAGAACAAAATCCAACCAAAAAAGGCGAAGCAAACACAAAAGCTGAAAATGAAAAATGTCCAAATAACAACGCAAAAGTTTTAAATTGTATTTTTTGTTTTAATAAAAAAGATTCCATTATTTATTAAAAATAAAATAAAATAATAATAATTCATTAAAAACTAATCATAACCAAAAAACATGTTTTGTCTGTCTTTTTTTTTTCTTTTGTTCAATTTTGCATTTTAAATTAATCACTATAGTTAAACAATTAAATAATAACTTAATACCGTTATGAACAAACTTAAAATTAGAAGAAGTGTAAAAATATCAAAAATCAAGGCGAACAAAATGAGAAAGAGAGAGCGAGAGAGAGAGAGAAAGAGGAAGAGAACTCAAAATTCTACTTTTTCACACACTTTAAAAATGCCGATATCTCACGAATCTTTCATTTGTTTTATAAATAATTAAACAAGAAAATAATAATAAATAAATTAAATACTTAAAAGCAAAACAAATTGTGTGCGCGTGTGTTCACAAATATCATCATGCGTTGTGCGGTGTCTTTTTCTAAAAGAAACGAAAATTCTTAACAAACAATGAAAACTTAACTGGCATCGCAAAGAAAAAACATTTAAATATAAATAAAACAAAAATTTAATTTTCATATAAGGGACTTTAACAATAATTGGGCAAATGTTTTTTTTTCTTAATTTTGTTTTGTATTCATTTTATGAATGAAGTGGAAATCAAATTTTTTAGTCAAAGTTGTTTTTGTTGCAAAAATTTTATTTTAAATTAAAATTAAGCATAAATTAAACTTAGAGAGAAACTAAAGAGAAATTATTTATTTTTTAATTGGCAATAGTAATTGTGGTATAACTGTGTATTGTGTTTTGTGTTTAAAGTACGTTGTTTTTTTTTGTGTTTAATTAATTTGTGCTACTACACGCTAAGGAGTCACAACCTTCGTTTTAAGATTATACATGTTTTTTTTTCGTTTTTTTTTTGTTGATTAATTTATTTTTCAGGGAATGCTAGTTTCGGGGGGGGTGTTGGAGGGGGAGAGGGTCCTCCTCCTTACGCTTAACTTAGGACTTAATGGAGATACGCGTGTGAAGATAAATAAATAAATATTGGTATTTTTTTGTTGCGTTTACTTAGCCGCCGCTCGGCCTTTCGGCAAGGAATGTGAATTTTTTTTTCTTGGGGTGGGATGGAAAGGGATGTAATCACTATAATTAAATGCTAGAAAGAATAGACTCGCCCGGTTCACGAGTGGGGAGGGGGGGAGGTTTCAAATTTGGCTCGTTTTTCTTTTTTTTTTTCCTTGTCAGCAAGTTGAGGGGGAGATTTATGAAAATTTGTTAACCTTTCCTAATACGTATCGATGGATGTGTGTATGTGTTTGTGTCTTGTGTATGTGTCTAGCTTAGAGATAAAAAAAAATTATAGTACTGTTCTTTAAATTTTACATATATAAAAAATAAAATAAAAAAAATAATATTATATCCTCAGTCTTTGCAGAGATTAACTTCAATCGACGATTAACTCAAATCCTCTGACTCTTTATTGTATACTCAAGAGTGGCTACCTACGCAGGTTTGCTTATATTTTGTTTGTGTTACACTTCAACAAGTGACCATACCGTTAGTGCGCGCGCATTTCGCACGCATTCCTGGCCATTTACGAAAATATATTACTCTATACGAACTTAGATACTAATCTCATTAGGAATCTCAGGGATCAAAAAACAAACAATCAAAAATATCATATTCATCAGGAAATGAGAGAGAGAACAAGACAAAAAAAAAAAAACATCTCTCCATAGGAGAGACCGTTTGCATGCAACTGTCACTTGCACCAGTGACATGTGTCAAAAATAAAAAAAAAAAATAAAAAAATTAAAACTTCTAAGCACTCTCCGTCTTGACGACCAATGGCATACCCAACCCAGCCAAGCCCTGCATTGGCGACGACTTGTGACCCTTGGCGAGATCATTTTCACTCTTCACCAGCAGCGGTATGTTCATTTTGACGTCTGTCAGAATCGGTGAATCCATCAGGCTACCGCCATTGTTGTGATTGCTGTTGCCGCGCTGCTGAGCCTCGTATCTGGTGTGGGTGCGCATGTGACGGGTGATCATGTCACGGCGGCATGCCGCATACGGACACTGTGGACACTTGTACGGCTTCTCGCCGGTGTGCGTGCGCTGATGTGTGGACAGATGATCGGACCGAGAGAAGACCTGGCCGCAGACTTTACACGTGTATGGCTTGACGCCCGTATGCAGTCGCATGTGACGCGTCAGCATGTCGGAGCGTGCAAAGGACCGATTACACACTTCACAGCAATAGGCTTTTGCTATGTCCGTTGACGGGTTGCGAGATTTGTGCCGTGATGCCATGTGCTTTGCGAGGCGATCGTGCAGCGAGAACATCTGACCGCAGACGGGACACACGTAGGCGACATCGGATCCCGGTGGCATTTCTTCGACCACCGGTGAGACGTCCAGATTGTAGCGGCATGCGACCGATTCCTTGGTAGTGGGTGAGGCGACATCGCCTTTCACAACAGGTACTCCGACTGGGCCACCGTACTGCATGTGGAGGGTGGGTGGTGCGGCCGCACCACTGGGGATCTCACACTTGATCATGCCGGGATGCGGCGGCATGGGGTAGTGCGCATGCGGACTGGGCGGCATCATCATGGACGAGGGCGGAGGCAGTGGCAGTGACGACGGTGTGGCGTAGAGCTTCTTGCCCCTTGTCGACAGATCAAGTGGACGCTCCTGTGGCGGTGGCATTTCACGCTTATTCCGCTGCTGCTGCTGCTTTGACTGTGACTGTGACTGCGATTGCTTGTGCGACGACGACTGTGACTGCTGCTGTTGCTGTTGCTGTTGCTCTTGCTGCTGCTGCTTTGGACTTTGACGGCTATCACTTCGTGGCGATGGAATGGGCGGCGTTGTGGCTGGCGCTGGCTGCGGCGGCGGATGATCCTGATGTCCGGCCACGGCGCTCTTCTGCAGCGGCGAGTCCTGCTGCGAGTTGGGCGTCGATGGGGCTGCGCTGCCAGCGTAGAGATCATTGCGACATCGGAACACTTCGTTCAGATACTTCGTGTGCAAGTAGTAGCCAAACAGTGGCGACGGTATCGGGAAATACCTGTCGTACGGGCTTGGCAGTTGCTCAGTCTTTATGTCGACGCGTAGCTGATTGTCCACGTCGTTCACCTCGGCCAGCTGCAGCGGGCTGACGCTGATCCGTGGACTGTCCGAGTTCGAGAGATCCTCGCCGGAGTCGTCTTCTTCGCCGCTGCTCGACCGTTTCACCATGTAGCCGTTTTCATCGATGTTGTTGTTGTTGTTGTTGTTGCTGCTGTCATCGTTGTTGTTGTTGTTGTTGCTGCTGTCATTGTTGTTGTTGTTGTTGTTCATGTGACTCGCAGCGTTGTTGTTGTGCAGCTTGTCCAAGAGGGCGGACAGACGTTTCCGTTTCCGTTGCTTCCACGGCATGTTGTTGTTCGTCACGTAGGGTTGATTGTTGTTGTTATTGTTGCTGTTGTTGTTGTTCGCCAGCGTCGTCGACGATGACTGCAGACTCTGATGAACCACCGACAGTGCGGCCATTGTGTGCAACTCCTGCTGCTGTTGCTGATGCTGTTGCAACTGATGCTGCTGCTGCTGCTGTTGCTGCTGCAACCGATGATGATGATAGTGATTGTAATGATGATTGTGATGGTGATGCGAAGTACTATGATGCCCCATAGGGTCAGTACCTTCTGCCATAGTCATTAGGTCGAGTTTGTGTGTGTTTCTATGCAGAATACTGAGAGCTGCCCGACGGAAGTTGGCCTTCTGTTGCGTGAAATCTGTGGATCGTTGGTTGTGCCGTCACCGATTACATCTGCAGAGATCTGGAAAGAGAGAGAAAAAAGGGGGTTAAATCGGTTGGCAATTGGGAATTAATCATCTAACTAATTTCAACATCCTTCGAGCTGAGCGGAATCAGGAGATCGGAGGACACCTCATCAGCTGGGAAAGGGGATGTGGATTGCATAACCGTTTTGGGCCACTCGTGGTCCGGTGAATTACAGCTGCAGCAGTTGAGTCGGTTGGCGGTGCTGTGTGCCTGGGAATTGGTCGAAAGAAGCGCTAGCGTAAAATTTCGCCAATAAATTTACTTTTGCCTCAGTGCGCACAAGGATAAACCGGGTTGTCGGCCACCACCACCGCCACCAACGGTCGCAGCGCACCACACCGCCACAGCAGCAGCAGAGGAGGCTGCACGGCCAGAGGATAGTTTTCGGTTTTATGGGGCGCAAATTTATTGCATTTCATCCCCTAGAGCGATGGAAGGATATCTGCGCTTGTTCGGCGATGATTTTCTGTTCTTTTTTTCCTAGTTCCGGTGTACAGAGCCCAGTTGGAATTTTTTTTTTTGAAAATCTATTTACTTTCTGCGTTGTTAACAACGCTCAACCATTCCTGAGACTTAGAGAGAAACCGAGAAAAAAAAAAGGAAAAGATCAACTCACACAGCAGCGACGGACGAGGACACTGGTCGGACTGCACACTGTGCTTATTTATTGCTTACGCTTTTGTTACTCGTGTTTGTTGTTAATTTTATTGCGTTCTCCCCCACTGGCAGCAGTGGGGCGAGATGACCAGCGAGAGCCAAGCCAAGTCAACCAACCACCCAGCCAGCCATACGGCATATCGCACAGCCAACAGCCAGAGAACGATATTTAAGAGTCATGTCGTCGGGGTCCCAGTCCCACACACCGTATCGTCCTGCCGCGCCGGGAAAGATGGGAACACAAGACGAGCAGGAGGGTTCATAAAACTGCCATCTCGTGTCCACCACCCACCCGCCACCCTGTCTATGCACGGTTGGTTTCTGCTGCAATGCGCTTATCCTTGATGTATGCGCTGGTATGTGGCAGCACGAATGAAAGGAAGAAGACGACGGGGAGGAAAAAAAAAAGAAGCCAAAGTTAAACATATGAAATCCAGCCACCCGCCCCTAGCCACCCTCAACACTCGACGACGAGCCACTGTGACCTGACCCGGTAGTTTCCTGGCTGCCGTGTTTATGTGTGTATCTGTGCCCCATTCCAGCCGCCACCGGGCGTTGATGACAACGGAAATGACTGGGCAGTAAGGCCCACAACCCACAACCGTTCGTATGTAGGGTACGTGCACCGCTTGCGGATGTGGAGCATGCCGTGTCCTTGTTACTGTAGAAAAGGCGCGTACACAATTAAAAAGTTCCTCGTCTGCTCGGCGTGTTAATTTTTCGGGATCCCTTTTTCGAGGCTATTCTTGTTAATTTAAGGGTTTAATGTTTAAAACGGGGAGACGCCAAAATAAATAAAGGAAGGTTAACTATGGGAGGCAAAAAAAAAAAAACCATCCACACAGTCCTCGTAAATTTGCGCGAGGCTCTACCGCATTAAATTGGGCGACGAGTGGTTGGTCGAGACCGTGTGTGCGCCCGATACCGGGTAGGCACTACACCACTCGCCGTCGTCGTCGTTGGGTCGGTGGGGATGCAATTCATTATCTTAATTGGCGGTAATTATACATTGCACGCTGACAACTATGTCAAGTTACACAAGCAAACGGTGAAGGAAACGAGCGGATACTGAACAAAAAAAAAAAAAAAAACAGAAACACCCAAACTGCAGGGCAGAGGCAAAAAAACACATTGAAACAATTTATGACTGTCTCGCGGCAGTAAATTTTCACTTGAGGGAGTCCGCGAGTGCAGAGGAAAAAAATCGCGTGATTTTCCGAGGTACTTATCGTCCTGCAGGCAGACGACGGAAGGCGGTGGAAAACGGGGGGGAGTGTGTGTGTGTTTGCAAATGAAACATGATTTATCGGAATCAGTTGCTAAGTATCTGTTGAGAGGCTATATGTCATGGGGCGGGATGGACTGCCTTTGGGGTTGGTTTTTTGCAGTTTCCCTGCCGCCTATTTATGCAGTGCTCGGAGGCGTGGGGTGCGACTGTGAATGATTGAAGCAGACCGCGGGCCGTGGGTGCATCGAAAGTGAGAGTTGGAGTCAATTGAGAAGTGTGCGATCGTTGGAGCGCCATTTGATTTCGAATGGAGGTGGTCTTCAGTAGGTCCATGGAAGTCGACTTGAGGACCATGCCACGACCATGTTGTTGACCAGTCTCGTCCGACGGAGGTCAGTTACAAGAAACTTATGACTTTTTCAGGTGCGTCGAGTGTTGGGCGCCACTTGATATTGGATGCCGAATATTCTTATCATTCCTTCAGCATGAGGTGGCAGATGAGTGACAATCAACGAAAACAAGTTGCCGACAAAAAAGACCGTTCGAATTCCTCCATCGTTGGGCGCCACTTTTGTGTCAAGCCCCTTTGTCGTCGCTTCAACATGCGGAGCGACAGGAATGACGCATCAAAGGCGAGGGAGAATTCTGCGGAAATGTTCAACTGATGAAATTCATTGATCGTTGGGCGTCACTTTAATTTTGGCGTCAAGCCACTTTGTCCCTTCGTCTTGCGATCAGACAGGAATAGCGTTCAATTTTTCATCAAAATCGAGTCAGGACCATCCATCGTAGGGTGCCATTTGAAATGAGCCTCTTTGTCGTCCCTTCGACTTGCGGTGAGACAGGAATAGGGTTCAATGTTCCGCCAAAAGCGAGAGAGAAGTCTGTTGGAACGAAATTGGACTCATCCATCGTTGGGCGCCATTTGAAATGAGCCTCGTTACACGCCAGCCTTTTATATTCCGTCTTGACTTGGGAATGCGATCGTGATCAGCAATGTTTGCCGATCGGTTTGGGAGGGATCACTGAGCGGATAGTTCCTGAGTGACTACTTATATCACTTGGTGACTGGCAAGAAAGTTGTCGGGAACAACGATCACCTCACGATCGTTACCCCAATTTGCTTAGTGGTGGCACCTGAAAATTTGGATCACAGTGACAAATTTGTATTCAAATTGTGGGCAAATTTGTGACGCGACTAAGTGAGAGATGGTCCGATTAATGTTGCTTTCCTCAACCTCGTCGGCAACAAGGATCATGCCAAGTTGTCAATCGTTCTGAGTAAACCCTAAATTTGAACATTTAGCAAAGTGATCGTGCTAAAAACACCGATCTTCCGAGATAGCAGCTCCCTCCTCCGAAGAACAGTGTGACGCGACTAAGTGAGAGATGGTCCGATTAGTGTTGCTTTCCTCAACCTCGTCGGCAACAAGGATCATGCCAAGTTGTCAATCGTTCTGAGTTAACCCTAAATTTGAACATTTAGCAAAGTGATCGTGCTAAGAACACCGATCTTCTGAGATAGCAGCTCCCTCCTCCGAAGAACAGTGTGACGCGACGAAGTGAGAGATGGTCCGATTAGTGTTGCTTTCCTCAACCTCGTCGGCAACAAGGATCATGCCAAGTTGTCAATCGTTCTGAGTAAACCCTAAATTTGAACATTTAGCAAAGTGATCGTGCTAAAAACACCGATCTTCCGAGATAGCAGCTCCCTGCTCTGAAAAGCAGTGTGACGCGACGAAGTGAGAGATGGTCGATTAGCGTTGCTTTCCTCAACCTCGTCGGCTACAAAGATCCTGCCCCGACCAAGTTGTGGCCTTCATTCAGTCATTTCTGACTTAGCCCTGCATTTGGACCACTTAGTAAGGTGATCTTATTAAAGTAGGGTGATCGTGCTAAAGAAAGGTGATCGTGCTAAAACCACCGATCTTCCGAGACGACAGCTCCCTCTTCTAAAGAACCCATGAAATGCTGCCGATATGCAATCTGTGTCATCCCCAGTCGACCGCGACCTGATCCTCATCGACAATCGATTACCATTCCCATAAAATTTCTCAATCAACACAAGAATTACCAAATCACCAGACCACCAGATGACACAAATTAACCTCACTGCCCATCTGCCGCCAGTAAATACACACTCATTAACACACCAGCGACCAGTCTCGTACGAAAACCAATTTCAACCCAAGGGTCACCCCGCCGCCGCTTAATTGCCAAAGATTTGCGTTACGACAACACAAAAACCACTAACGAAATAAAGATATAATCGCCACTAATTGCTCGAGATACTTTAACTATCAATTCCAATCACAGCTCAATCTTAATTCAAATCACATGTACACAGTTGAACGCAGGAATTGAGCCGACCACGATCAAAAGCTCCGAAAAGCTCAAGCGATCACCGCTGTCTCTCTGGATATGGATGGATCGGTGTGCGCTCTCTGGGCTGGAGGGGGGTGTAAGAGAAAACAAACTTAGAGAAACCGCGAGAAGTCGCCTACTATTGGCCAACTTGAGTAGTTTTTTTTTTTTTGCTTTCTGAAACCACCAACTGTGGGTGTATTTGTCGAGGCGGCCATTCGCTATGCGCGCCTTTGCCCACTGCGCCAGCGATCGCGATACACTATGGGGATCGTGTTGAATATTAATAACGAGACCGACCGCGCAGCCAACACGATCACCGTCGCTCGATTTGAACGATCGCGCGCGTCTCCCCCCGTTTGCCATCGCGGCGAGCGAGACAGACTGCTTAGAGCGGGGATTTCGTGGAGTGGTGGTACGAATTGGCGGAATTAATTGAAAAGATAAACACATCAACAGAGAAAAAGCGAGAAAACAGAGAGACGGGAAAAAAAAAACGAGGCAGATTTTAAACAAATAGCCCGACCATTCATCGCCCGCTCTGTGGATTGTGACTGGCTGAATGTTTATTCATCTTTTTTCTCGTCTCGTGTTCATTCCGCGGAGCGGTGCCGCCGCGCTGGAAACTATCACTCGGTCAGTTGATTCGAACGAAATCGAAATGGTGGACATTTAACTGCCATTTTATGGGCAGACACTCGCCTTTGTGCCGAACGACAGACGGTTTCGCTACCGAGCCCGAGTGTGTGTGAGTGCGCGCGCTGATATTTGCTAAAGGGGTTGGCCACCGCCGTCGCCGCCGATGGCACCTCGGTGGTGATTGTTTGATTACATACCCCAACGTGCTGTCGATTGATGGGTGTCATGTCGCTGTCGCCGTTGTCATCGTCTTCGTCTTCGTTGTCCTCATACTCATGCTCCCACTCCCAGTGCCAGTCGCGGTCGCTTCACGATGAGAGGGTATCGTTGATAAACAACCCACTTCACAGACGACGCTACTCAGTGTCAGACAGTGTGGGAGATTCGAACAAAAAGCGCTCGTGTACATACATCAAAAATAAACAGACTCGGGGCAGACAGCAAACGACCAACGCAAAAACGAATGAAGACAAAAAAATGAACCCTCTCCCCCGTCACGCGCAGCCTTGACGAGAGGTGACTCCTTTGCAGTCGCGCGGACAAATGTGGATAAATCATGAGCATACACCGCCTGTGAGGCAATAAAATGTCCGCCACCGGGGGGGAGCGAGTGCCACGCATGGAAACTGCACAATTCTGATGCTGTTGCTGGCGGGTGTCACACAGCCATCATCCGGAATTCGCCGCAATTCACACTCAATTAATGGGATTCCTTCTTTTGACTGGAATATGAGTTTATAGGCGCATTTTTTCGATTAGCAGGCTGGTGCTAATGATATCAAAAGATAACGCCTTACATCGGCGCCGCATCGGGTCACCGGGGGTTGGTTGCGTGTCAAGGTTGGCCGGGTTTTATAGTCCATCGCAATCTGGATTAATGAACTCGGCTGATGAAACGAGTTGTGAGTTCATAGTGAGGTGAGAAGAGGCTGCGCTTGAAGTGATTGAGTAAACAATTGTGTTCGAGCGAAGGCGGAGAGCAATCAGTGGGTTTTTGTGTAGGACAAGTAGGAGGAGAGCTTCAAGGCCGCAATAAAGTTTGACGGAATGTCCGAGTTTGGTGCGATTTGGCAGGCCATTGCCTGGGGTCTAGATAGAGTCCTCAGTTCGAAATCTGACTGGTGTCCCACCAGAAGCTTTGGGTCACTAGCTTGGACGGGTGCCAGTTCCAGGCTCGCGACTGGGAGAAGATCAATTCGAGGTCGGACCTCCAGAAGCTTTGGATCTCTAGCTCGTTCGAGTGCCAGTTCCAGGTTCGCGACTGGGAGAAGATCAATTCGAGGTCGGACCTCCAGAAGCGTTGGATCTCTAGCTTGGACGGGTGCCAGTTACCGGCTGGCGAGTGGAAGAAGATCAATTCGAGGTCGGACCCCAGAAGCGTAGGATCGCTAGCTTGGACGGGTGCAAGTTGCTGGCTGGCGAGTGGAAGAAGATCAATTCGAGGTCGGCCCCCAGAAGCTTTGGATCAGTTCCAGGCTCGCGACTGGAAGAAGATCAATTCGAGGTCGGACCCCAGAAGCGTAGGATCGCTAGCTTGGACGGGTGCCAGTTCCTGGCTGGCGAGTGGAAGAAGATCAATTCGAGGTCGGACCCCAGAAGCGTAGGATCGCTAGCTTGGACGGGTGCAAGTTGCTGGCTGGCGAGTGGAAGAAGATCAATTCGAAGTCGGGCCCCTAGAAGCGTTGGATCTCTAGGTCGTACGGCTGCCAGTTGCAGGTTTCTGGCTGGCGACAGGGAGAAGATCAATTCGAAGTCGGGCCCCCAGAAGCGTTGGATCTCTAGCTCGTTCTAGTGCCAGTTCCAGGCTCGCGACTGGGAGAAGATCAATTCGAGGTCGGACCCCCAGAAGATTTGGATCTCTAGCTTGGACGGGTGCAAGTTGCTGGCAGGCGACTGGAAGAGGAGACAATTGTCTTCATTATTTGATCTTTAAATTCGCCGTACCTTTGAGCCGAAGAGCAGGTATTGGATGATAAATTTTGCTCACCACCAAGTTAAGTTGTCTATTATACTCCTGAACAGCGACCAATTAGAATAAATATTCAAAATCTAATTTTAAAAATAAACTCAATTAAATTTAAATTAAAACAAATTCAAAAAAATTAAATTTTAAATCAAATTTAAATTTAAATTAAAGCGGGTTCTAATAAATTAATTTTTAGAGCAAATTACTATTCAATAAAAAATTCAATTCCAGAAAATTAAATTCTAAATAAAATTAAATTTAATTTTAAATTAAAATTTAAAAAACGAAAATAAATAAAAATTCTGTATTAAATTTAATTTACATCGGTATCTATTCAATTATTTTCCGAAGCTAGTCTCAGTTCCTCAAAAACCTAAATAAACTGCTCCAGGTCTCGGAATTCTTGCAGTCGTCCCAAAAAAATTCCCCAAAATCCACCCAAAAATTGAGCCAGATTTTTTTTGCTACCACCCCACCACCCCCAATGTCTATTTCCGACGTCCAACAGCCATAAAACCGTCCCATGTCCTAGAACAGAAATAAATTGTCCCCACAAGAGTATGTCAACACATCTGGTCGCCATACATCATCATCAGCTGATCCTTATCACTCCATGCGCAAGTGGAAAAAACACACTTTTTCTCCTTATAATTTCGACAAATCTGCACATCCTCCATCTACATGATTGCCTCCCCCCGTTCGCACTAAAACGAACCGAAAAAAAAGGAAGGTACAAAAATAAGCATCTTACAAGCCTCCCGCTCTCGCTCTGTGTCTCTCTAAAGAACACAACGAACGCCTCGAGTGGATGTAAAATGAAAATAATAAAATCCGACAGATTTTACAGTTTTAATGGCTTCTGTGATATATGTTGGCGTGTTCATTATGGGAAAATGCTCACCGCACCGCGTACACTACGATTTATTTGCTGTATCCATGTGTACCCCTTGATCCTGATAAGATCACCACTTGTGCTCCGATGGGCGCGCGCACAAATACAGGCAGGCGCTGCAGATGGGGGGGATACATCTTCACAGCATCACACACCGACAGGCCCCAGCATCAGTGTAATAAATTTTCGTTCTTTTTTTTTCTGGCTTCTTTGCACGCCGCTGCTGCTCTTGCCGAATGGTAATAACAATCTATCTATCTAAATTGCTTTCTTTTGCCAAAAAAAATGGCAAAGGCAAGAAAACAAAAAACGAGTACAAAAAATTATGTAAAAGATATAATTTTGGCTGGTTTTTTTGTGCGAAGGAGGACGCGTAAGATGGTTGAGATGATCATCGCGCGCGAGTGAGAAGAGAAAACTGAACTGATCTGGGCTGGCGATAAGAGGGCGAATTGAGTGCATCTTGGTGGATCCGCGATATTGATTCCCCGGGCCAGTGCAGAATATTCCATTCAACGCTCGTCGATCGAAATGTGATGATAAGTTTTTTCGGTTTTTCGGTGGAGGAGGTCACCTTTCACTCATCAAGCCATATGACCAACTGCTGTTGTAAGACACAAAAAAGAAACCATCATCATTACAACGGGGCGAGCGAACAGACTAATTCCATCCGCTGCAACATTTGGATCGCCGGATGGGAAATTATTAAATTCCAACGCAAGTAGGAGGATAACGCCAGAGAGCGGCATCAAAACATCACCACCACCAGCAGGAGGAGCAGTCACTGCATGCACACACAGTTTTTTTTTTTTTTTTTGTGCCTCCTCCTCCTTCGCCGACACCGAATTGCCACCGCCAGCAATTTCCAGACGAGCCACACTGGCTACTGCTGCTGGTGCTGCTGGGGCAGTTGGTGCTGCCGCAGCTCACTTGGGTGTAATCACAATGTAATTCTGAAAATTACCCTGCACCACCACCAATAATCAACTTGTAATTTCTCATTCTTATTTTTAATTTCTCTGGTGATTAATCCTTTTTTCTCTCTGTTCCCTCACTCTGTTCGAAATCAGTGGCCCCTCAAACAGGATTCGCTCATAATCACGTCTGCACATTGCACATCTTTCATAATATGCACGGTGCGATGGCAAGACGACACGAGAGCCGGCCCGGGTGGTGAGGAGCGGGCATAAAAACCAACAAACACCTTGTCTACATGTAATTTCACTTAATGCGCGCCACCTTTGACAGATAGTTAGCCAGCGAGATGCATACTAGATGCGAGTCAGTGTTGTTTCGCTGGCCGAACGTTAAGATCTTCATGTGCAGAGACTGACTGCAACACTGGCATCTCCTCGGGCGAAACTGTCATCTGAACACTGAAATCCCCTCCTGCCCCCCCCCCACCACCCCCCCACAACAACAACAACAACATGGTGGTCGTTGTTGTGTACGCGCGTATAACCGCTTAAACTGTATGTTGAAAGTGTAATAATAATTATTGTTATTTCTCACTTTTATTTTCCTTAATTGCTCTTTTATGGCAGACATTTACCCAATTGGCTTTCTAGGCGGCTGCCGATGACGTTCAGTCGCCGGTCAATTTAAGCGCAGAGATAGACTAACACACAGCACACCAACAGAATGTAATCCAAGGTAGCGCGGCGCTGCTGTGGCATTTAATTGCCCAAAGCCACGAGAGAGTGCGCGAACGGAGAAAGGGAAAGGCGGCGTACGGCCGGCGAGTTGGTGTCCGCTTAGAGGTTTATTTAAATGCGGAAATGGCATTTTTTTCCTTCGTTTGTCCACATTTCACACCCCATCCCCTAGTGAGTTTTCGTCGATGTCGATAGACGCAACGCACAAGAAATTGCCATGTTGCGTTTGTTTTGTAGCGTCTTAACATAATTTGCCTTTTGCCATGTACCTCGTCTGCATGGTTGGAGCTCGCTCGCTCGCTTAGCCAACCTTGGGCTATGAACGCACACACTCGCGGTGCCACCTGACACGAGGTTGAGGGAGGAAGGTGTGTATATTGCACAGATGGACAGATGCTGAGTCTCTGGTTAGGCGCGCTCCTACAACACATCCTGAACAACGTCTCGCCTTCGTTGTCGTATCTTGCGTCTTTCGAGGCGGTGTTTTTTTTTCTGTTTTTCTGCTTGCAAGAAACATCACCAACAACCGGAGCGTAGAGAGCAAGTGTGTATGTTTCGATTGTAATTTTCTCGTAATTATCCCTCTGTGCGCCCGGTCGCTTTTGCACTCAGGCACGCGTGTGTGTGTGTCTGATTGCGTGATCAGAGTCAATTTAGTATCCGAAAAGGCAAAACCGATCCTGTCATCATACCATCGTCTCATGTATGCATTCATTTCGGTTCTGGCTCCCGGTTGTTGAGGGCGGGGATGAGTATTCAGTTGAATAAAATTACACTTAAGGAAATTGTGTTGCAGCAACAGCGAGTGGCGAAGGATCTGCCGAACGGGGCGACTTTGTATTTTCATCTCAGAATCAGATGTTAATTGCACACAACACTCGAAAAATCCGACCAAAAAAAACACTGTGACCATAGTCGGCCGCCCGTCAGCCCGTCACTGCTTACTCATTCATTACCGGTGATTAATTCACCGCACCGCACCGCACAAGATAAGATATTAGGCAAAACATCTAATTATCTTGTTGCTTTGACGTTGTCGTGTTCGGCTGGGTTTCTTTTTCTCTTATTTTGGCAACAAAATTTGTTAATTATTCAACAAAGACTGAGCAATAAATGGTGAAGTGGCGGATGGGGGTTGCCTTGGGGGTCAGTTAACCAGAGTTAATGGCTTCACTGAGTGTTGGGCAATTCATTCACCCGATTTCGGGGGAACATTTTTGTGGCATTTTGTTTTTCTTCACCTTTTTTGGGAGAGTTTTTGTTTTTATTAGTTGCACGCAGCCATAGGCGGATTGATTATATTTCGATGAATAATTAAATCCTTTCACATTTTCTTTGAGGTGTAGGCAAACGGTAGCTGAATGCAATGACCTTAGTCACTTTTGAGGATGACAATGAATTTTCGGCGGCCTTTTGTGCCACAATGAACCCGTTTCTACAGCCCACCGTCTCCATCATCAAGTCGGTATACCAAAGGCTTCGAACTTCAGATGGAGTGCCACAGGGTTCCACTGTCCCCACTACTCTCTTTCCCAAACACAATCAATAAGTTACATCCTCCCGTCAAAACTTTAAGAAATGCTGTGGCACTCAACTGAAACTTCCGATGGAGTGCCACAAGGTTCGACTGTCACCACTACTATTTTTCTTAAACGATCAATAAGTCACATCCTCCCGTCAAAACTTAGAGAAATGCTGTGGTACTCCACTGAAACTGAGTGCCACAAGATTCCGCCATCACCTTTTTTCTGTTTTTTTTTTTTTTCTTTTGTCACAAGCAGTAAGAGTCTCGCTCTTATCAAGAACTTTAGAAACTCCAAACCATTTCTCAACTTCCGATGGAGTGCCACAAGTTTCGACTGTCACCACTACTATTTTTCTCTGGCACGATTAATAAGTTTCATCTCGTTGCCAAGACCGAGTCACCTGACCACCGAAACCTTAAAAATCCCAACTTTAGATGGAGTGCCACGGGGATCCACTGTCACCGATACTCTTTTTTTCCAATATAATTAATAAGTCTTATCCTCCTCCCAAGACCACGACAACTGACCACCAAAAACTTTAAAAATCTCAACTCCCGATGAAGTGCCACAGGATTACACTGTCACCTCTATTATTTTTTTGTTTCTCACAAGCAGTAGGACTTTCGTTTTTATCCTCAAGGCCTTTAAAAATCAAAACTTTCGATGGAGTGTTACAGGGTTCTACTGTCACCACACTACTCTTTCTTCTCAGACGCTACCATTTGAGAAATCCCAAATTCGAATGTAGTCCCTATCAAACTTTGCAATGGAGTGATACAAGGTTCGACTGTCACCAGTACCTGAGTAACCTGACCACCGAAACCTTCATGAAGTGCAACTTCCGATGGAGTGCCACAAGGTTCCACTGTCACCACTACTCTTTCCACCGAAATAATTAATAAGTCTCATCCCCCTGCCAAGTCCGAGTCACCTGGCCACCGAAACCTTCAAAAACCTGGACTTCCGATGGAGTGCCACAAGGTTCCACTGACACCTCTATTCTTTTTTCCCAGAAAAAGCCATAGTCTCATCTCCCTCACCCCAAGAACCTCAGTCAGTCACCGAAACCCCCGAAAATCCCAACTTCCCATGGCGTCCCGCAGGACTCCACTCAGTCAACTCTACTTTTCCTCGCAAACAAATTCCTAATCCCCGTCCATCGATCTATCGTCAAATTGGCAGGTGTTCCACCACCACCACCGCCTCCTTTTTGCTGTTGACCCGCTTCTGTCTCCAGTCGATATCCCGCGCCATCAATCGAAATGCAGATTCTATTTCTGCGGTCTGGCGCAGCTCATCGAAGGCGTTTAGCCATTCGCAGCTGTTTAGTTTCCCACACTTCCACTATTACCAGTTTTATTACCTGCCAAACTAACCGCTAAAATTGTATCCTCGCCAAAGCGGTTTTCTTCGCTAGACTAACAAAATGCATCCATCTATATCTATGCATCTATGGCAACGTTAGTTAATCGTCTGTCTCGCTCTCTTTCTCTTTCTCTGTGCGCGCACTGGCATCATCTGCGTACAATGCAATCACTTTGCCCACATGTGCGCAGATCAACAGCGCTATTCAAATGTGGGCCTAATAAAACCATTGCAGAGTGTTGCTGTATCTATTTCTGTCTCTCTGCCGAGCTAATCACTCGCCACTCGAACGGAGGTGGAGGACGACGCGAGACTCCTTCTCTGCGCCGAGGTAAAGTGGAAGTTTCACCGCAAGCACACACCCGTCCCACCACAGATACAGAAAAGACTTGCAGTTGGTGTCTGTGTCGCAGAGAGTGAAGTTCCTAAACCTCAAGGCTTAAGCTCCCGCATTTACAACGACGACCACTCGCACTCGATTTGATCCTGAAACTAGATGTGCACCTCTGACACAAACGACAACGACGACGACGACGACGATCAAGAGAGCAAAGGCATCCAACACCCGCATTTCAACCGAAACCGCATTTGTAATGCGATGAAATCAATGTACAAATCTATATGTGTCCTCCGCCCGGCGGTGTCGCTGGCCGTATATCCTACACCAGCTAAAGACACACAAGGTTGACTGAACTAAAACTGAAACTGACTTCGCCTGCTCGCTTGTGTCGTCGTCGTCGTCGTGTCGTATTTTTTTCTCTGCCTTCTCCTCTTCATATAGACCGCAGACTGAAACAATCAGTCAGCTGGAAGTGTATGTATCATCGACTGCTAACAGTACTCGTTCGGAGACGGGAGAAAAAAGAAACACACCATCATTCCGATCAGTCTCGAGAGTATCTGCACCAGAGAGATACATGTTTCTGTGGAAAAATCATCAGCAACAAAGTCGCTGAATAGGAAAATTGCGTATCGAACTGACTGCGATTTCCGAGACGGCATCGGGAGAAAATTAAAAACAGATAACTCCGAGGAAACTAATTAGTGAGCACTGGACACATGCCCCCGTCCGGGGCTAACGAGAACAAAGTATGTCTTTGCGCGTAGCTGTGGTGTCATTAATTGCCCATGAATTGGCACGAATGGAGTTATTACACCCCACCGGTGTACAGATTGTTTTACCACTCAAATTGTGTGTACTGCAGATATTTGTAACTATTATTGAGCGGGCAGGTTTTTGACTGATGACAAGGAGCTACCGTGCGCGGGGGCTGAGACTACTGCATGATTGGATGCATGTACTTGTCTTGCCGTTAGGAAACACGTTGTAAATGATTGTTGTCAGTTGTCCGGAGTGGGATATTAAATCAAGATTGAGGCTGGTTTGCTGCAGTTGGGGTTGGGGATGAAAAATGACCACTGAATCCGGTTCGAAGGATCAATTTTGGAGTGGCGTCTGAATTCGGTTCGAAGGACCACTTTTTAAGTGATTATTGACTGCGAGTTCACTTTGGGAGTAGCCACTAAATCCGATTCGAAGGACTACTTGCGGAATGGCATCTGAATCCAGCTCGAAGGAGCACTGTTTAAGTGGCTTTTGAATCCGGTTCGAAGGACCACTTGCGGAGTGGAGTCTGAATCCGGTTCGAAGGACCACTTTATAAGTGGCTATTGACTTCGGGTCGAAGGGGCACTTTGGGAGTAGTCCACCACTTTCGGAAGAGAGTCTGAATCCAGCTCAAAGGACCACTTGACTATTGAATCCGGAAGAACGCAGCGTGATGTCAATGGCGCTTCTGTGGGTGTTGCAACGGAGGCCGCGAAGATGGGCTTAGCGGTAAGCGATGGTAAGACCAAATATATGCTGTCAACGAGAAAGGACACCCAACACCGACGTCTCGGTCAGAACGTCACGGCAGACAGATATAACTTTGAGGAAGTCAATTTAGACAATGACACCAGCGCTGAAATCAAACGAAGAATAACTCCTGCCAATCGGTGCTTCTTTGGGCCAGGAAAGCAATTGGTAAACAAAGCCCTCTCTGGAACAACCAAAGACCTTAGTCGTCCCAGTCCTGCTATATGGCGCGGAGGCATGGACTCTGTCAAAAGCGGATGAAGCAGCTCTTGGTTGCTTCGAGAGGAAAATTCTTCGGGTGATTTTCGGTCCCGTCTGCATAGATGGTGAGTGGAGGAGAAGATACAACGACGAACTAACGGACTGTTCAGCGACATCGACTGACGCCAGAAGAGTGAAGATCCAACGATTGAGATGGCTAGGTCATGTAGAGCGGATGGAAACCAATGCTCCGGCCCGAAAAGTCTTCGAATCCACCCCCGAGGTACGGCGCAGTAGAGGAAAACAGCGACTCAGGTGGCGCACGCAAGTGGAAAGGGACCTCAACCAACTATGCGTTCGAAACTGGAGACAGCTAGCTAAAGATCGAGCTGGCTGGAGACGTTTGTTGGTTGAGGCCCAGGGCCACCCCGGACTGTAGCGCCACCTTAAGTAAGTAAGTATTGAATCCGGTTCGAAGGACCACTTTATAAGTGATTATCGACTCCGGGTGGAAGGAGCACTTTGGGAGTAGCCACTAAATCCGATTCAAAGGACTACTTGCGGAGTGGCATTAGAATCCAGCTCGAAGGACCACTTTTTAAGTGACTATTGAATCCGGTTCGAAGGACCAATTTCGGAGTGATCACTGTATGAGGTTCGAATTCAAATTTTCTTCAAATCTGATCATTTGAGCCTAAAATGAAGTCAATCAAATGACCGCCCTCTCAAGACCCCCCTCATCCGCTAATGACCAAATAATCACCTCATTGGAGCAAAAAAAGAGCTCGTAAATTATTCCCCCGCAGGTAATCACATAATTTACAAAAATTTGATATGACATCCTGTCGACAACAATCGTGAGGCGCATAATTGTATCCATCAGCACAGTCATCCACAGTACACACAATTAAATTAATCAACAAATCAAATCAAATAATAAACACCTCGTACGGCCGGCGATGCCCGCCGCCCACCGCCCACCGCCCGCCACTTCAGCACGCTCATCTTGCATAAGAAATTGCCATTGCAATTCGCAATGCTGCGACTATTATGTATTTCTCTAAAATTGGTATCTGCAAGGGGTACCCGCAATCACTTCGCATCGGCCGGCTCAAACCATCGCCATCGATACGAATTACACAACAAATCGTCGGAGAAACAGTGAAAGACCGAGCGAGAACACGTTTTCTATCGTATTTTTTTTTCTTTCTTGAACTATTGTTAATTACTCTTCCCCGAGAGATACATCGACAACATTCACTTCAGAGCTCAATCATCTCGTCGTTAGTTGACGTGTGGCCGAGAGAGAGAGACTAGCGGAATGCGATGTGGTTCGCGGTTCGTCTAGGCAATGCGAGAGCGATCAAACGCTGAAAATAATAATATGTCAAGATTAACAAATTCGCGAACGCACTTCGCATACCGACGCACTATGTTGTTAATCACCAGAAGGCGAAGGCGAATGAATTATCAAAAGAAACTTTGCGAACCATAAAAGGTGGAGGACTGTCAATGAAGCTTTTTTTTCGCACAAAAGATACAAATGTATCTATGAGATACGAAATGTATTTATGAGATACAAAAAAGTATCTATAATCAAAATTCATTAATACATCAATTAAGTTTATCAAAAACTCATGTAATCACATTGACACATTCATCAACTGTATCTGTAAATGCATTATTATTTGCTCGCTCAGCATCATCAACACACACATGTGTGCACGTACAATGGAGTGTTTTGTTCACGCAATGGGGCGCACAAGGCGCACTCACCAAACGCAACGACAAACGATGACAAGAAGACAGTCCGCATTGTGTAGTCAGTGGAGTCGTTTGTCGTCTATTACCAGTCGGATGCATGCGTGCCACTCGCTCTGGCTGTGGTTGGTAGAACCACGACAACATAAAATCGGCAACAATTCAAAACTCTGACAAGACAGATGATTTTTTATGAGGAATGCCTAATAAAAATACCTCGCAGGCATTGCCGCCGCAGCCAACCGACCGAACTGACTGTCTCGACTGACTTGACCATCATCAATCCATCCAACCATCCATCTATCTATCGTAGATAGTAATCATCTATCTATCTATCTATCTATCCGTTCATGTAGCTCCTCTCTGTATCCACCTGTGAAGTTGCTGTGCGATCAGTGTCGGTGGCGGTGGTGGCGTTGGTGCTGCTGGCATCGGCTGAGATTCTTTTTTAGGAAAAATCACTTAAGCCTTTTGCCACAGACCTCATGTCGCATGACATAAGACATGCGAAGTGAAGGCGGTGATCTTCATGATGATCATGCCGGTGGATCGCCGATGCAACCGAGTTGGAGGAGGGTGCAAACGGTTTTTTAATAAATTTTATATTTATTTTATTTCGAACGAAATTCGAAAAAGTAAAAATCGAACGGCCACTTCAATGTTCAGACAACCATATATGATTGATCTTGTCGTCGTCGTCGTCGTCGTGGTCGTTCGCTGTTGTTGTTGGTGTCCTTTGTGAGCACACACGGCATAGCAACAGCGGCGGCGGCAGCTTTTTTTGGGAACTCGCCATCATGTCGAAGGAGGACAGCTTATCTTATCGTCTGACCATAATAATGACACATTCCTCCGTCCGCCCGCCGCCCCAGTTTGTGTGCCCTGCTCCACCTCTGATCTCATGCATGCAATGCAGCATTCTGTTCACGCTACCTGTGTGTAAATGTGGTCCAGACGACGCGAACGTCGACAGCGACCATGATGATGTCGCTGACGACGAAGATGCTGATGATGATTATTGTAAAAGTGCACAAATTGGTTTTGCTACAATTTTGGATTATCACGTAAAGATCTGTTCCTTTGCGTATCCAGACGCGCACGCACGCTCTGCCGTCCGACAATGGTGCGTAACACCATGGGCACACAGACGCATCCAGCGCGGGGACCGTGGTGTTCAGATGGCAGCGAGTGGAGATACATCAATCGTGTCGCGATGCTAAAATTATTCACCTTAACCATAAAGTTTTGTCGATTTTTCTCGGTTTAAAAATGGCATTTCACGTATTCACTTATGGCGAATTGAAACAAATGACAAGCTGACTGATTAGAATCGTCTTTGGGCATGCACTTTGCCGTTCGTTTGTTTGCCGTTCGGTTCCACCAGCCGTCGAGTACGAGTCGATGCGCTTTTTTTTTCTCATTTTTTCGCTTCGTTTGTATGTCCAGTCTGTGTCGAGCGAGAGAAGTGAAGTTTTAGCGAAGATTTATGAAGTAAACGTGAAAGGATGATTGACCAGGTGATTCTGCAAAATGTTGACACCAAATTTGGTTGCGCACAAAAACGCACATACGCATCCTCGCGAGTGACCATCGAGTTCAGTCGGTTGAGAAATAATGGATTTATGCAATTTAGATGAAAGATTTAGATACAAATTGCTGCAGAGGATGATGAATGACAGCGGTTGGTTCACGGGAGGATATTCATTTGGGACAAAAGAAATACACTGTCTCTCTGTCGAATTAACTCCTCACACACGCGGTGACTTTGAGTGATTTAAGATCTTTGTTTGAATGGTTTTCGGTTTCAGAGAGAGAGTGGTGATTGGAGTGGCGGGGGGGAATTTAAATCTATTTGGACGTGGCGAAGTAATAAATTTACTCTCTGTCACTGATTGCCAGTTTTGGGTGATTCTGAAGTCAGTAAATCACCGGAGGGGAGTACGTCGGTCGTTTCGATGAATTTAGCGGATATCTGATAAGGAGATGCGAGATATGTTTATTCAAGATGTTTTCGACTGCAAATGGTGAGTCTGCAGGTGAGTGGACAGGGCGATGATTAACTGCTGTGCGTTGGGTTGGAGATGATGGACGAGGGATGGTGTCCTGGTTTTTTTTTTGTGTTTAGTGGAAGAAGGAGACAATGTGTAGTCATCCCATGAATCAAACGGCGGTCGTAGCATTTATAGAATGACGTGCACAGAACATGGTCTCCAACTAGCAAGTCAGCTCCAGCCGGTGCAGCCATAGGTTGCCGAGAGATTCCCCAGTTGGGTGACCGCATTAGACCCGATCCTGCTTTGTTGCTTTGTTCTACAGGATCGAAGTCGAAGGTTCATAGTGTCCATCGCCAGGTTTGAACATTTTGACAAGGCCTAGTGATGGAAAAACATGATGAACACCTCCTGAGACTGGGACACTTTTGATCGATGTGCCGACGAAAATCGCAGAAAATTGGTAAAAGCATGTGTGGTTAGGTTTGGTAGCCGATAAATGGAATCTTGAGGTGTCGTCAAGCTCGAGATGCAAGACTTCCCTTGTGGACAGTTCCTTTAGACAAACAGGAAGACCCGGCAGCTCCCGTAGATGAAGTGTTTCATGAAGCCAACCACTCCCTTAGGTTCGCGGGCAACGCACCGCTCCCTTAGATTAGCGGGCGAAATTGGCAACGCACTACTCCCCTAGTTTAGCGGACGAATTTGCAACGCACTTAGTCCATTGTGATACATAAGTCCAACCACACCTTTAGACGACGAGAATAGGAAGGACCACATCAACACGGGAGCCAATACAAGTCAGCTGGACTATCAGAGCCAGCATCAGGACCAGGCACCAGCCGGCTGAACCTCCAGCGACTAGAGGCACTAGGCACTACCCAGCTGGGGCACAAGCAACGAGAGGCACCAGTCACAAGAGCCACAGGCAGGGCCATCAGCAACGAAAGACAGCAGACCAGAGCCACAACCTATTTCACCACCAACGTACGATCGGCGTCTACGGGGCTACAGCTGAGGCCACACGTCGTCGTCGTTGGTTTAAGGGTTGGAGCTACGAGCTCAGAGAGTGGACATAGTTGAGGTAGGGCGCGTGCTCTTGTGCTGTTCCCACAACCAGTCGACAGTTTGTCCCTCGGCACGAATTTTGAGACTTGGCGGCCTTGGATGGATGCATGGCAGAGAAGGTATGTACGTTGTGGTCCCAAGGACACAAGGATATCGGATAAGGCAATGAGGCATGTGAGCATCACTCGTCGCAGGGACGCGGAATGAATGAGAGAACCGAGTCCGAGTTGACATTCACTTCAAACTACAGTCAGGCGGCAGATCAGCCGAAGGAGGGCGCTCAAATGATGGAAGGGTCTTAGATAGTCAGGCAGTAAGCAGTCCAGGAGACGTGTCCGAAGCAGAAATCTGAGACGTAGGTGCTCAGTGGAAAGATGTGTACAGAGGCTACCAAAAATGCCTTACTAACCCCTTTGTTCGGTCAAAAATTCAATGTCGGCCATTTCGTTCCAAACTTTCAGAATCGACTAATACACATTCGAAGAGATGTTAACAGGCCTAGTAGACGGAACAACCATCAAATGGGCCTTCCACTGGAAGGAAAAGATGTGGGAATTCACAATCGAGTCTGTTAAGGCGTGGTCCCGGCTAGATGGCGCTTTTGGTTAAGTGCCTGTCCTTGGTTATAGAGGCCAAAGTTAATAAATATGGGTGGCGCAACAGCCCGTAGAGGGGGCCATCAGCAACGAAAGACACCAGACCAGAGCCACAATTTAGTTCACCACCAAAGTACGATCGGCCTCTACGGCGCTACAGCTGAGGCCACAGGTCGTCGTCGTTGGTTTAAGGATTGGGCCTACCTTCTCAGCAACCACTCGCGTTGTTCGTGCTATTGTTCTCTCATGAGGGGAAGGGACAGTTTTATGCCGACTCCGAACGACCAAGTTTGAGAAGCTTTTTCTAGACAAAAGGACTCTTTGAGCATTGTCAGTGACTCGAAAGAGGTGGGGTCGTGAAAATTGTTTGTGTCGCACAGAGCAGGAATCGAACCTACGACTTTGAGGTTGGGGTCGACGCACATGACCACAACGCCAAGGAATACCCAAAAGTTAATATGCTGGTTTTTTAATCTAGACCAGTCGTTGGGACTGCACTGGGTATAACAATGAAGCAACAATGGTCTAAGTGTGATGGCAATTTTTGTGGCAAACTCATTAACCTAACCTAAGGCCTCGCTGAGTACGAGGTGACTGCTGTCAGTGGTCCTGGATCAGGTCTTAAATAGACCGTGCAGCTGAAGGAGGCAATAGGAACCACTCAAGAAAGTCACGGAAGCTGCTGATCTATAGTCCCAGACTCTGACTCTGCTGACCTATAGTTTCAGACTACTGGACAACAGAAGTCCTTTGTGGCAAAAAAGAACACCAATCTCGATTGTATTCAAAGCCCACGTCACGACCCGATATTTTGACAAAAAAATCCATCCAAATTCCTAGCCAGGCGCTAAATCTTCCAAAAATTAACAAGAATCCCATAAAACTCAAAACAAAAGAACACAAAGTCCAAATTCCTCGGCCGGAAAAAAAATGTAAACTATTTCACAAAACTAATATATGCGACAGTATAAAAATTTAACAGCCTTCAGGATCGCCCTCCCCACCACATTTGACACCGACTCCATTAACATCCTTATCAGCAGAGACATTACATACAAAATCTTCGCTTTTTTTCCATCATTTATGTAGATGCTTAAATATTTTTAGAACTGACGACTTCACAAAAATCCAATTAAATACCAATAAATAATGAATAATTATTTATTTCTCCCCACCTCCCCCTCGAACGACGGTTGTGTGGTGGATTTTGAGGGGAACAAAAAAAATATCAAATTTATGCAAAATACTCACCATAAATTGGGCGATTTTATTCCGATTTTTTTTTGCTTGTTGGGGTTCTTGTTCTTTTTTTGGTCGTCTTCTCTGCTTCTCTTAGATTTCACACATCAATTAGCCAGCATCGTTGTGTCGTCTTGTTGGTTTGGTGAATTTTTGTGTCGGGGGAGTTAGTTTTTTTATCTGAAAAAAGAAGAGGTCCCGTCAGAAATCAAGTGAATCACTGCAAAATATGGGTTTCAAATATTTATTTATTTTTTTTTTTCTATAAAAACAAGAAAAGAATGTATATCAAAAAATTTCGCTCGTAAAACCGTTTTTTTTTTTGTTCGACCTGCCTAATCTGGTGGATTTTTATCTTAATGACCCCTTGATATTTTTATATTTGAATACGTTTAGCTAAATATGTTCACGAATCGTTTTCGCATGTTAATTCCCGTGCCTTTGGCCACGACTGAATCTGCTCTGGTTGGCTGTGGATGGGTGGATGGGGAGGAACAGAGAGCGTGTGTGGATTCACAAATGAATTTTTATTGTCAATTTTGATGGCATTCACGGTGGTGATTGGATGGAGATTTTAGCTTGTTAAATAAGTGTTAACCGTCTCATCAACTGTATGGGTGTCCAACAGCTGCAACATGGACAGGTTTTGGAGTCAAGTATGTATGGTATACAAAAAGCCATGAGAGATTTATTGACACCGATTGGAATGGTAAATAATTGGTATGTGCCGCGCCGATCGTCTCTGGCAGTCAGTCAGTCACAATGAACTTTCCTGACATTGGCTTGCTTCAAGTACTGGTCGTAGATACACAATGAACTTGCGGTCGCACACGACGACAAAATGTGCGCGCACGCCCGCTTGACGTTGTTTAGAGATACATTACCAAGTGCGGGTATCTTTTGTTGTTTTTTTTTTTGTATTCCTTGGTCATTTGTTAGGCTTTGCACGAGTGGCTAGTGTTTGCCGTGACACACTGCGGATCAGATGGCGTCTTGTGGAATCTTCACCACCCCCTGAGCGAAGATGCTTGGCAATTATTAGAGGAACTCTCATCAATATTCAATCGTCTCCTCTTTTCTCACGGATGCCACCACACATCGCACGCCATTGAGAGTGCCGCGCTATTAATTTGATTCCAATTATAATCTGTTCCGTTTCTCTCGCCAAAGCTATTGTTGTGCGCTACGCTACGCGCTGTGTGCTCTATGATTCTCAGACAGTGACATTAACATATAAAACTTAATGAGTAGCGTCGAGAGACTCCCATGTGAACAGGTGAAATCGGTTCCATTCAAAGCTCGGAAATTGTGTCTCGTAAAAATGAATCTATAAAGCATTGTTGATTAAACCATTGTCGATGACAGTGATTAAAATCACAGCTGGAGAGCCAACATTCGGTCGATCGGTACACAGATGTATGAATACACAACGAAATTTGTGTATTTATGAGAAGGAGGAGGAGAAGAGCTTTCTAAACGGGTGGGTGGTTACATTTTATGTGAACACGAATTTGGAGACGGTTTCGACACGAAAACGAAGGCGGACTCGATGTTGTTTCATCGCGGGAGTCCTATGCGGTTGTTCCCATCCGAGATAGATTGCCGAACACGTTTTAATTGATAACAAACCGAACATCGGAGCGTGATGTTTTCTCGATCATTTAATGCAGCGCCCCCTGATGTTCGGTTGAACGGAGAAAACCATGCTTTGACAGAGATGCCACACATTGTGATCTATGCCAGCGCGATGCTTTCGAAACGTTGGCAAACCCCAAAATTCCACCTGTCGTCTTCACGCACAGTCAACTCATCACACACCGGTCGGTGTGTGTGCCTTCATGCTGCTTTTTTTTTTTAAGGCCTCATTAATCATTGGCTCATAATTTGTAGAGCCGACGACGCATGCGCGAATGACTGATTTTAATCATTTAAACGATTATCTCTTCCTTTGCTTGGCCATTCGAATTTTTATCGTCGTGAAATTTAATACCGCCGACAGAGGGAAGAAGAAATATTTTCGTTGCATGACGATGAGGGTAATCATTTTCATTCAACTCTCCTGCACACACACACTTGATCATCATGATCGCGCTTGCGCCCCTAAAAATGAATGCAATTTTGTTTCGTTGTGCCACGCATACGCGATGGACATTGATTGATTGCACCGCCGTCACGTGACCTTTTTCGCTTTCAAACTGAAGCCACCCTCGAGAGCGAGACACAATTTCACGGTACAAACATCGCAACTGATCGACATCTGTCACAACTAAGGTGTGGCGCGTGGGAAATCCGCGCGCGCGCGCGCTCAACAACTGTCAAAAACAGAAATTCCCCTGAACTGTCATCGTAAATCACTGAATCGTGCAATCAGTTTCTAATTAAATCTAAATTTAATTGCAAAACGATCATATACCCACTGGGGGGATTGAATTTAAATAAAAGACACACAATGCAACTGTCACTCGGCGGCGATCGTGATGATGCCTTTTTTGGATATCACTCGAGGATCTGGTTGTCATTGCAAACTCGCTGTCGAGGGTTACTTTGAATTCGCGCACACATCGCGATGGAATTCTAACGATCAATTCGATCCACTGGCAGCATTCCGACACCGAGCCAAAAACAAGCAACCTGTTGCGTGATATTTTGATTCCACACTCGCCCGTGCGTGTGTACGCAGATAATAGGCATCGAAATTCAGAAATTCCTCTGATTACAGTCGGTTTTTGTGTTCTCGTTCAGAAAAATCACCCAGTCTCAGTGCGTGCGTGTGTGGCAGCCGCTGTGTGTCCATTTTGGTGGGGGGAGCCCCCATAATTACAACGTCGAACATGATTTAGGCTGCTGTCATGCTGCTGCACCACTGCCTGCCTGCCTGCCTCTCTCTCTGTGTGTCTGTCTCTCGCCCCAAGTCACCCAGCACACACCTGTTGCGCCAAGTCGGGGAGAAAAAAGAAACAAGCAAAGCAGCGAGTAGTAGCAGATAACTTGTGAATTCCGTCGGCCGAAAATAATGCCATTTCCTTTCGAAATTGTGCGCGCAACTGCACTTCTGTTGCAGTCCGGGCCGGGGACTGCTCGAGGTGAGTTCTACGAAAACATAATAATGTTATGCACGCAACCAAACAATCACTTTTTCATCCACTTCTGCAAGTGAACAGGAGCACCACCAGCACCAGTCACTGAACCAAACCCTCTGATGGTGATCGTGGCCGGGCATGAATGCGGGTGAAACGACCTTAGAAAAAATGCCGCCGGTCAAGTTTTATTCGACCCACTTAAGCTGTCAGAAAACACACACACCCACAGAGATCAGAGAAAGATCAGTTGATCCTCCATATGACACCAACTGTCACTGGGAATGTCTTCATTTCCAGTGTGCGCTCTCCTCAACGCTAATCGATCATTAATCGATGTCATTGACGATGTTTTCTTTGATAAATCCTCCTCACTGAATCGCCGTTTGTCTATTTGTCCGGCACACACCTTTGTGGATACGAAAATATTTTGAGTGCCGATACAATGAGACAGAGATGGAATATCTGGTGGCGCACGCTAAAAGACCCACCAACAGTCAACAGCGCAACACAAACAAAACTGAGAACAAAATGTATCTCTCGACCGGCCGAGACATATGAGAGATTTATGAAGTCGGTGCAGTTAAAAGGCTGAGGTTTATGTTAATTAACGAAATATAGATGACAGAGGAGACGGTATTTTTTTTCCTGCTTTTTTTTTGATTATTCTCTTGTTGGGTTGCACAGGTTAGCATTCAATGTGACAGGTTGAACCAATGGAGTGTGTTTGCTTTAGATTGAATTCAGATGTGAAGGAGGTGCGCGACGCCACGACACGACCGAGAGGGAGACACAAGAAGTGATGTATCTTTCAGGTGAGGTATTGTGCTGGAATGTGTTTAGATTGATTAGTGGAAATTATTTAGAGATTAGTAAAAGTATCTCGTCTCATTCTCGTGTGGGATGTGAATAACTGTGCATCAGATTCTTTATGTCATGCAAATCAGACACAGCGCACACTGAGACTACACAGATTTCCTTCCACTCATACTCTTCTTCTCATATTTTGATGATCATCGCCGATACGTATCGGTGTTCTGGTGAATTTCCAGTAGCCAGATGTGGTAGCTACACACGCATCATTAGAGCCGAGTATCGCTTTCACCTGAATGTTGTCAGGAAATTATGGAATTTCTGTTGACAAATGTATCTGCTTTCAAAGAGATTGCACCTAAGATCGGTTATCTGTGCCTCGAAACCGGCTTCTTGACGATGCGGACAAGAACATTCCATTAGTCGAACGGTGACTGATGAATTGTTCGATTTTCTGTTGGATTTCCATTCACTTGTTTTATCGGGACGGGAATCTAACGTGTGGGTGGGTAAGTGGAATGTTTGGGTAAACAACATCACAGATCTCGTTTTGACTGACTCTTTTGGAGGCATTCGATTAACAGAGCCAAACAGACAAAGTGAAGGGATATTCGGAAACAATGCACGCCCCCTCTTTAATCACATTGATTTCATATTCATCTAGATTTCGAATCGATTGGACATTTCTGAGAATGTTGTCTTTTGTTGGGAATGCAGCAAGTGTGGACTGCCGTCAGGTGCTTGGTGGTTGTTGGGTTCTTTGAATTTTTTAGTCGACGGAAACTACATCTTCTCGTGTAGGGTTTTATAGTGGGCAGCACCAATTTTGATTAACATCTAGTGGCAAACAAAAATGAAAAAAAACTCGATTCCAGTGATTCCACAAGACGCCCAACCGATTTCGGAGTCATTCGGAGTCGGTCTTGCGTTGGGCGCCGGTTTGAAAATTGGTTTGTACTTTAGTCGTGATCTTAGTTGTTCTTTGGGCTTATTCGCTGAAGCCTTAATTTTTGTAGAGGGCACCTTGAGACTTTCCGTAACCTGTCCAATATCAGTTTTTTCTAGTTTTCTATACTTGACTCGTGTTCCTGGTGGTTCTTCCGCTTTTGTGATTTTTTATTCGACGTGGACTACATTTTCAGACGACCTCAACATCTGTCGTGGGCAGAGGCGAAAGAGAGCTTTTGCGGCAAACAAAGAGGATTTTTGGAAACACCCGCTGTCTGTAATGCAGGGATTCCACAACATTTCAATTTCAATCGGAAGTCACTAAAGGTCTCCTGTTGGGCGCCAGTGTGGAATTTCACACATTTCTTGTACTTTGGTCTTGATCTTGGTCGCTCTTGGGGTTGTGAGTTTTTGTTTCAGTCGAGGGAGACTACATGCTGTTGCCTCATATCTATTTTCCAGTGGTCGTCATTGAAAGTCTCCTGTTGGCGACAGTTTGAAAATTCATAAATTCTTGGTACTTCACTCGTTTTCTTGGTCGATCTTTGTTTCTTGGTTTTTTTTTTTATTTGATGGAGAGTGCGTTCTGTTGCCTCATATCGAGGGGGCGTGACTAAAGCTCTTCTGTTGGGCGCCAGTTTGAAAATGCACACATTTCTTGTTCTTTAGCGTACGTCTTGGTCGTCGTTCTTGGGGTTGTGGGATTTTTTAGTCGCCTGTTGCCTCATATCTATTTTCTAGTGGACGCCATTGAAGGCCATCTGTTGGGCGCCAGTTTGAGAATGCATGCATTTCTTGTACTTCACTAGTTTTCTTGATCGTTCTTTGTTTTTTTTTTGGTTATTTTTGCTCGATGGAGGCCACGTTCTGTTGCCTCATATTGTCTAGTTAGTGTGACTGAAGGTCTTGTGTTGGGCGCCAGTTTTAGAATTGACACATTTCTTTGTAGTTTAGTCGTTTCCTTGGTCGTTCCCTGATCGTTCCTTGACTTGTGGTCTATTTTTGGTTCGACGAAGACTACATGTTGTTGCCTCATATTTTTATAGTGGACGTCATTGCAACTCTTCTGCTGGGCCCTAGTTTAGGAGTCCATACTTTTTTTTGTACTCTTGCCTCGTTCTTGGGAATTTTCTACCCTAGATGGTGATGACCAACTGATGGAACAACACACTGTCCCTCCAGTGTCCGCCACTCCCCACACCCCAGTAGACAATCGTTCATGCACCTCAAGCAACATTCCCTTTCCCAAGAAATCCCCACCTCAAACCGTGTCCAGTCGTCAGTCCAGACAGAACAGTCCCTCTCTCCAACCGGATATCGCCCAATCGCATTGACTGCAAATAAAGACCTTCTTGACAAATATTTGCGTTCACCTTGATTCGACGGTGAATTGTGTGGGAAGAGGCTCTGGAAGTTGTTTGCTTCCACCACACCCAAGCTGAATGCGTTGCAATAATCAAACACCACCAAGCAGGCAGCAGGCAGACCCAAGAGATAAATGAATGAAAGGAACGAAAAATTGGTATCCCAGGAAAAAAAAAATGATATCGATTACGCTCCCACGGTTCCGTCCATAATCACCCCGAAAAACTCACGCCCGATACTTGACACATTCACCGCGTAAGCAAGTCCGACGCGGGGGGAGCGCAGAGAGCCGATGGACACCACACCGGTGGTGTGTGTCCCTTCGGCAAACCGACAAAATCCAAACAATCCGCAACCGCACTTCGGTATGCATAGTCTGACCAGCAAAAGACTTTCAGGTCAGCCAGTCACTATTGAGCCGGTGGTTCGGTAGCTCAGGGAATGTACCAACAAATCACAACTGGTCAAAGCAGAAACCAAAAACTCGTAAAAATTACCGTGGTAACAAGTTACAAGTGTCCACCGCAAATTTTATTTATTTTGTTCTCGACGCGGACGTATTTTTTGCGCTCTCTCTCTGCTGCTGCTGCTGGTGCTGGTGCTCCCTCTCTTGGTTTTTGTGGATCGACAGACCACATCCGTCCTCGATTGTCGGTGTGGCTAGTCGTCGGTGGGAGCACTGGGCTTTTGTTGATACTTTATATTTAATCCGTCGAAAAACTCTGATAACGACACTAACCAAAGCGTGCACAAAACAGAACAGACAAAGCGACTAAAAACGAACGACCTTGTTCAGTCGTGTGCGGTTAGTAAACATGCCGCCACCGCTGCTGCCGCCCTACTGTGACGAGGCAAGGAGACGTGAACGGCAGCACGGCAATCCTTCGCTGGTGGGGGTGTACAACGGCACGGCTGCGGCTGCGGCCAGAGCGTGGTCGGTAAATTTCAATTGTGGAACACCATTGGAAAGTAGTTTAAGGTCAGTGTTCACGAGCCGGAGTATCTCAAATCGGGCGCGCAACCGACAAACAGGTCTCCACCTTTCACCCCAGTGTGTGTGTGTGTGCGCGCAGCTTTCAATCAGAGATACAACGAAAAGGTATGCATTCCAGAGGAGGAAGGAGCCTCCATCGAAAATCACTTGTTGGAAGCGCTAGACCATATAATGAATGTAATTACTAGGGTTACCAGCGCATAGGTGCTGTGGGGGTTAGAACAACAGCACACACACACCGTGGGGTGAGGAGTACGTCTGTGAAACCATTTGAATCGCGCTCTGCCATACAAATGGGCTCTTGTTAATAAATGTACACACAAGGTGATCGCAGAGGCGTGTGAGCAAAAGTAGCAAAGTAAGCAAACAATTGCTTACTGGTGCTTGCTTGCTAGACGAGCCAGAACTGTGTGCGCGAGTGTGTGTACTACCATACAATTTGTTGTTTCGTTTTTGGTGTAAAGTACACGGTTTGAATTTCTAAACAGAAGTGTGCTGCTCGTCCGCCCGCATTGAACGAGTTACATGATGATGTGCCCGCCCTCCTCGCGGGAGCATGAATGGATTACATCGGAATTTGCATTTCACGATGCATGACGAGGTGTGATTTGTGACACACATCGCTGTGAAGATTTTGCATCGTTGAGGTGCTCTTTAATGGAATAAATCAGGTAGAAGAGCTTATTTGCAGGCATGGCGTTGCGTTGGAATGCGCCGCTTGTAGCGGAACTGTGAGGATCTCAAATGACATTTGTCGGTGGTGTACTGCAAGCTGATGGTGTTCCGGGGCAATTTTATACGTCGGAAAAGGTCGTGGTCTAGAAGTGGATCCTTGCGGAACACCATGAAGAGCACTTGAATTGTTGGTGGAATGAGAAGAGACAGAGGGAGTGCAGCTTCCCATAGAGAAAGAAGAGCGGTTGTAGTCCATTATTAAATTTTAGGAAAAGTTGCGGTCCATGATGTCATCCCTGCGGAACGTCACAAATATCGCAGGAAGAGTTGGATGAAGGAGAGTGAGTTGGTTGTCAGATGAAAGGAGCCCAAATTTTTTCAACAGTAGTGGCCCACGATGTGCACCTTGGGGAACCTAATGAATCTGGCTTGATTTTGCAGCAAAAGAGAGGGATCCGGGAAGTTTTTAAATTTCGAAAAAATGTCGGCCCATGATGTGACCCCTTGTGGAACGCCATACAAATCAAAGCACAGGACAACTGATGAAGGAAATTGAGTGGATTGGCAGATGCAAGGAGCTTAATTTTTGTCAGAAGAAGTAGTGGACCACGATGTGAACCTTGCTCGTCGAAGAGGAGACAGATTGAACAGCAAAAGAGAGGAAGCCCGACATTTTTTAAATTTCGAAAAAGTTTCGGTCCATGATGTGACCCCTTGTGGAACGCCATACAAACCAAAGCACAAGTCAAGAAAAATTTAAGGAAAGTGAGTGGATTGTCGGACTCAAGGAGACTAATTTTTTCTGAAAATGTAGTGGTCCCTGGAATGACTTGACGAACATCGTAAATATCGCTTGATTTACTCGTCAAAGAGATGAGAGTGTGGACGGTGACAGAGAAGTAGAACACAATTTTTTTTAAATTTTGAAAAAACAGAGGTCTAAGATGTAACCTCTGTCGAAGCTCATAAACATCACTCGATTAAGGCCCCTTTGAAGAGGAAGCACAGCGAAAAATAAGCGAAAAGGGACGCTCCATTTTTTTACAATTTGGAAAAAGTTGCGGTCCATGTTGTGAACCCTTGTGGAACCCCATACAAATTAGAGCACAATTTAAAAACCAAGAAATAACGTAACTCAAGTAAAAAATCTTCGAATGCGAACCTGTCGGGCAACGCAACAGAGGACGTCCGCGTTTAAGGTGGCGCACCCAAGTGGAGAAGGACCTCAACCAACTTGGTGTGCGAAACTGGAGACAGCTAGCCAGGGATCGCGCTAGTTGGAGAGGCATGTTGGTTGAGGCCCAGGTCCACCCCGGACTGTAGCGCCACACAAAGGAGAAGAAGAAGAAGTAAAAAATCATGCCAAAGCACTGAGGCTGCACCAACGACAACGAACTCGGAAAAACCTTCTCATCCACTCTCCATTTAAGGAGACACCAACTCCTCAAGTGACTCCAATTGATTCCCTCCTTCACCCAAGCAAATGAATCGTTCAACCACCTTCGCTCAACCTTTTACACCCACGAGGTCAACCGAAAAGCACTCGCATCTATCAGCTTCGATGCAATTCTCATGATAATAAATTGATTAAACCAAAACAGCAGCCAACCGAGTGCTGCCGCAACAGCCTACACTCTCATTCGCAGTCGAAGCAATTGAATTCTTTGATACGTCGTTGTCGTCGTCGTCGTCGCAGCCATCAACGATTGACGTCATTCAAATCAAAGAGAACCCAAACAAAACGAAAAAAAACTCACGGATCTTCAATTGACTCATCATCAATTACTATTGTTTTATTGTTTACTGTCACAAGTCACTACGTATGTTCCCCTGTTTGTCTCTGTGTAGCTCTTCAGTCCGGCTGATAAGCGGTTATCAATGGAGAGCGAGAAAAAAAAAACACCAAACCGACAGCGAAAAATAGAAGATTGCCAAGCCAAGCCAAGCACAAAATTCGTCCGTTCCCTGCGGTCACAAATCAAATATCCTCCTCCACTGCTCCGTGAAAGGAGACTAAGCACTTCTGGACTTTATAATCCACTCAATCCAACGGGAAGAGCGAAAGAAAAAGCCGACAAAATTTAAACTTTTTTATGACACCTTGTTCAAATGGAAGGGAAAAACTTTGTCCTTTAAGACTGAACTCTCTGCCATCTTCATCCGAACGTACCGCGGGACGTCACATCGTTGAGGGAGGACAAGACGACCAAACGACCGAAGCACATCGTTGCGGCCGCGGCCAGTGTACCTGTTGGGTGCATCCACCAAGACATTGGTTGCATCAAAAAGAATCTTTTCAATGGAGAGGAGGGAAAAAAAAACGAACAAACTTGCTCGTTCACACATATACACACCTTTGTGTGTTCTTGGGTTTTTCTCGTTTTTCTCCTCCGACTCCGGGCAGACATTCGTCGGCGTGCTGCTCTAGAGATGCTGCGGTTGAAGACGAGAACGAGGCTGAGGATGAGATGAGGATGATGATGACGATGATGATGATGGTGAGGATACAGATACGACGACGACTGCTGCTGCTGCTGCTGGTGCAACAGGTGTTCGGGTAATTATTTTCCTCTTCGCCAAAAAGGAGTGTGTTCGCGCTGTAACTTTGGAGAGTGTTTATGTGGATGTTCGGCAGGATTCTCTCGCATTTCAGTAAAAATCTATTGCACTTCAATCTCTGTGGAAGTTCTCGTGTGGGTTTTCTGGTTCTGCGGTTTTTTTCTTCTTCGATTTGGACATTTATCTTAATGCGCTTGATGGTGGATGCTGGCTGCTTGTTGCGTGGGAGTTGTGGAGTTTTTTGTTCACGGGAAGGAGGTGGATTTTTAGAGGGAATGAGTTTCGAGATGTAATCTAGACGCGGGCTCAACGTCAAAATGTTTTAGTTTTTACGTGAAAGGCGTTTTTGACTCGATGGTCGGGTCCTAAAGGTCAACCTTTTGGAACTCCAAAGGGAATTACAATATTTGGACCAGCTGCCATCTGTTCTTTATGGACGTTCCACCACACAGATGGAATGGGAAACAGATCAGAAGTGGAAAAACATCGGGTCCTACACATGATCTGTGTGGGACTCCACAGCAAATTTAAGTATTTAGCTCCGACAACACTCTTTTTTCTCAGATCATGATACAGATACACTGGGTTTTTTTAAATCCGTTGAAAAAGTTCAGGTCCTAAGTGCTAACCCTGTGACATTCCACAACAAATTTCAAAGTTTACACCCGAAAACGCAAATTTTCTTCACCATCATGAAGCAGACACGGTCCTTTTTTGGAAAGTCGTTGAAAAAGTACATGTCCTAAGTGCGAACCCTGACTTTTTTTGGAAAGTCGTTGAAAAAGTTCAGGTCCTAGGTGCGAACCATGTGACACTCCACAACAAATTTAAAAGTTTACACCCGAAAGCACAAATTTTCTTCACCATCATGATGCAGACACGTTCTTATTTAGGAAAACCGTTGAAAAAGTTCAGGTCCTAGATGCCAGCCTTGTGGAACCAAGCAAGGAATGTGCATATTTCTCCGCTGAAAACGGACTTCCATCTGCTCGTTATAGGCGTTTTATTACAATGTTAGCAAAAAACAATATGTGGAAGCAAAAAACATCGGGTCCGAAAGTCGAACCATGTGGCAGTCCACAACAAATGTCAACAAATGCCCCAGAAAACACTCAACTTCTTCATCATCATCATGATGTTCGGGACACAGTCCATTTGTGAAACACGCTCAGGACCTTACTGCCAACCATGTGGCATTCCACACGCAAAAAAATGTCATTCCTCCTCTGAGGGCACCTTTCCGACACCATCGTCACTGCAAACGACTTTAGCAAACAATTCTCCACACTTGGAGCGAAAAATTAATTATGCACCTAACGGTCTTCAGAGTCGGTAAATATTTTCCCACAAATCCACACTGCACCGTCGTCGCCCGACCACACAATCCTAAAGAGACTACAAATCAAAATATTTTAATCATTTCCGTTGATTAAGCATGACGCGAGAAGAAGAACCCTGTGCCGCACTTGTAGTGTGAGCTATGACGACCGAGGCGCGAAACCACCATCGCCACCGACCAAGGATGGCAGGCAAATTCGCCGCGGATCTTCTGGCGGAAGGGGGAGCTCCCAGCAAACTACACCAGCCGAGTACCCTTTACTCTGCCGCAAATCACTCAGCAAATCAATTACACGGAGTGTTAGACTGACGGTGGAATTTCTATTTGATTTCTGCTTCGACTTTGGTCAGCAGGTGTCTGTGTGTGTGTGTGGGCCAGTGTGGACGACAGAGGGCAGTAATCCAAACAGAAAAAAAAAATGTCGATCTTATCGCGCTACCCCCTTGGAATCGATGGTTCTGGATGGGCGACAGGAATCACTCCGTCGATCGTAACAATAAAAAAATCATGTTTTTTGTGTATTCTTGGCGCCGTATTTATTTCATCTTAAAATCGAAATGACTGTAGACGAGAGATGTAATCCATAATTTCAGGGCCCGCGATGACATTGATGATTCTACGACCGGCGGTCCGTCCCTACCTGTTGCTCGCCTGGAAACTTGTTCATTCATTGTCAGCCCCCTCTCTCCCGGCTTGTGTCGATTGATTGATAGCTGCCTGGGTGGCAGATCTATCTGCTGCATCATCTCACGGGCAGCAGTCAATACCTTAGATACACACCACAGATACTTCATGACCGGTGCGTCCATTCAAATCAGACGAGCGCCGCTGGCTGGCTGGATGTGTGCGAGCGACTTGTGTGACATGAATACACGTGTAACCGGTAATTGCTGAGTGATTTATCAATGCCCAATGATGAATGAGTGGCACTTAGACTTGCGTTTAATCTTGAACTTTTGATCCAGAATTCATCCGCACACGGTGGACCTATATACGTCCAATTACCATTCCCCGTGTGTGTGCAGAGATGAAGGTGCTAATCGCTTTCTAATTGCATTCCCTCTCGCGGAGAAAATGGCACTGCCACTTGTATCTGCGCTGCATGCATGCGCACATTCAGTACACAGCCGCAGGAATGTCCACGCGTAAGACGTGCAAATTAGAAGTTTCAATAGGATTCCGCCCGCAACACGATCTCATTAGCACCTCCGACTATCGGCGACTAGCCCGATCGACAAATACCGAGGCGTGAAGAACTTGAGAAGCTTGCGATCACGATAGCGAAACCCCGTCCATTCATAGCGGCCGCTGATACAAATCTTAGTTGGCTATCTCCGGCGAAGGCACACACTTAACCTCAAGATCACGAGCACGATCAACAACATGGCGCTGGCGGTTGGGAGGAAGCCACACAATGGTCTGCTTAGGGTACCGCAAGTCGGCCGCCCTCCCCCGACCAAGTAAAAGTGAATCGTTTCGCTACCGTGGACGGGTCAAGACTCGACTCTAATGTCTGGCCACGACTGTGTGCGCAAAGAGCGTGCCACACGTGTGTGCAGCACCACCAAGCCCCACCAAGCACCACGAGCAGCACCAGCAGCAAACAGCAAAAATACTGTAATTAGCGTTCGCCTCAGTTCATGGGAAATGTGTGCACCGGTGCTGATGCCATTGTGGGAGGAGGAGATTCACCATGAAACCCAGCGCCATGCACACGACCCACCCGCCCCCCGGCGACGCGGGCACCAGCAGCAGCAGCGGCCATCGTACCTGTTGCTAGTGTTTCAAATGGAAAAACTCTTTATTTAGTCATCATTACACAGCCGTGCAAGCGGCAAGGCAACTACACATATATTTAATGGTCGTTCTTGCTGCCATTTCGCACAAGACGACTTCAAAGAAGCCAACGAGAGACGACAACAACGACGACGACGACGACGAACATGAAAACGATCATGATGATGTTGGAGGATGTTCAATGTTGAATGTTGGATGCTGAAGATGAAGATGAAGATGAAAATATGAGGGAGCAATGCGTTTTACAGGCAAATGAATAATTACAACGCAGGTGCAGAGTTTTTTTCCACCTCCTCCTCCCCCCCCCCCCACTGACTGACTCATCGTGTGGCTTTTGGCCGGGGAATATAATCATCATAATCATCGTCATCATACTGATCGTTGCGCTGTGCGCGGAGAGACAAGACTCCCGCTCGGTAGTCAATTTTTCTCCTCTTCAAAGCACTAATTAGTGGTGTTAGGAGGATGTGGTCTTCCAACACTCGGGGGGGGGGGGGGGGGGGGGGGGGTGGGAAGGGGGTGAGGACGTTTGCACTTATGACTCTCTTTTGGAGTTTGAATGAAGGATCCCCAGAAGCTGCCGCATGAGTCTGTGCGCGAAGATCAATGGATCGTGAACTCTTAGTCAGCTGCTAACTGCCGTGGATCCATAAACAAGCGATCTTGCACCCGGTGATCACTTGGCAAGGTGTTCTCACGGAGAAGATCAATGATCGTGGACATTTTTCTTTTCAGGCTTGATGAGGGGAGTGATGGAAGCGATGGAATTTGATATTGCTTTCAAATGAACGCTTGACAATGGGTGATCTTATTTCAGAAGCGATCTTCCAAGTGATCCTCGACTGAAACGGCTTCTGATTTATTTTCGAGGATCAGCTGGGGGATCGTAAAATGAAGCTTCTGGGCGAAATTCGCAAAAACCCACGGGTGATCTTTTGTAGTAAGTGATTCTCCAAGTGATCCACCGATGGAACTGCTTTTGGTTAACTTTCGAGGATCAGCTGGAAAAAATGGAGCTGCCCATAGAAATCCGCAGCGAGATGATGTACATTGTCGAATATGATAGCGTCACGATCGGCGATCTTGACCTCCATCTATAAACCTTCTTCCCGTCTGGTCCCCAGGACATTGAGTGGCGACAGGATCTTCCCATAAAATGAACGATCATATCCACCGATCAAGAGATCAGTGATCTCCCAAATTCAGACCAATCGCTTGGACTTCACAAATCCCCTGCTAAACTCTCCATCACCGCTGAGCACTGATCGTGATCGCGAGCCATCCCTTATGATCGTATCAATCCCCTACACCGTCAAGTTGCTTTGACCCACTTAAGGCAGCCAAGCATGAAACGAAATAAGATCAATAAAACATGCGCCACGCAGCAAAATCTCTCCTCAATCGCAACCGCTGACTGACACTAAATGATCACCGCCTAATCGCCTTAAGATCAATCGACCGACAGCCTTTCCATTCCCCCAATTAGCCGTGGTGAATGTTCGACTGATTGCGAAATCATCAAATACCCCTGTCAGTGACAGATCGCTTAAAGGGACTGAATTATTCATGACGTACAAGCGCTTATCACCGCACATCGAATGACAGATGGGCTTCGCCGCAAGTCCGTCAGACAGATCCAGAGAATGTCCACCCCGTTCTCAACACCTTTGGGGCATTCAAATAAATCACAACAAAACAAAACCAGTTCCCCGCCATCAAATGGCAAGTGCCGATCCACACACAAGGCTGCCAAAACGAATGAAAAATTACCCAAACGCACGTGCATCACCCACCCAAGGAAGGATGACCGCAACCAGTTTAACTAGCCACGCTGTGTCTCTCCACCCACCGCAGAGTCCTACGAAATCAATAATCACCGCCAGGGTCATGCGAACAACTAACATCTCTATCTATCACTTGACCACGCACCTCGACTCGAAAGCCTTATCGCTGGTGATCCATCAAAACGAAATGCACACAGACACACATGCGCGCTCGCTCGCTCCCCGTATCTGTGGACGTCATTCAGCGAATCCAATTTAATCACAAACGTACTTCATCACAGAATCAAACGGACAAGACAAAACCGACCAGATTGTGTGCTGGACAAATCCGCACAGCGAACTTCATTCTTTTCGCTGGACGTCAGTTGAACTTCGGGTTCGGATGATTTGACCTGATTTCTGTTCGGCCGGGGTCCTGTGCGCTGAATGATGGTGAAAATTATTTTTTATGATGCTTGCTGCTGCCGCCACACGGTGACGTTTGCCGGTGACGCTGGAAGTGAATATCTTCTCATTCGACTTTAATCAGATTTCAGTTTCCTGTTCTCGAAATTTTTTTGTCTCGCCGACAACGACGAACGGAGAAAATGTATCTTCCTCCCAAAAGGTACAGCGATGAGCAAAAAAAAAACCGCACGGATTCCGATCGCAGACGAAGACAAAATATCCTCCTCCCGCAACAGATCACAGCATGTCGTCGCGGAGGGGGCGGCGAACTTTTCTTGTTTTTCATGTTTTGCTGCGTCTTTTTGTTTCTCTCTCTCATTCATTCGAAATTCCATTCACGACGGTAAGAAGACGACTCTGGGATGTTTCGCAGGGATTTGCATAAAGTTCTCCATCCTTGGCCGCAGCCACCACCAACACCAGCCCCATCTGACGTCGGTCCTCCTCGTCGTCGTCGTCATCTTCTTCTTAAGCAGACCGCGCGGGCATTTTTGACCCTTTTTTTCTGTGGTCGGTCGTCTCTTCCTCTGCCTTAGCACATTTGAGCCGGAATACGCAGGATTCCCAGGCCGCGCCACCGCCTCCGCTCACTTGACTTTTATTGCCTTTGATGTATGTGAGCGGTCAAATTAAAATCATACGAGAAATTAATTGGTTTTGTCGTAATATCCAAGCGGGCGCGGTGGCTTTTGTCCGCCGCGAGACGAACGGACGCTTGCCGAGGTGGGTGTTTGAAAACGCACTTACACGCGAGTGGCTGTGTTACGCAGCGAAGGTGTTACCTTCACGAAGAGCCGCGTTTTTCGTCTGCAGATACTTCCTGCAGATACAGTTCTCTTTTTTCTCTGGCTTCGTTGCAGTGCCGCGCCATCAAAATCTCATTACCATTGCAGTCGTCGTCGTCGGTGTGGTGTTGTGATCGGGATTTCCTCTTTTGTGGTTTTTTGTGCTTGCTTTCCTGTTCTCCTTCAGTTTTTTTTGTCCTGCTCACCTTAAATGGCGCACAAGACGACCAAAACAAAGGAGGGCACCACCATCACCCGCACATCGTTTAAGAATTCACCTGTGTGCCGGTGCAGCAGCATCGTCTTCAACTGGACGAAATAAAAACGACAAACAAATAACAACACAAGTTGTCCCCCCCGCCAACATGGTGTGGTATCTCTGGCGAGATTGAAATAGATTTAAAGGCACCTTATTACAAAATGATACACTGCAAGCCCGGGCGGGAGGGTGGAACTGTTGCACAGCCTCGCCGCCACCACCACCGCACAATCGAGGCAAGTCAATTCACAATTCATCAACGAGGACGGCGCGGCGCACAGCTAAGGAGTTACACGTACACGTACCACATTGTGCCCGGTCTGTGCAACTGGAGGACGTGGAATGGCCTTAATAATGCGAAGGACTTCTGAAGGTAGAAGAAAGAAAACAATGCGCGCTCGGTGGTGGAACACAATGGCCGGCCATGTGGTGTTGTGTGCGGTCGACGAGAAGTCAAGTTGGATTGAAGCCGAAGCAAATCGGTTCCCACGCTTCATGTTGAAGGTGGATGGGGTTTGGGTTTTCGTTTTTCTGTTTGTTGGTATTTAAACTATGCAGAGATCGAGGGAAAACACGGTCGAATTCATTGATTTCTGAGATCATTATCGGATGCACCTGCGCAGAAATGCATTTCTGATCTGATTTGTCATCAGGGGCCTTTGGAGATGGACCCACGATATAAATTAGAAAAAATTAATTAAATATTTAAATGAAGCCCAATGATGACACATTTCCTATCAGTTTGAAGGGATTCATGAACTCGGGTCTATTTCCAAAAAAAATTCCCAATTTTGTCAAAAAAAAAAATACGATCACATTTTTTTAATTTCGAAAAGAATGGGGCCTGACCACTGGAAGCAGCTAGAAATCTGGAGGAAGACATTCAATTGAAACTAGTTGACGGCACTCAGTCAAAAATGTGACAAAAACCAGACATTGTTTAAAAAAAAACAAAAATTTATAAAAAAAAAGATTAAAATTAAAAATAATTAAAAATGTTGTAAAAAAGGGCAAAAAATTACCGAAAATTAATTTTCATTTAAAAAACAGCTAAAAGAACCTGAGAAGAATAATAACATTTAAGCCGACACAGCTCGTAGTGGGTCAGGGCCAGGACCAGGGCCTAACTTCTACACAACCACTCATGTTGTTCATGTTCTTTCAAGGAAGGACCCTACAGTTTTGTGTCGACTCCAAACGGCCGCGCTTAAGAAGTTTCTTCTAGACAGGAGTACTCTTTGAGGATTGTCAGTGACTCGAGAGAGGTGGGATCATGACAACTAAAGGGTTTTCCAATAAGGACAACTTACTACCATATTTTTTTTTAAATAAAAATAGCACGATAATTTTTTTAATAAACCTACGTCGCTTCAAATGATTCATCGGTTTCAAACTTGAGTCAGCTTGATCTTGTCTGGGTGTAAACCAAGGTCTGAGTGACGCCCAATTCTTGAGAACGCCGTGGAATCGACTGATTTGGATCGTTTGCTTCATACTCCGGAACGGCAGCGATATTTTCGACAGACCCGTTGGGTCGCCAACATCTCACAACGAATATGTAGACTCACATTTTTGCACTAACCTTGTTATCGCCTGTCGACTAGATCATGAATCACGACCGAAAATTTGGCGAAAATGCTCTTAAAGCTGCATTGCTCACCGACTCCGAATTTCGGTAAAAAATTTGCAGGCGTTGCTCGATCGTGTAATTTTCCACGATGAAAATTTTGAGTTTACTGAATAAATTGCCATTGCTTGATGATTCGTGAAAAAGTGCGTTCACAAATTAAATTCAAAGTTGTCAAGTCCGAATCCGAAAAAACCTATAGGTCTGTTCCAATTGATTTGTGCACAGAAATTCGTAGTTGAGCAAATTCACAGAAGTGAGGGTAAAAATCTCTCTTTGTGCACAAACTTGTGGAACGAAAAATATATTCAATTCTATTTTGAATTTGACAGTCTTCAAATTCGCAGGGTTGGGAAATTGTTTACTATCTCCTGAGCACGCTCTTCTGTCAAAAACTACGAAAAAATCAGCAAACGGAACGGCTTTGGACATTTTTCCTGTGAATTTCGGTGAATTTCACAGCAATTGGAACAGACCATATATTTTCGGTCGTTCCAGAGATCAAGCCTAGCCATCCCATTACGTCCCAACACTGTAACCACCCTTAAAAATCCACTCCAAATCAAAACTCCCACGAAGAACCGAACCAGGTCCCAACACAGAACCCTCAGGCACTCCATCAGAAACCCCCCCAAATTTGACTCAACAAGTGAAGCTAATCAACTGGTGATCAATCATACGAATTATTCCCTCGCGCCACCTGTTCAACCGGTGATCCCGTGACGTCTCCGGTCTCCCACAACAACTCTAATCATTATGATGACTATAATTGATTTACACGCAGGATCTCCTGCCACAATAATTATCCCCCCGCCCCTCACTCCACAATCTGCGGTTGTTCATTTCGATGATGAGCCGGCGGTTTGGAGATTGCCACAGCGGATGTTCTGCTGTACATGGTGTATCCAACCGCACAATAACAATCCATGAACGTGGTAATTGGCCATTGATTACCATCTTCCGTACCGACTACCGCCGCAGTGGCATTTATCCTCGAAAAAACAGAAGAAATCAAAATGATGACTCCCTCAACGGGCGCACAACAAAGACACGACATAAAAATAACAAAACACTCATAACACTTGAGATGCATGCATTTACCTCCTCGTCGTCGTTTTCAATTCACCCGAAGACCGAAGTGTTACTATAAGGTAAACCCATTATCGGATAACAACTCTTTCTTGTCCCCCTCTCCACCGCCCCCTCGTGATGGAGGGAAAATTAACACAAATTTTATTATTATTTATTGGCCCGAGGTCCAGAGCAAACGACAAACGACAAACGTCCACGGCACCGTTCGGTCCGGCACGAGAGACGAGTGACAAACTTATTAAAACTTTGTCAATGGTCACATTATGCGATGTAGATACACATCATCGGAGCCTAACGCACGCAACGCAATAAGCCAGCACAAAATGCAATGCGCCGTCGATGCCGGGGATCGCATCGACGAGGCTCCTCTTCATTTCGTTTGGTAAATACAAACACAACAAACGAGATACAAAGATACTTCGAACCTTCGAAAAAAAAAGCAGAAAGGAAGGAGTTCACCGGTATGGATTTGGCCGGGACGCGACACAGACTTCATCTTGCCGCCGCGCGCCGCACCGCTTTAAGATGGAAATTTATTTGAACGATTTCTGTGTGTGATCACACTCCGGCTGCTGGGGCCACAGTCTGAAGATTGGCGGCGGCTGCGGCGGCGGCATTGTTTTCTTTTCTTTCTTTTTCCTCCCAGATTGCATTGATGGGGTCGGAAAACGAAAATGAGGTGTCCCCAAAGTTAATCCTAAAAGATTTGTTAAGTTTAACAAATATTTGACAGTTGTTTGGGTTTCTTATTCTTCTTAATGTTCCACGATCATCCACGGTGTGTGTGTGATGTGAAGGAGGACCGAACGACCGACGAGACCCGTGGTCAATCGCAATGGATGCTCCCCTGGCTGGTCGAGAGGCGGGAGTAAGGTCGTTTATTTTGTCACATAACGCGTTAAGATAAAAGAAGATCAAAGAAAACAATAGAAATCTGTTGTTTGGTAGCTAATGGGTCCACGTGTTTGCATTCACGGCCTATTCGACTGTGGCTGTGTGCCTGTTGGTTTGGATGTGCGTGTCAAATATTTGAGGAGTGGTCCAGATGCACGCACAAACGGCGCTGTTAAAAGCCCTTTCCTTTCTGTCACACGCACACTCTCGCTGGTGTGGAAAATAATAAACCACCTGACAAATAATGCAATGAAGTCAATCTAAATTGATTGTCGCACTTAAGAGCGGTATCTGTCACACCAGCGGAGATTGGTAAAATGTATTCAATTCAGTCTGTCATCGGCCCGGTAGATGCGTATCGCGCCGAGGTGAGGTTTATTTTATAGAAAACAGTTTCCTTCGGCCTATTGGCATAGAGCGCGGCATAGACGCATGCGCACACGTTTAACAACAAATCATCACCTTCTCCTGCTGCCTCTTCTTCTTCATCGTCTGTTGATGATGATGATGATGGCTAGAGCGGTGGCGGCTCTCGCTCATGTATCATATAACGTGTGCACCAGATCCACATTCGCGCCCGCCGCATTGCACTTTTGCATTTTAAAATGCATGAGATGTACCATGCCGCGCGAATAATATCCACAGCCCCACCAGCAGAGCTGCAGCCACTGCAGAGCAGTGAGTTAGAGTTATGCGCGAAGTACAACGCAACAGAAACAATCTGTAGAACACGCGCGCGCGCTTAAGCTTCATGAAGGCACACAGACACTCATAGTCGCTGCTGATGTGCGATTCAGGGGAGACACACACAGCCCACAAGCGAGCCAGAGAAAGAATAGAATAAAAGAAACACTGGAGGACTCTGTACGCCAAGAAAGTAGATACGTCTCGTCGCACGTCGCACGACGCACAACGCACGACGTCTCTATGACTGACTTGCTCCTTGTCTATTCGGTCGCCGTTGTCATTTTGTGGTGTATCTTTGGCGACATATTGAGAAATGTGCAATAGTTTAATGACCATATTTGGTGGAGTTTTATGGCAAGTTGCATTTATCAACATCACATCACATACAAATGAATTTCAAATCTGGCGAGTGGTGCGATGCTGGTGTATACTTTGTGTTGCTGATGCAGTTCGTTTTTTTTTCTGTCCGTCTGTGTCTATCTTTGAGATTTAAAATTGTATCTAGTACATAGATTTTTGTGATGTTTTTTGACGGTGACCTGTTAATTTTTTTCCAACTGATTGATTGATGTAACAAAAGTCAATAAATATTATTTTGCTTTAGCAGCGGTGGACAGAGGCTGACGTGAACGCCGACGTTCAAGGCGGCAGGTGATCGAGTTGAGGTGAGTTATGAATGGTATCACGAGGTGTGACGCAATTTTCAATTTCAAATGATACGGGATGCATTCTTGTTTGATTGAGAAAGAGAACTGGTCCAATATGGGATCCTTGTGGTATCCCATTGTGGATTTGTGAGTGTTGAGGGGTGGGACAACGTTGTTGAATCTGGAAGCATATTTTTGAAAAAAAAAAAAGAAGTACTGGTCCACTACAAGCATCATATGGCAGGCCATGCAAACATCAGGAGTGACCATCCTAATATAACGAATTTCTGGCAACATTACTGAGTCTGGAGTGGACACTCTTTTTTTTAAGGAGATCTGGTCCAATATGGGAACCTTAAGAAGTGGAATGAAATTTGGGAAAACCAGGTGATGGTGAAGGGATTCTGTTCTGGTCCACCATGGGATTCTTGGGATTGTGTCGATCGTCCACTGCATTGGACAGTGGAATGTTTTGAGTTATTTTCAGGAATCGATTCTAGATGGCGCACACAAGTGGAAAAGGACCTCAAACAACTTGGTGTGTGCAGCTGGAGGCAGCTGGCGAAAGATCGTTCTGGCTGGAGAGGCATGTTGGTTGTGGCCCAGGTCCAGGCACAGGGACTGTAGCGCTAATCAAAGAAGAAGAAGAAGGAATCGATTCTGTTTTGTTTTTTAATAATTGTGGTCCATCTTGGGAACCTTGTGGCACGTCATGTTCACTGAAACCTTCAGGATTTTACAATGTATCATGAGGTGCAATGAAATTCGTTCTATTCTCAGTTTAAGTAACAAACGAGCTTGGTCCATAATGGCAGCCCTGTGGTACGCCATGTAGATTGTGTCTGGCAGCTGGCGATGGAGCGGCAAGTCAGTCGTCAAGTCAGAGACAGATTCTGCCACCGATTATGAGACTTTTTTACTTTCCCTACATCAGCCATTCTCAACCTGTGGTCCTGTAGGGCATTTTCAAGAGGTCCACAAGGGGCCTTCAATGGAGCAAAAAAGACGCCCTTATTATCATTCCACCACAGTTGTATGCTGGGAAGGGTTCGATGAGAGATAAATTCGTTGCTAGAGGTCCAACGGTTGAGGAACTACAATCTAGATCGATCAGTGCTGCTATCTGCAATTTTTTGAATTTTCGAACACGCTCGTGAGCTTGTAATTTGCTCGCCGTCGTCGCATTATTTATTGTCTCCATATTTTATACAAATTATCCCACAACTTATTGCTGACACAGCGCCTGATGGTCATTGACTGGTACGGTGTCAAATTGCAAATAAATCAATTGACGCGTGTTGATAGGAAGAAATTCAGAAACATCTACAATTCTTACAAGAAGGTACTAGTCTACAACCACCTCTGTTCCATAGGAAAAAACTTGTTAATCGAATTAGCGCCATCTAGCGTCGAGGTAACTCAACTCTGGTTCGAAACTTCGTCTCAAACTGCTCGCTTTCAACGCCAGCCAACACGGCACCAAACATTTCCAACAAATCCCTCCGCCCAACCGGCCAACAGAAATAAATCACCGCCAGCCCACGAGCGCCTCGAAATCAATAATTCAATGCCGACGTCTTAAGCAGATGCGTAGTCATTTAAATCCATTCATTCCGGATGCATAATCAATCGATATGACACACTTACCCGATGTGGTTCGAATCTTTGCTCAATAATTAATTAATACGCCGTTCAACTAGATGTCAGTCCGGCAACCCAAATAAATACTAACTCTGCGTTTTTCACACCTGTTGCCACATGATTCGTGCTGCCGCCCCTCTCTCTCAACAGAAGAAGGGAACGAACTCGATATAAATCGATTCGCAATTGCAGACACTCGACAAGTGTGTGTGTACCAACTGCAAGCCACCCCGGATTCCTAACAAAATCCCATCATCCCAACGTGTACCTCTCCTTATGGCATGAGAAATTACACGACGACTTCTTTGTTGGTCGCATTAAACCATCTACTTTATTGCATTTGAAAATCCAAACCGAAACCATTCGAGATACATAAACAACGAAACCATAACACGCCGAGAAGAGATTAACAAAAAAACAAGAAAAAAAAAATCTTTAATTCAAGCAACTATCTTGTGGCCAGTCAATCGGCTATCAGCAACAGCAGCCGCCACAGCAACGCGGCCACCACACGACGACTGGATTAGCATTTTCGTTTAGCTAAATTTGTAGACTGGTAGACACCAAAAAACCACCAGATGTGGCATTCTCTCTCTACTCCGAGTCTCAGCAGACTGCCGCTCCACATCGTCATCTGGTCGCTCCACACACCCCGTGCGGCCGGTCGATCACCGTAAATTGTCCCGACTACCGGATTTGTGTAATTTGTATGGATATATGGAAGGAAAACACCGTATTCTTATTGGATTATAATTTCAAATTATTACTGTGCGATCGACGATAGGATACGCTCCCGTGTCGGCAATTGCCTCGAATTAGACTATCATTAACCCATACTTGGTGATCTTAAATAATCGATCTATCGATATCAATTTGATGTGAAAATCCCGCATTCAATGCAGAGCGACGATAATCAACGTCACGTAAGCCAGCCACCGACCACCGATCCACCGATCGCGGGAAAAGTGTTGAATAAGCGATTAAGAGCCATTTCTGTTGATGCCCTCAAGATCGATCGATTACCAGCGTAATCAATCGTCTAAGCCACTCGTACGAAAAGAGAAAAAAAAATCATGGGTCAAAAATCGACCGAAGACTGAGGAGACGGACGAGACGGTTAAGAGATCATCCCATAACACAATCGAGTGCGAGATCTTATCGCCGACATGAGAAAGTATCTCATTAGAGTTCATCTCTGTCTCTCGCTCTCTCCCTCCACCTGTCCATGAGAAATAAACAATCGAAGATACAACAACAGCCAAATGAACTGATCATCGGCAAATAAACAAATTCAATACGAAAACAAATGACATAGTCGATGAAAATAATTTGTCATTTGCAAGCACAGCACAGCACACACACACTCCACACACAGAGTGTGTATCCAAAATGACGAATGAATATGGCGAGCGAAACAAAATCGAAGATACACCGACTTAAACTTATGTTAAACCTCATCTCTAACAGGTACACACTCTCGAGTAATTCCCATGAGATCGATATTTGATGAACGATGTGTATCTACAAGATACACTCGCGTTGGTTTTTTTCTTCTTTTCAACCCATCCACTTTACACTTGTTAGCGGCGAGGGAAAGGAAACCGAAAACAAGTTGTAGGGAGAAGACCGGCCGACTGCGACGATCAGATCGGTCCGATTCGTTTGGACATTTGTCATCGACGGGGGGACACAACAAATTTGCGTCTTCATTGGATTTCCATATTCCATAATCCGCCGCGTGTAAATCTTCCTCTCTCTCTCTCTGTCAGTGTCCTACCACCGCACAGATGGCCACTGACTATCGGGCTAATCTGCATGATTTGCTTCTCATCGCCAAATCGGCGCAAGAAATGTGAACGAACTCGCAGAACGTACTGAAAAGCCACCACAAACTGCGAAGAAAACTGAATCGATACATTCGCGTTTTCTTAATTAATTTGCGAATATCTTATCCAACTCTGTGCACAACCTCGTCGCACACACGCATGTGTTCAGATTAACCAGAATTAATCGTTCAATATGTGTGGTGGCTCGGTGGCTGTGCCTATTTTTGGGCGATACGTGCACACATATCGATTGTTGGGATCCATCAATGAAAAAAAAAAAAAACCGAAATAATGAGCTCAAAACCTCGCACAGCGGGAGGTGGCCTATGTGGAAGGTCACCACCATCGTTGCAGGAGATATTCCCCCCGTCCCGTCATCCTGTGTTCACTTGGCGAGCCGCGATTGCATAATTTTAAATATTTATGAGCAAAACAAACTACAACGAGGCACCTATTCTCTGTTTGTTGCAAAAAAAAATACCAACAGATGAACATTCCAAATTGACACACAGATATGCAGCGTGCAACTCAAGTTATTAATGAACTACACAAGAGTTTTGTTTAAACAATTAAATGTTAATTGGATTAAGCGAGAGAGAGAGAGTGTATGTCTGGTATTGCTCGCCCGCAGGGCACACACAAAGTGAAGTGCGATTTATTTGGGGGTGATGTATCTGATTAAATACTTTTGGCACACATCACACCAGCCCCGAACGGGGGAAAGTATTTTAATTAGACACGAAATTTTGTATTTTGTTCGCGTTTATTGTTTTTGCATTAATGTCGTATTAAAGTGCGGAAAATTTGAGTTTATGATGTGCATTGCGAATGGCAAAAGGTGACAGAGGTGATGGCGGGCAGCAGTAAACCTTTTAGCGCCCTTCTGTTGGTGTGGTTTTTTGGTGGGTTGATAATTGATTTTTGTGTGCGAACAAGTGGAACTAATTGTTAACACGAATGTGGGAAAGGGGGATTTTTTTGAGTGGGATGGGGTTTGCTCTGTAGTGATGTTGATTGAGTGGTTAAGCGACGGAAAGGATGGGCCGGATGCATTGCTGGTCCCACCAACATTTGCGAACAGCTTGTGATCCCTTGGACAAACTTTTTGCATCGATTTTGCTCTTAATCCAGAATCCATCGATGTACCCGATGTCGTCCCTATCGACTTTCAAATGTTTTCACAAATGGTTAAGGAGGCGCACAAAAATGTTGACACATTACAAAGTAGAAAACAAAACCAAAAATTTGAGACAAAAAATGCTGAAAATTCATGAAAAGTCTTAAATCTTCGTGCAAAATTCAAAAATGTTCAAAAATTCGATGCTACTCGGAAATTCAACGACATTTCAGAGCTCGAGAATTCGAATGCATTCAGAAGCCGAAGAGCAAAGAAATGTGACGATTTTTACAAGTCTTAGAATTTCACAAAAAAAAAGTCAAAAATTAAACTCTTTTCAAAAATGTTCGAAAATTCAAAAATTTACAAATATTCCTTCATTGACCACCTCCACTCGTTCATCACATACCACAGCTGGTATCCTTTTGACACAAGTTCCGACGGTTCCTGAAAACTGATTCCCATCAACTGTGGGAACAATTCAAGAATGTGCAGAAATTCAGTGGTATCCATGAAATCCACTGTCATCCGCTGTCACTGGTGCGTTTGCTAATATCGCTACGGAAGCTGTCAAAATGAGTTTCGAAGTAAATGAGGACCAAACCAAGTATATGCTTTCAACAAGAAGGGGGTACACAACATCGACGAATCTGACAGAGCACGTCACAATTGACGGTTAGAACCTTGAGGTAGCACTGGCCTTTGTCCAGCTTGGCTCTGCTAAAAACTTCCATAACAACACCTCGGAAGAGAGAAGACGAAGAATTTCTTGGCAATCTTGGCAATTGCTGTTTCTTGAAGCTGAGAAGGCGATTTAGTAGTAGGGCCCTGCCAACAAAGGAGAACCTGTATAGGATCTTGATCATCCCAGTCTTACTCTATGGCGCTGAAGCATGGACTTTGTAGAAAAGGAATGAGGACACCTTCGACCGGTTCGAGAGAAAAAATCGTGGGAAAAAAGCGTATGCGTTGACGGGATCTGGTGGAGGAGCTGTATGGCGACATTGACCTAGTCATACAAAAAATGCGCATCAGTCGCTAAAACTGCCCAGGGCAAGTAGAGCGAATGGACACCAAAGCTCCGGCCGTAGAGCCATGGGTGGAGCTACAGCCCGTAGAGGGCCAGAATCTAGCTTCTCAGCAACCATTCGTATTATTCGCGCTTTTGTTCTCGCACGAGTGGAAGGGACCTACAATTTTATGCCGACTCCGAATGGCCAAGTTTGAGAAGGTTTTTCTAGACAGAAGCACTACTTGAGCATTGTCAGTGACTCGAAAGAGGTGGAGCCGTGAAAATCATTTTTGTCGCACAAAGCAGGAATCGAACCTACGACATCGAGGTTGGGTCGTCGCACATACCCACAACGCAACGGTCTTCGAATCTAACCCGGATGTAAAACGTGGTAAGAGGTTGATCTCGTCTTAGGTGGCGAGCACAAGGTGAACTGTACCTCAACCACCTTGGAGTGCCCAACTGAAGGCAGCTAGCTAAGGACTGTGCTAGATGGAGAGGCTTGTCATTTTAGGCACAAGTCCACCCCGAGCTGAAGCGATCAGTAAGTGAGGGGTCACGTCTCACTTAGGCTTGTCATTTGAGGGCCGAGTTCACCCCGAAATTGTGCCATCTCAGTAATTAGGTTAGGTTTGTGGGGCTGTGGCGCAACGTCTCACTTTGATCCTAGTGGACCCATTGTAATGAGGTAAGAAGTATTCATGAGATCAAGGACATTCCTAAGTCGAAAAAAATCAGCGAAAATATGCGAAAGTAAAAAATAGTGTCAACTTTTTAAAAAGTTTCCGAAAATTCAAAAATGTTCAAAAATTCAGTACGATTATGAAAATGTGAGTAACCAAAAATTAACAAATACATACTTTTCTATGTGCAAAAATTCAAAAACCTGTCACCACTCGAAAGCATGCAGGAAAAGGAAAAAAGTGGTCACAAATAAACGCAAAAAAAAGAGAAAAGTCTAAAAATGTCACGATATCAACATGAACTCATGAATTGTGTTGGAAAGTGTACAGAAAATGTTCGAAAATGTTCAAAAATGTTGACGAAGAAAATTATAAAATAGCACAGAGGGCCAAGGCCTAGCTTCTCAGCAACCACTCGTGTTATGCGTGATATTGTTCTCTGAGTGGAAGGGACCTACAGTTTTATGCCGACTCCGAAAAGCCAAGTTTGAGAAGCTTTTTCTGGACAGAAGCAATTGTCAGTGACTCGAAAGAGGTGAGGCCGTGAAAATCAGAGAGCAGAAATCGAACCTTCGACGAAGTTTGGGGTCGATGCACATACCCACAACGCCACGGGCCTATATACTGAATTTTAAAATTCGAGTTTTTAAGAGCTTTTTTGAAAATGTATAGAAATCAGCAATTTATGAACATTTTGTTTAGTTGACCACCTCCACTTGGTTATGAGATGCAACGGCTGGTGTCTTTTTGATGCAAATTCCCGACGGTTTTGGAATACAAAATATGGTGCTGGTGCAGAGTCAGTCCAAGAAAATGAAGACCTAAATTTGCGCTCTTTGTCAACAAATGAAAAGACTATGTCAACACTTCCACCGCGCCTTTCCCAAGCAAACAGTCAACATCTTAGTGACCCTCACCAGTTATGAGATGACAAACCAAAAAAAGAAGGCACGACCAGTGTCACATTGAATTGTCACCCAGCCCAAGCTGATGAAGATATAAAAACCCAAAAAAATGGCTATAAACAGGGGGGAACACAAAAAACATATCGAATCTTTAAAATATCATCATAAATCATAAAGATACAGCCGATGTGATATGAAATATTTTTTATTGTTTTTTTTTTTTTTTTTTTGTCTTCTCTCTGGGTCGCATCGGCAGCAGCAAAAACCCACCGTGCGTCGTCGACGACAAGATATACCCACTCTCTCCCATCTCACATATCATCGAAGACCAAATATGATATGATGGCTGTGAGAAGATTTTTCACGATTCAAGTATCTGATGACAACAGTTCTAGGAAGGAAATATATTTTCATAATTTTCCTAATATTCATAAAATACCTTCATATGCATCCACGAGATACTTAATTTTATTTCATAATTTCAATGCACACACGCTCACACACACGGTGTCTCTCTGTTCGATCGTGGCCGTGTCGTTGTCGTCGTCGTCGACGACGTCGTTCGGTGATTTTATGGGTTTTGTGTTACACACACCAAATGATAAGAGTTTTCACCGAATTTTTAATCAATTTTCCTCCTTAAGGTCAATAAAATGATAAATAATTCGATATGATTCGAATGAGCATACATTTGTTCGATTGTCTCTGTTGACCGTGGCTTAAACGATCAGACGAGAGAAGACAAACACTTTAATTGGGTGTCCGGTGGGTAGTGGATTCGCTTTGGGGGGTGCACGCGTATCTATGACGCGTTGTTTCTGTTTTATGATTATTATTTGTTTGTTCTCGTGTTATTAGTGGTTTTTTTCTTTATTAATCGCTTCATTGGTGAGTGAATAGTATCCGAGGGCTTGATCGATAAGAGGTGCTGCTGCGACTGCAGGAATGAGTTGGAATTCTCCCGAAGAACGAGGTTTCAATGTCACTGGCCGGACGACATTTAAGGTGGTGATTAATGAAAATTTTGGTTTTTTTTATTTTATTTCTGATTAGACAGATAGACTGGCGTTGTTTATGATGTAACGAGTGAGGTGAGGGGCGATGGAATTATGTGGAATTCACGACAAGTCCGCCGTGGGCACTTGACTTCACGTGTATACGTATCATCGCACGGTATTAGATACCTCTTCAGACTCCCACAAGTCGTAATTAAATAAATAACTCAATGACACACCGCGTACACACTTCAGAACTTGACAACTGCTGGAACATTGAGAGAAGGCAAGAAAAAAAAATGACCACACTCTTCAGCGAGAAAAAAAATGTGCAGATACAGATACCGAGATACACATAATAGCTTGGGTAAACAAAGATTATGCCTAACGTGGTCTTCAGGTCTTCTTTTTTTGTTCGCTTTCAGCCACACAACCACTTGTCAAGACTGACCCTGCAATCGAACCAAAAAAAACCAAAAAAAAACCAAAAAAAAAAACCATACCCTGACGTCACGTGAGACACAGACAGACAGACAGACAGAGAGAGAATAAAATGAAATAATAAGCCGCCAGCAGTTTCAGAAGCCTCATTCAATGTTTGCCGCGCGCTACCACAATATGGAGTGCAAACCGCCAAGAGCTGGCAGATTCCGTCTCCTTTTGCAGCGGCTGCGGCCGAACCAGCCCAGCGGCGACGACGACAGCGGTGGCGCGGTGGCGCGGCGGCGTCTTCTCTTATCAATGGCGTTTCACAGTGAATGCTCACCCTCATTCAGTCGAGGTTCGGTTTTTTTTTTTCGTTTTTTTTTTTATCAGTAAAGCACGCTGTGTTTTGTTTTGCGTCAAACGCTTATTAATAAAAATAAAGTGTTCTTGTTACGTTGTTACAAGCTCACCCGCCCGCACACACACACACCCGCAGAGCAGCGGACTTATCGCCCTATCACTGGTCTCGATTAAATAGCGCAGCGCGCACAAGCGGGCGTTAAACGCCGCGCCGCCGTCTTAGTGCTGTTCCTCTTATCTGACCACACATTGCCACCCACTGGGGAGAGGCGGTGGACGGTACACACAACACAGAAAAAAGGAAGAGAGTGGGCCCGTTGAAGTGCCGAGGCTTTGGGGGTGAGAAGGTCACGCTGGTATTGCGCGCACGGGCAGATAAGCGGAGGCGGCGGCCTCTTACGATTGTGAGAAAGTGATTCAAAGTCATCAGTCGGCGGCGATAAGCCCGCTCAACGCTCACTGGGGGGTTTGTCCGAAAGCAGTCAGCTCCTAACGCCTCGTTTCTCAGTGCGTGCTCTGCTGTGTGTGTGTGTGTTTCGGGGGGCCCAACTTTTTTCTTTTGTGGTTCGCCTTGTGGTCAGAGTCTTTCGAAAATACATTTTTATGAATCTATTTTCGAGCGAAAGTGCGAACCTTTGTGATCCCAATTAAATATTCACCGGACACATGGCCACTTCCTCCTCCTGTGCGTTTTCGCTTTCCTTTAGTGTTCGCATTTGTTTACGGCGGCGGGGCACAGCCACCCCCTCAGCGGTTGTGCTGTGCTGTGCGGTCTTCGCTCTCCGCTCTCCGTCGTCGAATCGTCGTATGTTTATAATTAAAGTTGATCGTTTGTTTTGTGCGTCAGTTTCGGTGTCACAGCGGTGATTGACGTCAAACTTGACAATCATCTGAGTGGGGGGACTAAATAAACATGGCCAGTCCAGCCTTGGGTGTGTTGTTGTGATATGGAAGCCTCCGTGCTGTGTGTGTGCGCGCGCTCGGCTGCTGCATGCGATTACAAGGCGCGGTTGTAGGAGGTTTTATGTGCTTTCTTTGAGACGGAGAGAGAGAGAGTTTAATTGACAGGCGAACAGACGTATCTCCTAGCTAGCTGGTGGCAAGAGATCAGGGATCTCGCGGGTTAAGTGGCCACTTACGCGGGGATTTGCTGCAAAAAAAGGGTTAAGACACGAGTGGAGGTAGAATTAGCTGGCTTATCACCTCTTTTTGACGCACGCTTGATCCTAAGATCAGTCAACAAGATCATGATGACGACGACAAGAAGGATGTCATTCAGGTGTCTCCCTCGTCAGTCAGTGCTTCAGTTCGGATTGCTCCCACCGAACGGCCGAGCTAGTTTGAGACCTGGCTTATCACCTCTTTTTGACGCACGCTTCAGCCTAAGATCAGCCAACACGATCATGATGACGACGACAAGAAGGATGTCATTCAGGTGTCTCCCTCGTCAGTCAGTGCTTCAGTTCGGATTGCTCCCACCGAACGGCCAAGCTAGGTTGAGACCTGGCTTATCACCTCTTGTTGACGCACGCTTGATCCTAAGATCAGCCAACAAGATCATGATGACGACGACAAGAAGGATGTCATCTAGGTGTCTTCCTCGACAGTCAGTTCTTCAGTTCGGATTGCTCCCACCGAACGGCCAAGCTAGGTTGAGACCTGGCTTATCACCTCTTGTTGACGCACGCTTGATCCTAAGATCAGCCAACAAGATCATGATGACGACGAGAAGAAGGATGTCATTCAGGTGTCTCCCTCGTCAGTCAGTGCTTCAGTTCGGATTGCTCCCACCGAACGGCCGAGCTAGTTTGAGACCTGGCTTATCACCTCTTTTTGACGCACGCTTCAGCCTAAGATCAGCCAACACGATCATGATGACGACGACAAGAAGGATGTCATTCAGGTGTCTCCCTCGTCAGTCAGTGCTTCAGTTCGGATTGCTCCCACCGAACGGCCAAGCTAGGTTGAGACCTGGCTTATCACCTCTTTTTGACGCACGCTTCAGCCTAAGATCAGCCAACAAGATCATGACGGATCCAGACGGAGACAACAACGACGACAAGAAGGATGTCATTCAGGTGTCTCCCTCGTCCGTCAGTGCTTCAGTTCGGATTGCTCCCACTGAACGGCCAAGCTGAGCTCCAATTTCGTGCCAAACAAGATCGCCTTCCGCCTGGGGAACCACTTTCCCAGAATCTAGTTCCACTGCACAACCCAATTGCACCCGCACATCCGTAATGGGAGACGCAACGACAGTCCGTCCACACAGCAGCTAAGCGCCGCTAGACACTGCCGCTCATGATCATTGCCAGGTGAGATCCCCCCAGCCCCCACTGGAGACACACAAATTTCCGATCTCAAGTTTCGAGTGCAACCTTCGGTGGGTAATCATCAAAATAATTAGGATTCCTTCACAAAAGCTCATGTCAAACGGAACAAAAATATAAAACCAACCACAAACCTCACACACGTTTCTGAAATCGGAGCCCCACGCCCCACGGAGCACCTCTTCGGTTTCTGCTGATTTCACGAAACTCGGGCGATTCTGCTGCTCCCCAAAAATGCATAAGCCGCCTCCAGCAAACCCAGCCGCCACGGCAGCCACCCCCGGCCGACCGCGCAAGCTCTTGTGCTTTTATTATCGAATGCACCTGATATCGGAGAATGCCAAGGGACGGCGAATGGGGCGAGAAGCGAGGAAACTCTTTCTGCTGCCTTTTTTTGTGTTCGCCTTGCATACACACGTTCTGAACGCGCGAAATGACCCAATTTACCTCCGATCGCATCGATGCGATTGCAATGCGAATTGTGTTGGATTTTTTTTCTGTTTTTTTGTTTTTCTGTTGAGCTGTGTTGCGCTGTTCGTTGGCTGCTTCTCCTCCCGTTCGTCTTTTATATCAATTTGATTCGATTTATTTTTTTTTTTTCTGCTCGTTTCTTCTTCATTTATGCTTACGCTCTGGATTTCTTGTCCGTGTTTCGTTATTGGCGATTTAATCTTATTTCGCACTTTTTTCCTCTCTCTCCCCCAGCCGGACGGCGCGCGGTGCGTTCGTACGGTCATGTCCTCGCGTGCAGTGACGGTGTGGTGGTGGTGGTGGTGGTGGCAGAGAATAAGAATAAGTCGCGGATCAACGACGTCGTGGAGACTGGAAAGTGTGTCCAGCCGAAGGAGAGTGTTATCTGCTGTCCAATTACAATACCAATTATACTTATATTGGCAATTTGTGAACACTGAAGCTGGAGAGTGCACTCAGAGCACAGGTGGTGATTGATGGCTGAGGGGGTAGTCCTGTCTCTGGGCACTGCAGTCGATCACTGCACTTGCCTCCCATCGGATTGTTGCAAATTAGAAAGAGACTGTCAAACATTGGCTTGGGACAGCAAGGGTTCATTGGACGCAGTATCCACAGGCGTGTTGTTTAAATAGCCTGGGTGCACACATTTACTGAAGTCAAAGAAACCAACATTTTAGGACATGATGCGAAATTTCGACGCGAAATTAGGTCAAGTCGCGATAGTGGATCGTGGTTGAATTTAGGGTACGCACTTGGACGTACGTGTCTAAGTTCGACATGCTTTTCACAGCCTCACCTCTTTCGAGTCATTGCCACTTTTGATCATTCCTGTCTAGAAGAAGCTTCTCAAACTTGGCCGTTCGGAGTTGACACCAAACTGTAGGCCTCTTCCATTCGTAAAAGAACATGAGCACCGCACAACACGAGTGGTTGCTGAGAAGCTAGGGCCTGGCCCTCTACGAGCTGTATCGCCATCTATATTTTTTATTATTATTACACAACGGTTGGACCTCTTCACCAGGCAGTCCTCTTTAACGTCAATCAATGCGACTCAATGTCTTTAAATTCTTGTTCCAAAGTCAGAACGCTTCACATCACTTTCCAACAAGATTCTGAGAGAAGTTCCAATAAGACTTCGGAAGGCAAACGTACAAAAAGGACCTCAGCCCATCCAAATTGGGAGAGAATTGAACGACTCTTCATGCTCAGTTCATCATTGACTTCATTAAGGCATTGCTCCAAAGTTGGAACTTGTGGTCAAGTTGTTGAATTTGACAGCCGCTTGTAAAGGATTTTCCAATAAGGACGTACTTTTAAATAAACGTACGTTGCTTCAAATGATGCATAGTCTTCATTTCTTGAGTCAGCTTGGTCTTGTATGGGTGTACAGCAAGGTCTAAGTGATGCCCAGTTCTTGAGAACTCGACTGATTTATATCATTTGCTAAGGACTCCTGAACGGCGGCGATATTTTCGACACTTCAACCAACCCGTTGTCTCACTAAGACGACAACATCACCCAACAAATATGTAGATTCAAACTTTTGCCCTAAACTTACGATTGCCTGTCTACTAAAGCAAGAATTAAGACCAAAAATTAGTCGAAAACGATCTTAAAGTTTCGTTGGTCACTGACTTCTAATTTCGGTAAAAAAAATGTACAGACGTTGCTCGTTCGTGTACTTAACTACGATGAAAATGACGAGTTTTCTGAATACATTGACTGTGACTGTTTGATGATTTGTGAAACAGCGCATTCACAAATTAAATTCAAAGTTGTCAAGTCTCTATTCGAAACCAATATTTATTCCCAATTTGTTTGGTAAATTTATGAAGAACAGACAGAATGCCATTATTTTGAAGTTAACTTCTTTGAAACCACAGACTGAAGTCAAACTTCACTATTTTGTGCCAACGACCGTGCAGTTCAAGCAGTTGAAGCAAAAAACATGGAATCATATTCAAGGGACTCAGATGATCGAAAGGAGTCAAAGAACTCATGCAGGCTAGAAGGAGTACCACTCTTGGAGCGTTTCTCCTTCAAGGGGACATGATGTGAATTGCAGTGATTCTTAAGGAATATTTTCAACAACATTAGACCCGAACTTCGTCTTTAGACTTCCTATACTCGTCTTAAAAAAAATACTAGACATTAATAAAGTAAGCACACCACTAGCTAATTGGCTTACACCAAAAGACACACACTCCCCAACTTAAGCCACAATCGATCTGAATTGAGCTCGTTCTCATCATTTAATGCGCCATTCGATCCAATGACGTCGCAATGAAGAGTGAATCGAAACGCAGAAGAAAGAAGCAGCATTTGTACACAAGCCGCTCACCTGCCGACGGTTATTTGTTAGACTCGTGGTCAATTGGTCACGGCGTTGCGTATACAACTGAGTCGGAACACGTAGAAAATGTTGGGAAAAATCATTTTTCGTTTTAAGACCATTTTCACATCACTAGGTGGACCAGTTCGTACAGGATGCTATTGTCGAACAGTTTGTGACAAAGTGACGCACAAATTTAGCCCACAATTGGGAGTCACTTGAATCGTTTTGTTTGTGTTGACCTGAAGACTGTGTATTTGATGTGATTTTGATGGTCTACCAAGTGTCTTTAAGAATGATGTAGATTTACAATATATATATATATTAGGTGGCGCTACAGCCCATAGAGGACCAGGGCCTAGCTTCTCAGCAACCACTCGTATTGTGCGTGCTATTGCTCTCTCACGAGTGGAAGGGACCTACAGTTTTACGCCGAATCCGAACGGCCAAGTTTGAGAAGCTTTTTCTAGACAGGAAATACTCTTTGAACATTGTCAGTGACTCGAAAGAGGTGGGGCCGTGAAATTATTTCTGTCGCTCAGAGCTGGAATCGAACCTACGACGTCGAGGTTGGGGTCGACGCACATACCCACAACGCCACGGGCTACCACTTGTAGATTTACAAGCAAAACAAAAATATTCAACTGCTAGACACATCGATTGAATCTTGAATGCAAAGGACAGCAGAAGACAGTTTGTGAAATGCTTCGAGAACAGAAGCATTGAGTGGACTTCAAGCTAAAAAATGTTGATGCTATCAAAAAATTGGAAAGGCATTGACTCATATTTTTTGGGGGCTTTCAAGACTCCCAGCATCAAGGCCTGCACACCAACACTGGAAATGGAAATATTCTTCGACGTCGAGGAACGGATAAAGAAATGTATGGCCCAGAAACGAATGATCGCCAGAGACTACAAGAAGAATCTTTCCAATTTGAATTTCATATTCATCAGGAACTTTGTCACGCAATAAGAAACAATAACACGAAATCAAGCTCAGATCGTAAATGAGTCTAATTCGCAAGCTAGCTTGCAAGTCCTGCAAGACAATCGATTTCTGGCGTCAACTTGAAGAAAGTTAAAGGTGTTCTCTCTCATTCGAACTATGAACTGACAAACGTCTATCCTCAAAAGCTGTCGCAGTTGTCTGAAGGAAGAGTAGAATTTAAACACGAACTTTTGTTTGTCAAAAATCCATTGTATGTCATTTGTTGTTCAAACGCACATGATGGCTCACAGAAATTCCTGCTCGACAAATTTGAATGAAGCTGACTTCAGGAATCAACAAGAGCAACTGGAGAGACTGAGTGTTCCTTTGTCAGCCTTGTGGTCCACTCGTACTTTCTTATTTCAAATTAATGCAAGGGAATGTCCTTCAATGAGGCTCCACAAAGTCTAGGTGTTGGACTTCCGTACAACTGCATGCATCACTTAGACTGTCAGGACGTTGAAACACATTTTAGTCATGTCAGGCCAAAGACTATTTGTGGTTTATTTCAGTGCCGAATAAATATTTCACAAAACACACAATTTCTTTGCGCTCGTCATTTTTGAGTTCTGAGACTGAAGCTAGGTGCTGAGTGTTGCACAAAAACGCAAAAATGTACAAATGACATCAGACAAAATATGCCTCCTTTTGAAGAAACCAAGAGGAGATGGTACATTTGTCCTGCGACCGCTACGAACAGCTTTGACCCAGATTTGTGAAATTTTAAAATTAAAAATGACATGAATTGGATCACATTCAAAATTGGGGGAAAAGTAGTTCGTCCTTATTTGGTGATGCGAGCAGATGGTCGAGAGTGGCAGAAATTAGTTTATAACGAGCCTGTCGCGATTGTCTAAAATGAACTAGGTTCGTCAATTTTGCTTTGAATCGGAAGGAGAGTAAGTGTCTCTCCTAAAAGCCTACAAAGTGTTTGTCTATTCCAGACAAAAGGCCTCTGATGTTTCATTTATGTCGTGACAAGATCTGTTCTTCTAAACTGAACTGAATTTACACGATTTCATGCGAATTTTACAACGGATTTCAATGTCAATAGGAGTTTTTTAACAGATGTCTTCTTCCATCTGGGTCAGAGCTGTTCGTAGCGGTCGCAGGACAAATGTACCAACACCCTCTTGGTTTCTTCAAACTGAGACTTATTTTGTCTGATGTCATTTATACATTTTTGAGCTTTCGTGCAACACACCACACAGTAGGCAGGAATTCAAGTCTTGTTTAATTTTTGTGAGCACATCTCCTTTCACTCGGAATGGCACTGCCACCCAGTTTCTGATCATTTGTCTCTTGCACATGTCTAGATGAAAAAAGTAACAGCGAGCAGAAGTTCTGTAGCACATCTGGTCTTGTTGCAATTTTTATTTGTGCTGGGTGTGCAATGAACCACGCTAGACATCCCCAATCCAGAGGGAGCCACATTCGTTTATTTGTTTACATTTTATTTACATAAAGCTGTACAATAATTACAATTAAAATACAGCTGATACAACCAGAGCATCAAAAGCCTTCGGCTTTCGTTTACGGCTTGTGGTTCAAAATGTTGTGATTTCGTAAAACAGAACAAAAAAGGAAGATCGACAACGAGGGCAGTACCATTTTGCATCGATTTCTATCAAAGTTGCTGAGATTTACGCGTCATCACCCTCTTCCTGAAGTCCTTTCAGAGCTTAGGCATTCAACGACTTGGAAAATTCATGGAAAAAATATTGAGACGGCTACACAACACAAAGAATATGTTGACTACAATTTTGTCGCTAAACTGAAAACACTTTTAAGGTTGCTGTCGCCGACTCCGAATTTCGGTGGAAAATTTGAAGACATTGCTCGTTCGGGTACTGAGGACATTGCCAATTCAGTGAAAGGCCAAGTTAATGAAAAATGTCCTCACAACCACAAACTGCAGATCTCAACATCTTCAATGTTTAGGGAGTTCTACAGCAGCTGCGTTCCGAGGGTGGCGTGGGACGCCATCGAAGCAGAAGGTAGCGTCCTATTTTTTCAACGAAGCCTGAGCTGTCAGAAAGTCGAATGCGACTGTAATTTGCACAAGAGACTCACTAGATTTCTGAAGAGCAGTGAAAATATGGGAAAACCATCAAAAATCGTCAGAAACTTCAAGAGTCGCTCGACTGATCTTGATTTCGAGCCATTTTTGTCACAAGTGTCACAAACTTCAAGAGTCGCTCGACTGATCTTGATTTCGAGCCATTTTTGTCACAAGTGTCACAAAATTCAAGGGACACTCGACTGATCTTGATTTCGAGCCATTTTTGTCACAAGTGGCACAAAATTCAAGGGACACTCGACTGATCTTGATTTCGAGCCATTTTTGTCACAAGTGGCACAAAATTCAAGGGACGCTCGACTGATCTTGATTTCGAGGCATTTCCACGTACTTTCGTGGCACATCGCGGTCTGTCATCTGTCACACCTGAGACTACACAGCTTCCTACTGCTCAGCTTCCCTTTTTTGGTTGATCCTCAAATCAGTCTCTGAGGCCTGAGAGCATCAGAGGATCAGCCTGTGTCCAGTTGAACACCACAAGAAACCCCCCCAAGCTCGACCATGATCGAAGTAAAACCGGCGGCTTTAGACAGCACCTCCCCCAATCAGCCAGAAACCCTTATCCTATCGACTTACCTCATAAAGTCCTCCTTGAAGTTCGAGTATATTATTATCCAAATGAGATGATCCTCTGCTTGATCCTTTCCACCAACAAACTTGTGTGTCGCACAAAATTTTAAAACAAAACCAACGACAATAAATCACAAATAAACACCGACAGAGAGACACTTCCACTGCAGTCGCGACATCTGCTGCTCGTATCCCTTTCCTCAGTTAATAGTATCCATTAGCGGTATCAAAAATATCACACTTGCTTCACTGTTTAATTCTAGACTATATTCGGATGCGTTGTGCTTAGCGGGGTATTCCTGGCTTTGCCTTGTGACAAGAGTTTCGCTACGCGAACAACTGACCGCGCGATCGCCTTTCCGTTTCCCTTTAAGACACTTTTTTTTTTGTGCGGCATTCACTGAAGTGATTTTTAGCAAATTTTACGTGTGCTGCTGGAGGAGTGTTATTTGTTGGTTGTCTAGATAGATGTAGTAGATATAGAAAATATTTTATTTTAGTTGCTTGAGTTGCGCGTCTAGTTGCAGTTGCAGTTGAGTGGAAGTAGAGTAAAAAGGTACACTTTATTTATTTATTTTTTGTTTGTAGAAAAAAACTTGAGTAAAATTTATTTTCATTTGTTGAGCAGAGCTTGTTGTTGAGCGAGAGCGAGAGAGAGAGAGAGTGAGTTGAGCGAGAGAGAGAGAGAGTGATTGTAAAAAAAACTTCAGCACTAAGCGATTGTTAATTATTGTAAAAAACTTTTCGTCAAACTTCCGTTTCCGATCGGGTTGTTGCACGTTACACACACGCACACACCGGACCGGTTGTATCCTTGCGATTGATTTCAATCAAAGCTGATGTTGCCCGGGTCGGTGGGGGTGCGGGGGATCGACTGGACGACGACTGGACACTTTTAAAACAAACCAAAGGCCGGCCACACAAACTTGCTAACACCGCGTGTACTTCTGCGCGAGCAACAATCGCACGCGATCCTCTTTCCTGTCGTGGGGGTGAACACAGCGCGTTCAGTTGACAAACGAGACGTGTAAACAGAGTAAAATCGTGGAGTTCGATGGGGCGAAACGAGTTACAGTCATGACCGTGGTCTGGTGCTTTTTTTCCCGTTTTTTTGAAGAAAATTAAACGAACGACAATTTGTGTGCAGAATCGAGAGAGTGGCCGATTTGTATTCAAAAATGAAAAACTAAAAGAATTTGTGTGCAAAATAAATTCTCTTCACTGACCCGTTCGGCTCCGACGTTGAACCGACACTACCCTACGAGATACTGACGGCCGCTTCTCGCCTTTCCATGCAACAGAGCTCAACTGCGGCGCGGCGCGGCGCTCGGGTTGTCCCTGTCTGGCGTGTGAGCCGCCCGCTGGCTGCTGCTGGCACATGGACAATGTGCGACGGTGTGCGTGAGTGCTGTTGTCAGTCGGTGGGTTTTCCGTGTGTGCGAGTGCCCGAGAAGAGAGAGAGGCGCCAGTCGCGTGTGTGTTCACACTGTACACTGTGCTCGCAATTTGTGCTTGGGGTGGTCGTCGTTTGTGGAGGACGCTCGTGGTGTTGGTGCGAGGAGCCGTTTGGTTTCAGGGGAAAACGTGTTTTTCTTCGTCGGGTGTGCAGTGTGTGTGCAGATGCAGTTTACAGACGGAATCGGTTTCGATCGGGTTGGTGTGCTGCTGCTGATGCGGTCTGGCGGGGGCTGATATTGCGTAGGAGATGCTGTTTGGACTTGCGTCGTCGCGGCGAGTTGTCTTGTTGGCTCCGCGATGACTTGGAGGAGGGAGCGAGAGTCGAACAATGCACCTCCTTTGCATGAAATTGGAACTCTATCAATTGTGTGTAGCCTCTGACTGGATAGAGAATTCATCTAGTGAATGGATTTGTTGCAGATGTGATGGGGATCATTTTTATGTCGATATGCTTGAAGTTCTCGGCGTCATCATCATCATTTTCCGACTCGCATGATCCACTAAAGGGCTCACGGAGGCAAAGCGCATTCTAGTCGTGTGCGTCTAGTGCGTCAAAATGTTGCCAAGTTGCTTAGCCGGCGCAGAGCACCTTTGAATTCCAACCGAAAGCATGTTTATCTAACGTCGTCAACTACCACAAGCACCATCCAATCTCTAACTTCCACGAGCTCCTCATAGTCCACATCTACCCGTCGATTCGGATTCATAAATGCCCTTCTCAGACGGATGTTACCAGCAAAGCCTATGAAACAAGTGCTCGTCTCCTGGAACTCACCGTATTGTGGTTGAAGTAGACGGAGGTTCAAGCCTGCAGCCGCAGTATCAATGCTTTCAAGTCTCAAATTCGTTCTCAGGAGTTTTTATCTTGCGCCCGAGTAGTGCCCAGTCACGTAATATGGCGCTAAACAGGCCTCTTCACAATTTGTTGCTGAGCTCAGTTCAGTTCAGCCACGATTCAAAGAGCCTGCAGCCTACCAGACTACCTATCTACGTCATTTTTGGGAGATCAGGACCACAACCCTCAATCTTTGAAAATGTGTTTAGCTGGAGGCAGCTGGCAAGAGATGAGCAGGCACGTTGGTCCTGGCCTAGGTCCACCTGGGCTACAGTGGGATGAAAGGAAAACCAACAGATGTAAGTACGTACGACACCAGAAGTTGCTGAGAGCTGACAAGGAGGCAGCAGAGATTCCTTTGCAGGCGTACCTACAACAAGCGACCCCATCCATGGACAAAGTAGGACGGAGCTTTTCCACTTTCACAGAAGTTAGTTTTGACAGTTCGCTGATTTTTTCCTGGCCCCGATTCCTCTTGTCTGCGGCCGTTCATTTTTCTTTCGAATTACGAACGGATTTCGAGAAAGTTCCCATCTACTCCCGCTTTTTTTTATTTTTCTGATATTTTTTCCTGTACCTGATTTTATGTCAATACTCTATCTGCATTGACCGAAGATGGAGAAATGGAAGGGTGTCTATAAAAATGCAAAAATCTAGTAGGTGTTCAGACTGTCATCATGTTAAAAGCTTCGCTGACTCCAAAGTGATGTTAAACTGGCGCTCGTCTCTTGATGAAGTGAGGACAATGTTCATCTCTCGTCGACTGTGGCGTCAAGTAGGCAGATGCACGCAAATGCCTGAATCAAGCAAAAACAACGTGAAAAAGGTCTTCAGCTGCATGTAACCAATGTAGCAATGTTGGTTGGGAATCTATAGGCGGGTGCGGACCTTGACTAGAGATTTTCCACCCAAATTTCCTCTTGTGCTTTTGTTGAGTGAAGTCATGTTCTTGAACCGACGAAAAGGATTTCTTCCGTGCTTGGGACTGTCCTTTTTTACTTACTGACATAGTCTTCTTGCCCGATCCGTGCCATACTGCCATCGTTTACATTCATCGTGATCTATTGGACGTCGCGGTGGGGACAAAGGACGTCGCTGTGGAAAGTTGAACGATGACAATATTCCCTAATTTTCATCGATAGCCCGTCAACGTAAACTCAATTAATTCGTTGGTGCGATACGAACCAGCGTACAGGAGTGAAAATAATCCCTATGCTTGTCGGGAGGTCCAATTTCTGGTCCGAAAGAGTTGAAAAAACTGCGGTTAATCGTTTAGAGACCGTTCCGGCACAATTGAACACCACATTTAGTCATAAATGGTTGGCTTATCTCGGCTCTCTTTTTTCGATCGAAGGTGTCATCTTCTGGGTGGTATTCTTTCTAGACAATAAATTCACTACTTGGTCATGATTAAGGCTGGTTTTTTTTTGTAAAAAGTGTTGTCAGTCAGCCTAGCAGCAACAGCATACGACCCGCTCTTTTTTCAATGCTTTGAGTTCCCGATGACGTCTTGCAAATAAAGACTTTTTTTAAAGAGATTTATTTAATTTTTATTGCACAGTTCTCTCTTGTTTTACTTGGTCCTTAGTCACCAATAGGTTCACGCCAAAGCAGCGTTCAAGAATTGTACAAATTTATTTCAAAAGAAGCTACGCCAATTAGAGAAACTCTTGCAGTTCAAGGTTCCTGGTCCACCAAGGCCGGAACCTGTGAATGGCTTTAAAATTTGACGTCAATAGATCATTTACTAAAAACGACGAAGACTGATGGAACACTTAAGGCTACATTCGACGTGAAAGTGAAGTCGTGTCCTCAGCAGAATAGAGCCTGATGTACCTCGGTATGTACTACAAGGAGTATGTGCCAATTGGACCTACCAACATAATACAACATGCAATGCATGGTCGCGGATGAGACAAGGCCGAAATCATTTTGATAGAAAAATCGATGTCAGGCAGTCAGGACGGGATACAGTCACTCACACTCATTGCGTTCTCAAGCAAAAGTAAATTCAAGCACGACTTAAATAAAGTAGTTTTTTAGATCTAATCTGCTACATGGCCCTCATACGGCCAATGCTCACCTATGGCTGTCCCGTGTGGTTCAACGTGAGTGCAAGCTTGATGGAAAAGATTCGGGTGTTTGAGAGGGCTTGTCTTAGGGCTTGCCTTCGCCTTTACAGAACACCACAGTCCCAGTACAGAAAATTCTACTCCAATGAGGCCTTATACAACAGAGCCAACCTGATACGAGTGGACAATTTCCTGGTGAAGTTGATTCGAGGTCACACTGCGAGAGCGATGAACTCGGTCCATAACTTGATCTCCGGGGCTTACTACCCCAACCCACAGTACCACGAAAGGGTGCGTCACAGTGGCTTCGTCCCTCCATAAGCATTTCTCCATTTTGACAAGCACGGCCTTATACAAGACAAGAATGCGGTACCGCTTCTCTTTCACATAGCCAGGTCACTGTGGATGGGCGACTCAACCGCGACCGTTCCGTTGCACAACGAGCTGAGGAGGGCCTCCTCCGGTTCAGTACAGCGGTGTCGTGTCGGGATGTGCGAGATGTTGCATTGCAACATCGTAAGTTCTGGTGGCTGGGGAGCGAAGGAACTCCAGCGTCGAACCCTTTAGAGCCGGGTTAGAACGAGTAGTGCGTACCCCCTTATGGGGCGCAGTCGGTCTCTGTCTTGCGGGGGATTAGGTGGAAATCTAGAAACAGCAGCCTATGGTCGACTTACGTTTGTAAGTTGGGTTTGGTTATTTGAGCATTCTCAAGAACAACCTGCTTCAAAGGCATCTCCAAACAGAGCATAAAATAGTCATTTGTTGGTAACGTGAGCTTGGATTTAGTTCTTGCTTATGGCTGGCTGATATGCCCACAGTTTTTTCTATATTCTCATTTTTTGCTTGAAATACTTTAGTAATATCTTAAGCTTATATATAAAAATAATAATAATATTGTAATATGGGTGGCGCTACAGCCATAGAGGGCCAGGGCCTAGCTTCTCAGTAACCACTCGTGTTGTGCGTGCTATTGCTCTCTAACAAGTAGAAGGGAAGCTTCTTCTAGACAGGAAATACTCCTTGAGCATTGTCAGTGAAAGACTCTCGAAAGAGGTGGGGCCGTGAAAGTAATTTTTGCCGCTCAGAGCAGGAATCGAACATACCACGTCTAAGTTAGGGTCGACGCACTTACCCACAACGCCACTGGCGCCCACAGTAAATACCTACATTTAAATACATTGTTTTGGAGTCCTGTATGATTTTATTTCCGTTGAGAACACAGGCAACCTAATGCTGCCTACTTACTTTAATGATTGACTTCATGCCAAACTCCTTTACATGGACATTCGAATCGTTTCTGTGCGTTTTATTACAATTTATGTTTACAGGTACATACGTTCACATTATAAAACCCGGCAGTACCTCGTGTCGAAAGACTTGGTCGTAGAGACCCACTTCTAGAAACATCCTCCTTAACTAATAAATTGTGATCGCCGGCATTCATTCCCCATCGAGAGTTTCAAAATAACTTTTCTTCAAAGCTTCGCTTTCTAGTCACAGTCGTTGATATGAAAATAAAAAGCTAAATTGAGAAAGAACCCTTCTAATCTCTGTAGAGTCTTCAAGCTGAATTGCACCGCTTCCTCGTCCGTGCTTGACCATTGTCAGCATTTTATATAAAAGGCTACGTACACCTACGCACATTGAAGAGCTGTGGTCAAAGAAAATTGTCAATCGTCTCAAATCCACCCAAAAAGATGCATTCACTTTGATAATCCTTAGGCCGCTAAATTCGTCGCCGATTTATGTTGCTTCCTTTGTGAAAATAGGCAACGAACCGCAACCGCGTGCTAAGCAGTGAAGCCCGCTTAAGCGAAATGACACAAAATTCAGATAAAATGTGCCTAGTTGCCTGACTTTACAACAACACAATAATTTCCTTTCATCTTGTTGCTCCGAAGAGTATCAATTTCGAAGTTGACAAAGCTACCCATTTGTCAGAAGCCAAACATCAACAACCTTGAATTGTCCTAAATCGTAATAAAACGGAGTCCACGAATCGATGACATGACTAAGTGCGCTTCAACCCATAACATGATGAAAAAGACAGACAAGATGTTGCGCTTCCTGTAATATTCCTTTTAATCATCAATCCAAGCAGCCTGCGAAACCAAGTTTCTGCAACAGCCCAAGTAAAGTGTTTCCCTGTCAGTCACTCGCTGTACCATGCAGCCGATCTCCCCCGCAAGCGAATTCATTAGAAACTCCACAAAGTCTACCAAACTCCAAGCAAACGTCCTTCCACAGCCCTGCGATCATCCACAACTCATCGTCCTAGTCGGCATTCACAATTTACATCCTCGGTCAGGGGCAGAGCGAACAAACGAAAAATCGAGATTCCTCAATCCACATCCAAAAATCGGCAAAACAACCCCGAAGTGTTCCGTTCGGCAGGCCGCACACTTCGAAAACAAAATCACCGCTAATCTCGATTCGTTGCAGCAGTGGTGGAGTCCCAACGAACAGTTAGGCGGCTGACTGGTCTGCTGCACGACAGCCGACACCACGAGACGAGGGAGAGAACAAGAAAAAAAACACAACATTGAATTATCCACTCAAACGCCGGCTGTCGGATAAAATTCTTATCCGGAGAGCCGCCGAAAGCTCTCTCAATGTGATCCCTCTCCCGCACGCACACACCCAGAACCCAATCAGCAACCCACCTCAGTAGTGGTGTTGTTTACATTTTCGATTCTCTCTGGCTGGCACAGTGTGCGTGCCCAGTGGGCAGGGTAGAAGACAGCCGAGAAAACGAAAAAAGCAACCGCCGCGAGAGCGACAGAGACGAACCGACGACGGTCGAGAGCAACTGAGGCATGTCCCAATGAAATCGCCGCGTTATGCTGCTGCCGCCGAGAAGTGGGCGACTTAAGGAGGCCAGAGCAACAACACCGCTGCGGCGAGCGAGGCCAGAGCAAAAAAGAAAAATGGTGTAGGCATGTGGAGGTGGGAACAAACTGTTGCTTCTGGCCGGCGCTTGGAGTGGGCGCACAAACGAGCGAGGGTCACGCGAGCGAGACGGACTGCGCGCACTGGTGGGGGGTGGCACATGGAGGGAGGTTGTCAATCTACGAGGACACACGCCTTTGACACGCCACGAGAAACAAACGAAAAAGTGCCGAAGAAACCTCGCCAAAGTGTCACAGCGCCAGAGCGTCGAGCGTCTGTTGCTAGGGCTGCATGCGCGCCCAGGCTCTGTGGCTAATTGTGGAAAAGTTCATAAACAAATGGTCAGCTGGAGCGGAGGCAGTTTTTGCGATAGCACCCGGGAGTGTAATGATTTAATTCAATTCAATCGGCCTGACATACATGACGCAAGTGGCGTTTTTCGATTTGCACTTCAATAAGCCAATTACCGCGGCTGTGTGTGGCAACGATTTAATTCGCAGTGGCGGCGTCCCGCAAAAAGTGCGCGGGAATCGAACGCGAACGGGCGAATAAATTAACACGCTAAGTGAGCGAGGCCGCTTGCGTAAGGTGGACGACCAACAAAACAGACCGATCGCCCTGCTGGTGTCCATTGTGCATATGTAGAGCGTGCGGCAGCGTTCAAAAGCGGCTGGCGCGCACCGTTAGCTCCTTTCACTGTGTCGCACGGCGACAGTTCAGTCGCCCAGTGGTTAAATGTCACTGGGGCGGTCGTCGCAATTAGGCGCGCTTGTCGCTCGCGGATCCGACTTGGGGCTTATTTATGAGAATTTTTCCAACGGTGTTCAGGCATGAGGAACTAGCGGTATTGGCTATTGAGTTGTTTCTCCGAAACATTGACATTTCGGAGCGAAACCGCGGCAAGAATGCGAGATGATTGATGGGACAGGAAGTTGTTGAGAGCGTCGAAGTGTCAAAGATGATCGATGGCGGAGAGAGAGATTAAAAATGCATAACGCACGAGGTGGTGAGGTAAATGGATGCCATTTGAGGGAACGCGAGCAGGAGATGCGTTGGACGGTGGATGGCGGGACCGGCGTTGCAGATGGCGTGCCACGGGGAGGAATTCTGCGACTAGACTGGACATCTGAGTTAGAGACCTGAATTCAAGTCCAATTACTGAGGGTTTTCAGTTGTGCTGTCGCCGTGCTCTCGTTCTGGTGTTCTTTTTGGAGCCTGCACCGGTCTCCTGCTGGATTCAGATTAAACGACGCAATTAGGTTCTGTTTGTGGAATGTGTTGTAGTTCGTAGACCGTCTTCATTGAATTCCTTTACATTCTTCGGACGTTCCTCGACTGGTCATCTTCTTCTTTGTGTGGCGCTACAGTCCGGGGTGGATCTGGGCCTCAACCAACATGCCTCTCCAACTAGCGCGATCCCTGGCTAGCTGTCTCGAGTTTCTCACACCAAGTTGGTTGAGGTCCTTCTCCACTTGGGTGCGCCACCTTAAACGCGGGCGTCCTCTGTTGCGTTGCCCGACAGGTTCGGATTCGAAGACTCTTCGGGCCGTGGTGTCCATACGCTCTACATGACCTAGCCACCGTAGGCGTTGGATCCGTAGACGCCTAACTAGGCTCATGTCGCTGTACAGCCCGTACAGTTCGTGATTGAATCTTCTCCTCCAGAACCCGTCAACACAAACAGGACCAAAGATCGTGCGTAGAACTTTTCTCTCAAAGAGACCAAGGACTTCTTCATCCGCTTTCGGGATTGTCCATGCCTCCGCAGGACTGGGATGATCAGAGTCTGGTATAGAGTCAACTTGGTTCTTCGAGAGAGGGCTCTATTACTCAATTGCCTCTTGAGCCCGAAGAAACAGCGGTTGGCAAGAGTTATCCTACGCTTGATCTCGGTACTGATGTTATTTGTACAATTTACTCCGGAGCCGAGGTAAGTGAAGTCCTTGACTACCTCGAAGTTATAGCTGCCCATTGTGACGCTCTGTCCAAGACGTCGATGTTGTATGTCCTTTTTTGAGGACAGCATATACATACTTCGTTTTGCCCTCATTCACCGCCAGACTCATTTTAGCCGCTTCCGTCTTAATGTTAGCAAAAGCCTCACTGACGGCTCGCTGAGTTCTGCCAATCACGTCAATGTCATCGGCGTATGCTAACAATTGCACGGAATTCTGGAAGAGCGTGCCTCTAGTGTTGGCTTGTGAGTTTTGCCAGATCATCTCCAGGACGATGTTGAAGAAAACACATGACGTCTAACTGTCTAAAACCTTTTTTGAGATTGAAGGTCTCGGTGAGTTCGTTACCGACCTTGATGGACAAGCGAGAGTTCTCCATCGTCATCCTGCACACTCGTCGGGTTGGCAGGAATGTCAAAACTAGACATGACGTTGTATAGCTCGTCTCTATGCACGCTGTCATATGCGGCCTTGAAATCGACGAACAGATGGTGAGTGTCTGCATTTCTTGGGTCTTTTCCTGGATCTGCCGTAGTGTGAAGATTTGGTCTGTTGTGGACTTTCCTGGCCTGAAGCCACACTGATATGGAAATATCAGATTATTAATGAATGGCTTCAGGCGGGTACACAAAACGGCAGAGAAGACTGATCCCTCGATAGTTGGCGCTGTTGAAGGGGTCTCCTTTCTTGTGGATCGGGCAAACGATACTGAGATTCCACTCGTCGGGCATGCTTTCCTCTGACCATATCTTGCAGATGAGCTGGTGCATGCGCCCAACCAGATCATCTCCAGCTGCCTTAAATATTTCAGCGGGCAAACCGTCCGCTCCAGCAGCTTTGTTAGACTTCAATCTTGATATTGCTACCTTGACCTCGTCTAAGTCCGGCGGACGGAATTCGCGTCTGTCATCGTCCCGATTGAGTGGAACATTCTGCCCGACAGCGGTATTTTGGTCCTCATCGCCGTTTAACAGTTTGCAGAAATGATCTTTCCAGATTCTCAGTATCGACTGCGACTCTACTACCAGATGTCCATTTCGACATGGTCATGCCAGTTGGTTAATCTCAGTCGTCTTAGACAGCCCACTGAAGCAAGGGATCCGCCACATAATCGGAGTGTGTGGACATTCAAAAAGGAACAAACTTCGACTCTGACCACTTCCTCAAGGCAGTGCGATTCAGAGTTCGACAGAAGGCAGCTCCAGAGTTTAGGCAATGGACCCCTGAGCACACAGTCGACTGCTCAAGCCTAACAAGAGCATATGAAGCAAAATTCACCCGATTTCCTCATCCATCATAAATGCTCTGAAAATGAGCTGAGAGTAGCCAACTACCTGACAATGCAAGAATCTCAGACGATCCCAAAGTGGAACAGATGGTTGGCGTGGTAAGGCATTGCCTGGCAGATAAAGTGTGACGCAAATATTGGCGTGTTTTGACAAGGACTTGAGTGGTTCATCGTCAGCAGGTCGGATATTACGCAAATTGATTGTGGGAGCAGGCGAAGACATAGATTTGCTTGTTGTGACTGACTGGTGGTTCGAAACAGTCTAACTTTAACCGGAGTAGGTTTGCTGTATACAATGTGGGTGCATTTAAGCCTATTCCGCGAACAAGTAAGTGCCTTTGAAAAAGCGTGGAAGATGACAGACACTGGTTCTACTTTTGTATGTTCTTCAGCCAAGTTGTTGAAGTAGTACGCTTCCAGGGGATTCCTTGTTCGACAAGAGAGAGTGTTGAAGTTACAGAGTGGGTGAACAATAATTACTTTGCCCTCCTCGTCCATGCAGCTTCGGCAAGAGACATTCTATAATAGACCTTATCTAGAGGAGTGAGTTCCAACGGAGCAGTGCAGATGCAAGTTCTGAGATTCGGCCTACTCATTCTGATCAGGCTGAAAGAGCTCTTACCAATAAAGCATGATTACTTTGTGATGACTGATGCCCATGCTACCTGGAGAGGCTTGTTAGTTGAGGCCCAGGCTTACCCCGAACCGTAGCGCCACCTAAGTAAGTAAGGAAGATAACTTTTGACCCATTTTGTGCCAGTTAAAGTGAAATCAATCGAGACGAGGAAATGCTTCGATGCCATGTTGAATGTGTGGGGTGAGATATCAATCGCAACTGAAACTCCAACAAGTAGATTGCTGAGAAAGTTTAGCACTAGACTGCTGAGTCCACAGATTCCGACGGACCAATTTAAAATACGTCGCTTGCGTCAAGATGCCTCAACGCGGTTGGTCTCTCGGTTGTAAGTGAAGTTAACCAGCCCGAAGATTCGATGTAATTTGAACAAGAGTTTTCATGTGCGTCCGTTTAAAGCTTTGATAGACGCTTCGTGGACGTACATATCGCCATGGATAGCAGTCCGGACAGACTAAAATTCTCTGGAAACTCCCACTGTCCCCCGTAAGTTCTTCTTCTTCTTCGTTGGCGCTACAGTCCGGGGTGGACCTGGGCCTCAACCAACATGCCTCTCCAGCCAGCACGATCTTTCGCCAGCTGCCTCCAGTTGCGCACACCAAGTTGGTTGAGGTCCTTTTCCACTTGTGTGCGCCATCTAGTGCGAGGACGTCCTCTGTTGCGCTGTCCCAATGGCTCGGTGTCGAAGACTCTTCGGGCCGGAGCTGTGGTGTCCATCCGCTCTACATGACCTAGCCATCTTAAGCGTTGGATCCGAAGACGCTTAACTAGGTGCATGCCGCTGTACAGCCCGTATAGTTCGTGGTTGAACCTTCTCCTCCAAACGCCATCAACGCAAACAGGACCAAAGATCGTACGCAGAACTTTTCTCTCAAAACAACCAAGAGCTTCTTCATCCGCTTTCAATAGCGTCCATGTCTCTGCGCCATAGAGCAGGACTGGGATGATCAGGGTTTTATACAAGCTCAATTTGGTGTTTCGAGAGATGGCTCTGTTACTCAATTGCCTCTTGAGCCCAAAGAAACAGCGATTGGCAAGAGTAATTCTGCGCTTGATCTCGGTACTGGTGTTGTTGTTCCTATTTACTCCGGAGCCTAGGTAGACGAAGTCCTTGACTACCTCAAAGATTCTGCTGCCTAATATGACGCTCTGTCCGAGACGTCGATGTTGTGCGTCCTTCCGTGATGACAGCATGTACTTTGTTTTGCCCTGGTTTACCGCTAGACCCATTTTAGCCGCTTCCGCTTCAATGCCAGCAAACGCCTCATTGACGGCTCGCTGTGTTCGTCCAATCACGTCAATGTCGTCCGCGTATGCAAGCAGTTGAACGGACTTTTGGAAGATCGTGCCTCGGGTGTTGACGTTAGAGTTTCGCACGATCTTCTCAAGTATGATGTTAAAGAAGTCACATGACAGCGTGTCGCCTTGCCTAAAAACCTTTTTTGACATTGAAGGTCTCGGTGAGTTCGTTACCGACCTTGATGGAGCAGCGAGAGTTCTCCATCGTCATCCTGCACAGCCTGACGAGTTTGGCAGGAATGTCAAAACTAGACATGGCGCTGTATAGCTCGTCTCTATGCACGCTGTCATATGCGGCCTTGAAATCGACAAATAGGTGGTGGGTGTCGATCTGCATCTCTTGAGTCTTTTCCAGGATCTGCCGGAGTGTAAATATTTGGTCTATTGTGGACTTTCCTGGCCTGAAACCGCACTGATAAGGACCTATCAGGTTGTTGACAAAGGGTTTCAGGCGTTCACACAGAACGGCAGAGAGTATTTTATAAGCGATGTTAAGGAGGCTGATCCCTCTATAGTTGGCGCAGTCAAAGGGGTCTCCTTTCTTGTGGACCGGACAAACGACGCTGAGATTCCACTCATCGGGCATGCTTTCCTCCGACCATATCTTACAGATGAGCTGGTGCATGCGCCCAACCAGGTCATCTCCAGCTGCCTTAAACAATTCCGCGGACAATCCGTCCGCTCCAGCAGCTTTGTTCGACTTCAGTCTAGATATCGCTATCTTAACTTCGTCTAAGTCGGGGGGACGGAATTCGTGTTCATCATCGTCCAAATTGAGTGAAACATTCTGCCTGACAGCGGAATTTGTGTCGTCATCGCCGTTTAACAGTCTACAGAAATGATTTTTCCAAATTCTCAGCATCGACTGCGATTCTACTACTAGTTGTCCATTTTCGTCCCTGCAGGCTTCGGTCCGAGGTCTATATCTTCCTGATACTTGTTTTACCTTTTGGTAAAACTTTCGGACCTCCTTCCTGTCGTAACACCTCTCCATCTCCACGACCGCGCGCTTCTCATGCTCTTTCTTTTTCTTTCTGAGAAGCCGGTGCTCTTCCCTTCTCTTCTGTTCGTAGAGCTCACGAACAGCTCTCGTTGTTCGATGCAGCGTTGCCTTGTAGGCCTCCTGCTTGGCTGCATGTACCTGCCTGCACTCGTCGTCAAACCATGGATTCCTTCTGGGTGGTGTCGTGAAACCCAGCACATCAGTGGCAGCTTCTTTGATGGCTTTTTGACAACGTTTCCATTCTTCTTCTATTGAATGTGCAGGCAGCGTCGAACTTTCAGAGAGTTTCAGGGAGACTCGGTCGGCAAAGTTCCTAGCGGTCGGTTGCGATTGTAGCTTTCCGACGTCAAACCGTAGTGTTCTTTCTCGACTCCGTACTTCTCTCGATATCCTCATCCTTACCTTGGCTACAACAAGGAAATGGTCCGAGTCGATGTTGGCTCCTCGGAACGTTCGGACATCGAGAATATTGGAGGAGTGTCTGACGTCGATCGCAACGTGATCAATCTGGTTGACGGTTGATTGATCAGGAGACCGCCAGGTCCCCTTATGGATGTTGAGGTGTGGGAACCGCGTGCTCATCACAGAGAGGTTACGCCCCGAGGCGAAATCTACCAGCCTGAGTCCGTTTCCGGATGTGTTGTCGTGCAGGCTGTGTTTTCCGATGACTCTAGCAAAGATTTCTTCCTTGCCCAGCTGTGCGTTGAAATCTCCTAGAACGATCTTGGTGTCAAAGCTGGGGCATCGATCGTATGTTCTTTCTAGGAGATCATAGAAGTCATCCTTGCTATCGTCATCCTTCTCCTCCGTCGGGGCGTGTGCGCAAATCAGGCTGATGTTCCCGAATTTAGCCTTGATGCGGATTGTTATGAGGCGCTCGCTGATATAATCAAAGCTTAAGACTTTTTGCCTAAGTCTGCCTCGAACAACGAATCCGCATCCAAATAAGCGCTGCCTTCCCTCTTTGTAGCAATCACCGTAGTAGATGTCGCAGTTTCTCATCTTTCTTTTGCCCGGCCCATCCCATCGCATCTCCTGGATGGCGGTGACATCTGCTTTGTAGCAGTCTAGGGCCTCCGCGAGTTCAGGGACCTCACATTCCACGTGCAGAACCGAAAATCATTGTCCTTTGATCGTTTGCTGGGGTCGTCAACTTTGAATCCGTCCATATCCGAGGCCTGTTGTCGGTTCGTAACCGTTGGTTTTTTGTGTGGTGAGGGAGTCAACCTCACGCACAACCTACAACTGGTAGGCCAGGCCCATTATTTGACCCTCGGGCAGAGGGGGATCGCTGCATACATTGGTTCACCACACAACGGTTGTTGTGATGGCTATCCAGGGGCGCCACGAGGAGGCTGTATGTCAACTTGACTTATGCACAAACAGGGATCGCGCTGGCATCCTACCAGGTTGGGTGCAGTCAGCAACTTTGCCCTGTGTACATAAGCCCATGCCCCCCGTAAGTTGGATGCTAAAATTCTTCGCCATCTCGTTGAATATTGACATGATTTTTTATCTCAAATACTTGCACAGGCTTTCGACGAAATTTAACTTCTAGCTATGTTGACACAACATATTCCAAAGCAATTAATAATCGTGCGAGCATTTTAGCAGCTTCCTCCGAGACTCCTTGCGGGATATTCGATAAGGTATACTCGTCCATCACCAGAAAGCCAACACAACAAAGAATCTCCACCAGACCTTCGTTGTGCTCATCAAAATGGGACAACTACTAGTCCAAAGACATGACTTGATATGATCTACTTATCATGCACTGACATCAGTGCATTCTGACAATATGAATTGAGTCTGCAAATATATGCTCAAGCTGCTGTTAGAGACCCTCCACAATTTGTTCATTCACAGGCCCGTCAACATTGCCAGTTGCGTTGTTTGTAAAAACATTGCATGCCCAGAGATTCAATGGCTCGCCTACATCAAACTGACGCTTAGCCATGGGCTACCTTACACCACCGAATTCAACGTAATTCAACTCACAGCGACTCGGTGACGACAGTAATCAGTAATCACATGGACGTAATACTGTACGTCGTCCCAAAGAACACTTACAAGTCGCCATCACTCGAAGTCTGATAAAAACGCACGAAACCAGGCCCAAATCAAGTAGTTATTGAAGAAGCCTATGGATCAACCATTTGGAGCTCATTTCTAACTTTTGATCAGTGCGAGAACGCTACGAGCAATCATGTACTTACTTACTTGTCAGGCCGGTGATCCATGAAGGGTCCTAGCCTCAGCAATTGCTGCGTTCCATCGCCGACGTTCCTGGACACGCTGCTTCCAGTCATCAAGGCCAAGCTGTCTTCCATCCGCGATGACTGCATCTCTGTACCGGTGGTTCGGTCTTCCTCTCCTTCTCGAACTAGGAGGCTCTGATTCAAAGACCCTCTTAGCTGGGGCATTGGTGTTCATGCGCTCGATGTAGCCGAGCCAGTGTAGTAGACGGATTTTTGCATTCCGGACTACATCCAGGTCGTGGTGTAGCTCGGTTATGTCTTCGCCTTTCTCGCAGACGGGACCATATATCCGACGTAGAATTTTTCTTTCGAAGGCACCAAGATCAGCTCTGCAATTTTGCTTAGTGTCCAGCTTTCAGCTCCACCAAGCAAGACTGGCGAAGTAAGGGTCTTGTAGAGCAGGATTTTGGTCCTTCGAGTCAGGAGTCTTGACACCAATTCTTTCCACAGTCCGAAGTAACTTCGATTGCGAAGGGTGGTTCTACGTCGGAGATCTGCTGTGATGTCGTGTGTGGAGTTTACGTTTGCTCCTAGGTAGACAACCTTCTTTACTGACTCGAATTTATAGCTGTCTGCTGTAAGGTCTTGGCCTAGATAGTGTGCTGTTGATTGTTTAATGCTCGACAACATATGTTTGGTTTTGTCCTGACCTAAAGACCAGCTCGTTTCGCCTGTTTCTCAATTGCCGTGAAAGCTTCCACTAAGACGCATTGGGGCTGCGCGGTAATGTCGATATCATCAGCGTATCCCACCAGCTGGACTGACTGGTGGAAGATAGTGCCTGCCGTGTTTATAGCCGCCCGCCGCACCAAAGCGAGGAAATCATACTATAGCGCATCTCCTTGCCCAAAATCCGGTGCAGGTTTCAAACGGCTCAGAGGACCTTGAGTAGAACTGCACGGTGCATCGCTTGCGACACAACCGGATCAATTTTCCCGGGATCCCAAACTCGGCCATCGCTTCGAATTGCTCCTTACGATGAATGCTGTCCTATGTGGTCTTCCGCTGGTCTTCTCCAGAATCTGCCTCAGTGTAAAGACTTTGTCTATAGTCGATTTGCCGGGTCGGAAGCCGCACTGGTACGTGCCGATTAGTGCGGTGCAAAATGGCACATTAAGTTGGAGAGGATCTTGTAGGCGATGTTGAGAAGAGATATACCTCTGTTGTTGTTGCAAGAGGTATGATCGCCTTTTTTGTGGATGGGGCCATGTCCATGCACTCGAATCGACGTTAAAGGTGTCTTGTCATATACACATGAAGATTAAGAGACGAAAAGAGAACGACCTTAGCAGCCGTATTGCCTTCGTGAAGGCATTTGAATCTCTCTACTCATCAAACTCTTGTCGCAGTCTTCCCAATTCAACCATTCTTCTTGAAAGTTGTTCACCGTGTGGTCCACTGATTTTCCTCTAACTAAAAACAGTTCTCCTCTATTGATCTAATTGGGGGACTAAGAAGATCTATTCTCAGTTCTTTGTTCTTTTCTTGCGGTGTTCGAAATGGTGTAGCACAAGGTTGTATACTCGGTCCGTTGTTTTTTTCACTGTTAATTAATGACAATGCAAGGGTGCTTCCATCGGAAATTAACGCTAAAATTTGATTTAGTTCCACTTTATTGTAGATCGGGGTTTAATTGGTGAAATAAAGGAGATCTTGGGTAAGAGTTCTTTAACATCAATCAAACAAACATTGACTGTGTAGAAGATAGGTAGTAAATGTGTGTTCTGCCGATCGGTCAATCAGGAAATATCTACTCTCATCTACAACATGTCTCATCTTGCGGCTGTCAACTATTTACCAGTTATCTCCAATTCAACACAAGAAGCTGGTTTTGATCTTTCTCTAACCTATGCGCTCTATGTGACACGGGTTTCCTCAGATGCCTTGTCCTATCGACTATGGGCTCTTCTGTGAACAGCAGCCAAGTGAGCTCCATATGTTTTTGTCTTCTCATTCTGTTCGCGCTACAGTTAGGAGTGGACTTAAGCCTCTCCTAAGCCACCACGATCTTTAGCCAGTTGTCTCCAATTCCCAAGTGGGTTGAGGTCCTTCTCCACTTGTGTTCGTTTCCAACGATTTCGTAGAGCCCTCTATTGCGACGTCTCCCTGGTTCCGTGTCGAAGACTCTTCGGGCTGGAGCAGTTTATTTTCCCATCTCAGGCTTTAGGGGTTAAGTCCATAGATGCCTTGAAATGGAAATCGTTGTTTTCTTTGATTCAATTATTTGGAGAAAATGATCCACGTAACCGAAGTAGGCATAACTTCATCGAAGTGTGATGACTGTCGGTGAAACATAAGCAACTCCGTGGCCGACAGGAATACTGTTCATAAATCTGTCCTGGAGTACAATGCTCATGATGACTCGATGAAGCCAAGCTTGATGTAATCTGAATGAAGGAACGGACGGAGACCTGCTTTGTTTTTTGCAGCAATTTCGTTATAAACTAAGCGAGTACCTTATTCCTTGCGCACACAGCCTCAGGATAATTTCTTAAATAGGTGATCCATAGTCGATGTCACACTTTCATTTCGTTGCCTACACTTGACATCGTCAAGAGGCGGTTCACATGAAAAAGTCTGGTTTTGGTAACAGACTCCGATTGCACTCATGGCTTTCCAATACAGCTCCAAACTAGAACAGTCCTCCTTTACGTCGTGGCTCAGGCTCGGGAGCGGAAGAACGTTCATGACGCCTACGGACAGCCCAAAGTGAAAGTATCCCTCATTGCCCGCGTATGTATCAGCAGACACTCCAATTGGCGACTCATCTTCATCGAGCACCCACGCTTCCATGACTCCCTTCGCGACCACCACTCACATCTGAAGACCACTTCCATTGGCACCCAGCACAAAGCCAACCAGTCTACCCTCCGTATTACCCAGCAGCAGCAAATCACTTCTCCAGACAAACGATTATTACTTATTCTCGCGTTAAAATCTGTCTACAGCTTTCGTGCGGCCGGTTTGGAATCTTTCTTAAGACTTCCGTACCGTTTAAGATCTTTCTGCTATCCAACATCATTATTCCAAACCGACGCACATTGCTGTTATCAATTGCACAGGCGGCCGTTTATTATTTTATTGCGGAAGTGACCTAGAGGTTTTGTGTTTGGGAAAGGACGCGACGATTGCATGTGCATTGCAATTATCAGTTTTTGTTGCTTATTCATGTATCCATACAGTTGGCGGTCGATATCATCAACGCAAGCAGAACCATGTGGAAAGCAGAACTTCCTTCAGACAGTACGCCGGACAGGATATTGTATGTATGAGCAGAGATAGTTTAGTTGTTACAAGAGGTAGGATCGCCTATTTTGTGGATGGGGCCTCCAGATTGTCCATGTTTCCGCTGCGTAAAGCAGGACTAAATACTAGCTTCTCGAGAAGACCAAGAACTTCTGCATCGTCTGCCAATACGAGGCATTTTTGCTGTTGGACTGGATGAGCTATGCCTTGTGCGAAAAAGGTCCTTCGAGTGTGGCCTTCATTACTCAATCGCTCATGAAGCAACAAGAATCAGTCAGCATTTGCTCTAGGCACTGATGTTATTGGTGCTGTCTAGTGGAGCATCGAGATGGACGGAGACGCCTGCCTACCTCCAAATTTGTCAGCCTTTTACGGCGGCACTCGATATTGTTCTAAGTTCAAAAACTCGCACGACATCGAGTGACTGGGACAACGCATCACTCTGCCACGTCCTCCCCCATTCAACTGACATCAGGTCCCTGCATCTCCAATGGCCCACGACAACACCTCAAACCTGTGACCCAGTGCCATGCCACCAATTCCCATCGACATCTGCCACATCGAAGGCGCACCATCAAAGGCTCCATCAAGCAAACAGTCCACACGCGCATGCACACACTTGGATTATCACGGATTATCTTGGATAATCCGCCGGTATCCCAGATCGAGAGCCATGCTCCATGCTGACGCAAACCAACGTCAGACGTCAAAGCGTTGCCATGTCACGTCGTTTCCTTCGTTCACTCGCCAGCGACGCCAGAGACTGGCTGCGAGCTTGACCCACAAGCGATGGCGCACAGGGTCGCACACTCGCGCCCGTACCATCGGCCAGCGGAAGTAAGCGCGGCATGCTGTGCAAGCTTCCCGTGTTGAATTTTCAATTTTCTAAAAATAGACTGAAGTTCGATTTTTGGTCCGCCCCGCCAGTCGGACGATTATGAATTCGTCGATTGGCGGCGACCGCGGTACGAAATGAAAGTCAATCGGAAATAATTGTCGAGACCTTGCCGATGCCGCGGACCTTTGTCATTCAAATTTTGAAGAGATTAGCGCTGTTTTCATTGAGGAAACCAATAATAATCGTTTGTCTGAAGAAGTGATTTGCTGCTGCTGGGTAACGCGGAGGGTAGACTGGTTGGCTTTGTGCTGGGTGCCAATGGGAGTGGTCTTGAGATGGTAGAGTGGTGGTCACGAGGGAGAGATGCGGATGTGGGGTACTGAATGAGGATGAGTCGCCAATTGGAGAATGGCTTGGAGTGTCTGCTGAATGAGGAGGAATATTGGAATTGAGGAATACTTCGTCTTTGGAGGAGTAACCGTAGGCGTCATGAACGTTCTTCCGCTCCGAGCCTGAGCCACGACGTAAAGGATGACTGTTCTAGTTTGGAGCTGTATGTGACAGTCATGAGTTCAATCAGAGTCTGTTACAAAAAGCCCACTTTTTCATGTGAACCTTCTCCTGTCGATTTCAAATGTTGTCAACTAACAGGCAGTTTTGCCATCGATGAGGCGACATTTGGCGTGTCGTGTGTAAAGACTAAGGTAGTCGCTTAGCTTAAAAGTGAATTGTTCCAAAACACCAACAAAGCTACAGCTTCAACATCTCCCTTCGACCGGATTCGTCAAGTCCATTACGGATTAATGAGCTGCATTCCTAGAGTTTTTGGGGGGCCACAGATCCGCCAGTGTCGAAAAAGGCTTCGTAAAGTTCTACCAGCAACCGCACTTCAATGAAGTCAAGGTTACTTTGGTTGCGTTCATCATCATCTTAAGTAACCGGCATGATCTACAAATGGTTCGCAGACTCTAGAGATCATCATGACACCAAATTCTCACCCATCGACTTACGTCCAAGCGGGACTAGAAGAGTTTTTGGTCTTGGTGCAATCACCTCTGCGAGGCGGACGCCTACATGATGCAGTCGCTTGGAAGTCATGATGATGGAGACATTCGGAACCAGGTGACGAAACCATGGAAGCATTGCCCCCATTTACGTCTCAACATTGAGTTCATCGCGTACTGCCATGTTCTTCATTCTATCGCGACGAGTAACTCCTACTACAGCATATATAAGGCTAATCTCACCAGTTCGTACTCACGATCATTTTCTTTCTGTTATCACCCGAGTTTCCTCTGATTTATCACCTTGCAACCATGCCACAAACCCATCGAAGGGTACTGGAGTTCAGTCTGGGACGATGTGACTACCATATGTGAGTATAAGAAAATCATCTCCAAAAAGAAGTTGAGTTACCCTCAACACTCCCGAAGTGTAACGTGTTCCTCGCCTCAGCTCTGGTGCAACATTCCGTCCATATTAGATTGTATGTTATTAAAAGTAGAGGTGCCAAGACGCATGCTTGAGAAAGCCCAACGGACACGGTGAAATGTGTCGTCGTCAACCCGAACACAGATGCTACAGATTGCATTGTACAGAGACTGAATAGTTCTCAGAAGAGGATCATCGGTCCCACACTCTTGCAGAGCACTTCAGAGTTTATCTCCAGACTAATCCTCATGGTCCCAAGCTTTTTCTTAGAGTGAAATGATGCTTAAGTTACTCCACGACCGTAAAAGCGTTTTTTTTTTTTTTTGCTGAGGGCAACAGAATCGTCTTCAGCATCGACAGCAGTCAGAGTTGCAGTATCTGTAACAAGGTCTGCTCAGTACCCCTACTATGTCAACGTCCCAACCTAAATGCTTACCAATTTTATTCTCGGCTTTTTTGGGCTTCGTCTGCGAGCTGCACCCTCTCATAATGTATGGCCGATTTAGTTGCGTTTCCCATCTGGATCTTGGTCGCTTCCCCGATATTGATGTTTGTTAGAGATAGATTGAACCCGAAAATGCTTGACAGGTTACGTAGATTAACCTTATCACAATGGGCCTACTCTGGCTCCGCAGCAGTCAGCTAGTACAACCTGCGTAGATTAGATGTTGCCAAATGTCTCTGTGTTCCACATTGTTCAAGCAAGTCAAGCTAAATAGCGAGATGCTGCACGCAAACTTTACCAGAATCCACTTAGCTATCACCAGAAATATGTAGTACTTGTGAGTCTGTCTGCCAACTTTAAGGACCTTCTTCTTCTGATGACGCTTTTGTCTGGATTGGATCTAATTATGTACGCCAGTTGAACTGTTGGCTCTTTCTTTTCACGCCTGTCGAGGAGATTTGCATTGAAAGTGCCTGAGCTGTCAAATTTCCACTACACTTAAATGTGTATTGGCCATGTCGTCAGAAGAAAGGAGTGCACGAAGGAGACCAGCACTCCAGGTATGACCGTCGATAAGAATTACGATTTCTCTTGGATACCGATTGGTAACCATAGGAGCTCCATGAGTAAGAATCCACTGATTCTTAAAGACTGTTTGTCAAATTGTAATCACAGGCAGAGGGACGATTGTCCAGAAATCCGTTCAACTCCTTGCTTACGCGAACAACATTGAGGTGATTGGAAGAGCACAGCGAGCCGTGAGTGAAGCGTTTGCTGGCATCGAGTCGAAAGCGGCGGAAATGGGTCCAGCCGTAATCTAAGGCAAATCAAATTACATGCTGTCACCACGGAAGGACGACATCGACGTCACGGGCAGAGCATCGTAATGGGTAGCAAGACTTTGATGGTCAATCAAGGCTCTGGGACAGGGACAATAACACCAGTACAGAGATCAAGCGTCAAATTCCTTTTGCCAATCGCCGCTTCCTTGGGCTCAAGAGGCGATTAAATAACAAAGCCTCTCTCGAAAAACCAAGGTGATTTTATACAAGACTCTGATCATTCCTGTCCTGGTCTATGGCGCAGAGACATAGACGCTATTGAAGGCGGACTAAGAAGCTCTTGGTCATTTCGAGAGAAAAGTTCTGCGTGCGATCGTAAGTCCTGTCTGTTTTGATGGCGTCTGGAGGAGACGATCTTACCACGAACTGTAGGGCTATAAAACATCTAGTTAAGCGTCTTCGGATACCACGCCTAAGATGGCTATGTCATGTAAAGCGGATGGACACCACAGATCCGGCCCAAAGAGTCTTTGAATCCGACACTGTGGGGCAACGCACCGGATGGCGTTCTCAAACGAGATGGCACACACAAGTGGAGAAGGACCTCAAGCAACTTGATGTGCGCAGCTAGAGGCAGCTGGCGAGAAATCGTGCTGGGAAGGCTTGTTGGTTGGGACCCAGGTACACCCGGATTGTGGTGTCAAACAAGGAAGAAGGAGAAACACTATCAACAAAATTAATTTGAATGGCAAGAAATATATAACAGCCTTAAAGACCAGTACCCGACATTAAACTCTTCAACATAATTTGCTGCAAATGTTGCTTGTTGAAGAATGATTTAACGTTTTTTTTCACATTTTTTGCGGTGATTATGCCGCACAAGGTGCCATTTAAGGTGCAATTCAGGATCTGCCAAAGCATGTTCACTGCTGCCAAGCACTGTCGGGTTCCTATTCCTGGATCGTAGCTGACTTATCGGGGAGAATGTGGTCTATTCGGTCACGTATCACCCAACAACGTGCATTGAGGCTTAAATTTGTGGGCGTTAAAGACAAGAACGAACTCGGAAGATCGATGAAGCAGACCGAAGTGCACGAAAAAGACATTTCATAGAATTCTGGTCTTCGTAGCATACACGAATAATTCGGAGACCTTGTCTAAGTGTGCGTCTTCTTCTCTGTAAATAAAAATCAAAGTTTGTTTGCTTGTCCTTTTTAGACTCTTAAATGGTAAGAGATAGAGGACTGAAGACCTTGGCAACTTTGTTCCGAATTGTCTGGAAAAGGGTTTGGTGCCAATTTTTAAATACGCGTGCTTGAAAAGAAAAGAAAAGAAAGAAGGACACTGCACCAAGGGGCCATTAACGCGTTGTCTGACAAGAAGAACTTGAGTCCTCTGTAATCCGATGTAAGAATGATGAAGTCAACGAAACTGACACAGCAACAATCCCTTGCCAGCTCATCTTGCATCAAGCAGAATCACCGCCGCACCATTAACATCAACCGCAGACCTCGTTCCAACTAGTCACCAAGTCTTCAAGGAAGGCCTCCGCCTCTTCTAAACGCAGCGACAATTTCGTGGTGCCAAGCTTCTCCTTGACAGACGTCTGATCACGTAAAGCCTCGCTCGTCTTGGCAAGACCCCCAAGTCAAGTCATGAGAACATCCGGTTGCAACTGATGGCATTCGGCTCAGCATCGCTCCTGGACGGCATTGAAGCGGATTATTTCGCGCAGCACCCCTACTGCTAACCACGCAGATGCGTTGCGACGCAATTCACAGCCGCGCACTCAGACTCCTGTCAAGACGAAACAAAAAAGAACTGAATGTAAATAAACCTCCGCCTATCGGCATTCCACTCGCAACTCCCGTCCGTCGTGGGGTGGAAATCTTCCCACGGTTTTGCCAACGACCAGGCGGATGCCTTCACCCTCTTCCCGACGACGACGACGGGCGGCGAACCAGCTCGATTGACAATGGAACTGCTCAGAGATGCAACACCCTAAATTTTGGCGGGAACAAACACTGCGCACACCAACAACGCAGCGCAGCAAGTAAGCTGTGTTTTCTTAAGGGATGGCAACAAATCAGAGAAAACTTCACGGACCACACTCGATCTGCGTTCATCCGCACACAATAGGGCCGCCGAATCGGTGATTTAATTTACCTTCGAGCCGGCAACGGAGGACACGAATTGTTGATCGGGGTGGTAGTAGGAACAAAGGGCGAGCGCAGCGGCAAGACAATGTGACGCTAACTGCGTCCACCCCACGTGAGCTCGTTGCTGTGTGTGCGTGTGTGTGTGGTGCGAGTGAGTTCCTCCCCGGGTACCTGGACGTCCTTGCGTCGCTGCTTCCTTCCTTCCTCGTTTCTTCGTCTTCGGTTCCACTTCGACTGCCGCCTGGCAATCTTCGGGCAGTAATGATCAACAGCGGCTATTGTTCGCCGCGTGGCCGGAGGGTGAGAGCAGGCAAATGGGATCGCATTGCCATTGATTTCCACCCCTCGTTGAAGGAGTCGCACAAGATCGAGATCCTTCAGCCGAAAGCCGGCTGTATGGCGAGGTTTGCCAACAAAGTTTCGAGTTCGGCATTCATCCCGCTGTGTTGCGGATTTCTACTTCGACGTACTTCTCGGCGGCGGTCCTTGAGCTGCCTACCTGGGGATGGGAGTTGGGAAAGTAAATTATTTGTCATCCACCCCTCGAGAGAGTGAAACTTTTACGCGTCTTTTTGTTCGCCGATCAGACCACGCACGGACAAAGGGATAATGAGGACACACGGAACTGCTCGCAATCAGCGGAGGCGATTTTTCCTAACTCCCCCCGGGCCCGGGGCATGGAAGAAGTGTGGGAAAAGATTTCTGCATCTCAAGGTTGGCTGGCGGATGGAAGTTGCGCACACCTTTGGCCGATGCCATGCAGCTGTGGGTTGAGATTGGGAAGGAGTAGGGTCGCGTTGGTGCGGTAAGATGCTCCCACGCTCTGGAACAATGCCGAATCTGATTAATGCAGATGTGATGGAATTAATGGACGGGAACTGCATTCCTTTGTCGGACGGTTGCTTAAGCGAACTGATTGAATGGGTTACCTGGAGGGAGGATGAGGTCATGGCTGGGGTGTAGACAGTCTGTTTCTTCGTCGGGTCGGGATGGAAACATTCGTTGGTGACCAAGAGGTGGTTCGGTGAAAGATTGCTTGATTTTGTGAACTGACATGTTGACCGAAGGTATGACCCGCCGTCAAATTTGAGGTAATTTTATGGAATTTCAAATTTGGAGACACAATCCCCAGGAATTGTGTACATTTTTGTTCATAATAAAACAATCTGATCGGAATCTTGGTTGACTGGGCTGATGCTGGTATGAATTGGCAGAGTACCAGAATTTTTCGTTGAAGCACTACATCCTGCGGTGGAACTCAATTTGAAAGCCTGTTTTGATGTTCAGTCTGCTATTCGTAGTAGCTTCAATCAACAAACTTGTTGTAAGGGACCACCGGTCGGTTCGACGACACACGACTGTCGGACACGTGAGAGAATTCTGATTTAATGGAGTGAATGAGTAGTGGAACCAAGACGTGCGATATAAAATATTTGAGCAATAGAAGATAATTCCTAAGGAGCAGAAGTCTTACATCTCGCCGTATAACAATAACTACCTGGTGTTCCTCAGGGTAGACATTTGACGTCCTTACTGTAGAGCAGGTGTACCGGTATGAAATGAGTTTTTTTGAAAATAAAACACTAATTATAAACTCCGAACCGAAGCCTGTAAGGATGAACAAGGGAACATCGTAGTAGAGTCACAGTCGATGCTGAGAATATGGAGAAACCATTTCTGCAGACTGTATAACGGCGACGAAGAACCAAATTCCGCTGTCAGGCAGAACGAACCATTCACCCTTAATGAAAGGGACGATGAAGATCAACAATTCCGTCCACCCGACCCGGATGAAGTGAGGATTGCTAAATCTAAACTGAAATCCAACAAGGCTGCTGGAGCTGACGGGTTACCCGCCGAGCTTTTTAAAGCCGCAGGCGATGATTTGGTAAGGTCGGAGGAAAACATGCCCGATGAATGGAACCTCAGCATTGTTTGCCCGATCCACAAGAAAGGAGACCCCTTTGACTGCGCCAACTATCGGGGGATAAGTCTCCTTAACATCGCCTATAAGATCTTATCTGCTGTACTGTGTAAACGCCTAAAGCCATTCGTCAACAACTTGGTCAGTCCATACCAGTGTGGCTTTAGGCCAGGAAAATCCACCGGCAGATTTTGGAGAAAGCCCAGGAGCAACAAATCGATACCCGCCACCTGTTCATCGATTTTAAGGCCGCATATGACAGCGTGCATAGAGACGAGCTATACAACGCCATGTCTAGTTTTGGCATCCCTACCAAACTCGTCCGTTTGTGTAGGATGACGATGGAGAATGCATGCTGCTTCATCAAGGTCGGTAAGACCTAACCGAGACCTTTGATGTCAAAAATGGATTCAGACAAGGCGGCGCGCAGCCATGCGACTTTTTCAACATCGTTCTTGAAAGAATTGTTCAAAACTCGAACGCCAACACCAGAGGAACAATCTTTTCAAAAGTCCGTCCAACTACTCGCATATGCCGACGATATTGACATTATGGCAAGAACGCAGCGTGATGTCAATGGCGCTTTTGTGGGTGTTGCAACGGAGGCCGCGATGATGGGTTTAGCGAGGGTAAGACCAAATATATGCTGTCAACAAGAAAGGACTGTTGGGTCAGAACGTCAAAGCAGACAGATATAACTTTGAGGTAGTCAAAGACTGTGTCTACCTAGGAACCACTATCAACTCAGACAAAGCCACCAGCGCTGAAATCAAACGAAGAATAACTTTTGCCAATCGGTGCTTCTTTGGGCTAAGAAAGCAATTGCTAAACAAAGCCCTCTCTCGAACAACCTAAGACCTTAATCGTCCCAGTTCTGCTATATGGCGCGGAGGCATGGACTCTGTCAAAAGCGGATGAAGCAGCTCTTGGTTGCTTCGAGAGGAAAATTCTTCGGGTGATTTTCGGTCCCATCTGCATAAATGGTGAGTGGAGGAGGAGATACACCGACGAGCTATACGGGCTGTTCAGCGACATCGGCTGACTCCAGAAGAGTGAAGATCCAACGGTTGAGATGGCTAGGTCATGTAGAGCGGATGGAAACCAATGCTCCGGCCCGAAAAGTCTTCGAATCCACATCCGAGGGACGGCGCAGTAGAGGAAGACCGCGACTCAGGTGGCACACGCAAGTGGAAAGTGACCTCGACCAACTATGCGTGCGAAACTGGAGACAGCTAGCTAAAGATCGAGCTGGATGGAGACGCTTGTTGGTTGAGGCCCAGGTCCACCCCGGACTGTAGCGCCTCCTTAAGTAAGTAAGTAAATTATATTAATGGGAAAGTAAAAACATTTTATTCAAAGTCATTGTCTTCTGCACATTTTGAGCACCTTTCTGGCAATTTGTGAATACCACGCCAGTAAAATTGTTCGCCTTTTAAAGCAAACCAATCAGACACCCAATTTTCGACTTCTTCGTAGGAATCGAAGTGCTGCTCAGCCAATGCGTGTCCCATCGATGAAAACAAATGGCAGTCGGAAGGAGTTAAGTCCGGTGAATGGCTCCCAGCCAAGTGTTTTGATTGTACCCTGAACCGGTTTTGCTTTGTGTGCAGGTGCATTGTCATGGAGCACAATTACCTTGCCGTGTCTTCTAGCCAGTTCTGGTCGTTTCTCGATCAATGCATGGTCCCAAATTGATCATTTGTTGTCGGTAGCGATCGGTATTAACGGTTTCACCAGGTCTTAGGAGCTCGTGGTACACCACACCTTTCTGGTCCCACCAAACACACAGCATTGTCTTCTTGCCGAATCGATCTGGTTTTGCAGTCGATGTTGATGGTTGTCCCGGATTAACCCATGATTTTTTCCGTTTAGGATTCTTAAAATCCATTCTTCATCGCCAGTAACAATCCGATGCCAAACCGATTTTCGTACGTGCCTTTGAAGCAAGAAATTTCACAAGTGTTTTTTCGGTTTTCCATCTGTCTTTCATTCAATTCATGTGGCACCCATTTTCCACACTTTTAGATCTTTCCCATAGCTTTTAAACGGTCAGAAATTGCTTGCTGTGCAACATTCAACATTGCTGCCATTTGCGTTTGACATCTCCATCCAATAACAAATCTCAGCAACCACTCGTGTTGTGCGTACTATTGTTCTTTTACGAGTGGAAGGGACCTACAGTTTTACTCCGAACGGCCAATTTGAGAAGCTTTTTCTAGACAGGAAATACTCTTTGAGCATTGTCAGTGACTCGAAAGAAGTTTGGTCGTGAAAATTATTTTTGTCGCTCAGAACTGGCGACTACGACGTCGAGGTTGGGGTTGACGCACATACCCACAACGCCACGGGCCACCACCATCTCCATCCAATATCGTTTGCAATTCGGCGTCTTCAAACTTTTTTGGTGGTCTTGCACGTTCTTCATTTCTCACATCAAAATCATTATTTCTGAACCGTTGAAAACACCTTTTGCATGTGGCTTCTGATAGAGCATGATCACCATATGCCGCGACAAGCATTCGATGCGACTCTGCAGCACTTTTCTTCAAATGAAAACAAAAAATTAATGCTTACCGCAAATCATCACTTTCTGGTACAAAATTCGACATTTTTAACACGATGAAAAAGTATGATTTTGTCTGTTCAATGACTTGATGTATGCTAAATATTGTTCACAGATGTCATAGCAAACAAAGAGAAAAAAATATAAGGGCTCGTTCACAACAAATGTTCCCTATCGAAACATTTGTATCGTGACGCTCACTTCATACCGGTATTTGTTCAGTTCAGGCGGCAGATATTAGGTGCTGATGCGACTTTTCATCACATCTGCTGGTATTTGTCCGAAAGACCATGAAAATGTAGACTGCTGCATGGTGACTTCTGACTTCTCAAGTGAAGTGTTAAAAATATTCTGTGAAAAATATTCTGGGTAACAAACTAAGCATTGGGAAGACTGGCGTCTGGAAGAGAAATCTGAAAATCAGATGCACGAAGATTGCTTCCCATCCTTGCTTGTTCAGGACAGTCATCCTACCTAACAGCCTCAGGATGTCCGACAATCCGATCACTTGAGATTCACTCTACAGTCCAGTTTATCTTCGACTTGGCTTAAAAAGACATTCCGTTGGACCGAACGAGATTTTGCGATCAACGTGACTAGAATGGGCGAAGAGATCGTGATATCGACACTTTCTGCATTTGTGTTTGTCGCAAGCAAGTCCCGATGACGAACTTAACTTTCCTTGTTACCATACAGCATGCATGACATAAATAGCCCACGACCTGACTGTTCGAACGGAGTGTTATGACGTACAGCCCGACCTCTTTCCTTGAGTCCCAAGTGCAGCAAAAGCCGTCATAGACCCAAAAATGCAAAGGATAAGCGTCCATCACTTCGCCCATCGGTCCACATTCACATCTCGAAAATAGCCTCCAATAAAAAATCCCACACTCCCCTGCTCGGCGGCACTGTGATCGCGGCCAGGATCCGCGCGCCTCGTAGACGCGCCCGGTAGCCACCGCTAGGCACATTCCGATTGTCAGCCTACGCTCCAGATAAGGACATTTACATTCTTAATTGAATTAACATCGATGCGCAATAATCGTTAACTTGATGGCCGCGCGATTGACTGCCGCCGTCACGGTGGACTCACGATGGACACACGGTAGACACACGGTCCTCCAACGTCCACCTTCCACGGCCAGCCGTGCTCGCGAGGCATTCGTATGCAAATCGGGCAACTAAATCGTCATAAAAGTGAATCAAATCGAAATCAATTCTAAGCCCCATTTCGATTGCCGCGCAATTGAGGGAGACACCAGGCGGCTGGCTGTCGTGTCTGTTTGTTGCGCCACAAGTAAATCATTCGGCTGCACACAGAACGCCGCGTTGCCGGCGCGTCCTTCGGCCGAAGGAGTCCGCTGCAACTGCGACTGCGCTGCTTGGCAAGCGGCGTTAATTGCCAATTATGGTTTTAGCAAATTAAAAGGGGAATTAACAAAAAAGTTATGAGTTTATAAGAAGCTAGCACGGGGCCGCAGCGCATCGGGCGCTCGCAAGAAACAAATGTTTGGCCATCGTCACGGCTTGCCTGTTGGGTGCGCCTGTGTTTGCCAACGCGGTTGCGACAGCGCTTGCGCTTGCGATTGCGCCTGCGCTGGTGTTTGCGTTTCGTCGCATCGGTGGTGGTGTCGTGCTGCTTCTGCGCGAACCGGAGCCCCGACATTGTGGTCGCAGAATGCACGCGGGGGGCTTACGTGTGCGATTATAATTGTGGCACGAATTTATGGTAATGCAGTCGGGCGCAGGAGCTTCTTTAAGCAACAGGTGGAACAATTTGCGGACGGTATATATCACGGGTACGGCGTGGCCCGCGGGCGGAGACAGGGACGGTGGCTTTCGCAGGTCTTGTCTCGATGAGTTCTTAGTTTCAAGCAAGAGTGGCTGATGGAGCTGATAATGGGAAGAAATGCCTGCAGCCCGCAAGGCGGAGTTGATTAACTTTTGAAATTCATATTTTTTGTTTCGTTCTTCAGAGGGAACCTCGCGCTGGATTTGAAGTAGACTTAAGGTGCAGGGAACTCTCTTTTTGTGATGAGCCAAGGTACTTTAAATCTTTGGTCCTGTTTGCGTTGAAGGTTCCTGGAGAAGAAGATTCAACCACGATTTGTACGGGCTGTACAGCGACATGAGTCTAGTCAGGCGTCTACGGATTCAACGCCTAAGATGGCTAGGCCATGCTGAGCGCATGGACAACACTGCTCCAGCCCGAAGAGTCTTCGACACCGAGCCATTGGGACAGCGCATCAGAGGACGACCACTCGCACTCAAGTGGAGAAGGACCTCAACCAACTTGTAGTGGAGGCAGCTGGCTAAGGATCGCACCAGCTGGAGAGGAATGTTGACCGAGGCCCAGGTTCACCCCGGACTGTAGCGCCACACGAAGAAGAAGAAGAAGGTACTTTAAAGCGTTTATTCTTGGGGAGGCACTGAAAGCTGACATTGAACTCTTCTGTGAATGTGGCGGCAACAGCTCGGATAAGAAGTTGAAAAGGTGTAATTTCGAGGCAACTGGAACGATAACGTGCACTTAAGGAAACTTCATGGTTCCACGAGGGTCCTTTCGCTGCTGCTGCCTTAAAAAGCGCTATAGTCGTTCTGCGTGATACTCGCTCAACCAGCTGGATGAATGATTTGCAACCTTCTGGGTGTCTTGTAACAAAGTTACTCCAGGTTGAGCGTACGAGCCAGATAACTCTGCTCCTGGGGGGTCTGAGTCGGAGCAAGAGCTACCTTCCATCGGTAACGAACCAGGGCAGTTCAAGCCATCAATGCAGCTTGCTTTATACTGGAAGTTCGGTCCTCGTATCCTTCTTCAAGCAGGAGTTTCGCACTTGCAGATCCTCTTTCTTCGAGCATTGCTGTCCTTGTGCTCGATGTGGCCAAGACTCCACTCATCGTGATCCTCTTTTTTTCTCTAGAATGCGTCAAGAGTGAGCTCTCGTCCAATCAGCACTAAATTCAGTGGTAAGCCCCCTTGCCCTATCCCTCCCTGGCTGTCAAGAAAAGTAATCCTAGCACTCAATGCGATATGCCTGGAAGATACAATCTAAATGCCAAACCTTCATTATAATCTGGCCGAGACTGTGTACCCATAGCTCAAAGTCACAGCTTTATCTGAACAGACATCTTGGTTGGGGTCTTTGTCGGATACTGCCTCTTGGAACATTGCGAGAATCCCATTTCACAAGAGACGCCTGCAGAAGGAGAAGCATATTCGGGGTCTGATGTCTCACAGTGCCCACTGAAGTTCGTTGCATGTCGCAGGCCCACCTCACTTCATACTTCGTTGACAGTTGGTTCGGTAATCGGTAAAGAAGATGCAATTTTGCAAAGTGACCGCATGAGAACGATAGGGCATTTAATGGAAACAAGAACGATATGAGCTGTCAAAGTAGTTCTGCATTCATTTTGAAGCCGCAATCATGCCATTTGCAATTTTGAGCAGCTCATCATTTGCTGGCCACTGCCAGTCGTTCATCAATGGAGTGATAACTAGGCCTGTTCGATAAGCATTCGAAAAGTTATTGCTGCTAACTACGGAGCCTACATCCGCAGGACTACGTGACTGAAGTCCATTCATCTTCGAGACGAGGGCAGGAGTGCCCTAAAAATCGGTATCGGCTAGCTATTACATTTGCTGACGATGCAATTCTGTTGCCGTCTGAAGGAAATCTCGAGATTATACAACGCAGCGCGCCGACGTCAAGCGAAAGAGGTGAGGCCGTGAAAAATTAGTTGTGTCGCACAGAGTAGGAATCGAACCTACGACGTCGAGGTTGGGGTCGACGCACATACCCACAACGCCACGGGAAACCACATTTCATTTTGAGCTATCCCTCCTATTATTTTGACCACATCTGTAATTGATCCAGGAAACAGACTTGACTCAATAGAACATTGCGCAGCCGGAAACAGGGGCACAAGACGAATGTTATACAGCCGACTTTCGATAATTTGAACTTTGATAAATCAAAACCCATGGGTTTTGGTACGCTCGTTAATCCGAAATGACTGCTTAGTCAGTCTTTCAGAAAGGACGCTGTCATTCGAAATCAGTGGCTATGTTTGTCCTCTCAATAATTGCTTTTCTCGTCATTCGCTCCAACTCCACAATTGTCCGTTGATTCGAGCTCTGGTTAATTCGAATTTTTTGTAAATTTTGAGCTTCGAATTATCGAGAGTAGGCTGTATGGGGTATTTCACCCATCTTAACATGCCGTAGTTAACACACAAAGAAAATTCTGAGACGATGACGACAGTGATGACAAAATTTAAGTCCAAACGTTCGTTGTTTTCGTGACAGTGAGCCAAGAGGTTATTCAAAGTGCTGAGAATGTTGCCATCGGTCAAGCAACCGTCCCGAATGAACCAGACAGCGTGCCGACTATGGACAATGTAGCAAAGGTATCTTGGCCTTCACTCTTGTAAGACTAATGCGATCGATGCTAAACTCAAAATCACTAGAAATTTCGTTTTCGCAGTGAACTTTGGTAATGGATTCCACTTAAATAGTGGTTCAACTTAAGCTACCGTGGCCATTGGTAGCTTAAGTGTCAATCCTCCTATATGAAGCAACTTACGTTTTCGGAGTGGACTCTAGAAATGTAACAAAAGGGTGACCAATTACATCGGAATATCGTCTTCAGTGATGAAGCCGGCTTGTGGCAAAACTTTTCCGTCCATAAATAGAATGTAAGCTACAGACCGACGAGGTCTAGCTTCTACAGCACTAGCTCACACAGTGGCCACGTTTGCAAAAGGTTTTTCTAACCTGACAATTATGGCAATATAATGTACATGCAAAGTGGCCAAATAAGGCCAAAATTTTGGTTTATATTTTGCCCCAATGATCAAAATGGGCCTACTCTGCCCTAAATGTGACAGCCCCTAGAAGTCAGCCACCATAACCTTTGCCCCAATGGATGTGGAGTCTTCTTCAATTTACTGATAACCCGCGACTTTTTCCCCGTGTCTACTTCCTATGTCCCTGTGCATCTCACTGCCACTCTCTCCGCGGAACGGATTACTTGCTTGGTCAATCTGGCTTGCGGTTTACGATATGTGCCGGAATTCGGCTTCTTGAGCCTTTATATCCGCTTCGGCTTGCAGCAATGTTATACCAATTTTTACTATTTACGAGCAAATCATCATCTGATCTTGTCACGAAAGAGATCAGGTTTTCAGGGCTTGGCAATGCTTGGTAAATATGGGTGGCGCTACAGCATGTAGTGGCCGAGGGCCCAGCTTCACACCAACCACTCGTGTTGTGCGAGCTATTGTTCTCTCACGAGTAGAAGGGACCTACAATGTTATGCCGACTCCGAAAAGCCAAGTTTGAGAAGCTTTTTCGAGACAGAAATACTTTTGAGCATTGCCAGTGGTGACTCGAAAGAGGTGGGCCCGTGAAAATTATTTTTGTTGAACAGAGCAGGAATCGAGCCTGCAACGTCGATGTTGGCGTCGACGCACATACCCACAACGCCATGGCCTTACTTACTTACTTAAGGTGGCGCTGCAGTCCGGGGTGGACCTGGGCCTCAACCAACAAGCATCTCCAGCCAGCTCGATCTTTAGCTAGCTGTCTCCAGTTTCGCACGCATAGTTGGTTGAGGTCCCTTTCCACTTGCGTGCGCCACCTGAGTCGCGGTCTTCCTCTACTGCGCCGTCCCTCGGGGGTGGATTCGAAGACGCCATGGCCACCACTGCGAAAAACGATCGCAGTTGAAAACTGCGTGTTCAGCTTCTTCCTCTGCATTTGGACATTGTGGACTAAGCGGCGAGCTCTGTCGACACTTGTGTGGATACTTTCGATAGCTGCCGTGTCCAGACAGGAACTGTGTGATGCGATAATTGCAGTCTCCTGTCAGTCTGATGTCGAACTCTCGATAAAGGGAATGAGCCAATGCATTCATCTTCCATCTGTTTTGCCACATTGCTCTTAAAGCTGCCCGTCCTTCCATCTTTACTGCCGCTGCGAACTTTGTCTGCGGCACACCCTCTTAAGCTCGTCTGCCAGAATGTCGACAGCACTGTGACCATAACAATGTCGTTGGCAAAATCGATGACCCGTAGTACTTCGGGGAGTGTTAATCGTAGAACGCCGTCATACATACGTCATATTCCACAATAGAGGTCCGAGTACTTATCCTTGTGGTACTCCCGCCGAGCACATAGACAACATGATCACCTGGAAATGTCTTTGACGGCTGAGTGACGTCAAGGAAAAAAAAAGTATATGAATTCTGTTACCACCAAAAGCCAACCCTTTCAAGTCCCTTGACGCCAGCTTAATGTTACACATCGGCAGAACTAGTCACTTCTCAGACACTCCTTTCGGGCCCCACTGTGCAGACAATTGACCTCGAAAAGATCACCTCCCGTGATTGCCGCTGAATTGATTTCCATACCGAGGTGCCATCATTAAGTGAATGCATTTGTAGCGCTGGCGCTTAGAGTGCATCTGTTTATCTTGTATCGATCGGTCTTCGTTCGGTCGGCCGATACCATCGTCCTGATAGGCCTTTCCCCCCGGCCAGCCAGCCAGCCACCAATCAATGATAAGGCCCAGCAAATCGCAGCAATTTGTTTCAAATTCATGAATAACTAACTCCGCCAGCCCTTGCTGCTGTGTCGTCTGCTTCCCACCGGTTGATTGGCACTGGCGCTCGGACCAGTGGTCCAGGAAGTCGATCGTAAATTTTTAATTATTTTAATGCGTCATCGCTCGGAGAGCGATGTTTTGTTCGGTTTTATTGTGATTCCCACATGAGCGGACATGGGAGGGAATACGAAATCGATGGGCGAATTGATTTGTGGGCGATTAGACGGCCGCGGCCTATCATCTTCGCATCGAGCAGCAAGCGTCATCGGGCACCGCTCCGAGATGGGCTCCTCTCCTTCGAGTTGTCGAGATCTTAACCGATCGATTATCAACAAAACGAGTGAACTCCGGCGCAGGGAAGGGGACACGGGAGATTGGGATGCGATGTGTAACTGTGCTTCTGTTCGATGCGACAGGCAGACAAGGCAGAGTCATAAAGCAAAGGAAGGGCCACGACACGAGATTTATCGTGTTCCAGCGGACAGCAGTCAGCGTCACGAGAGGGACACACACAAAAAAAAAAAAAAAAACGAACAAATGTCACCTGTAGTACCCGCGATTCATATCAATATTTACGAGCGCCTGCGTTTGATTTATGCTGTCAGAGTGTTTTTTTATGTCGATTGCTTGATTATGGAAGAGGTGCTGAGTTCCGATACTTTTTGGTCGATGTTATCGGACGGATCTACCGCGACTCCTACTCACCTAAAAGGGGCATAATTCGAGGTAGTTTGTGATGCTGATGCTGTAGGCAGTGGCTGGGCATTCACGTAGGATTAGGAGATTACGAGCGCGTCGTGGTGTCAGCTTTATGGCTCCTTTATAGCCGCTGAGTGATGTGCTAAATGGCTGGGTATTCGGTGGATTATTTGGAGGCTTACGGGGCCCAGCGACGCTTTCGATGGCATAAACCGATAAACGCTTTGTAAATATATTTGGCTATCAGATGCGTCGCGTCATCGGAAACGGATGACAATGAGTGGCGTGCGTCTGTGAGTGGATGGAGGAGGGTGTTGCTTCTCCCCCCCATCCCCGATGGAAAGAAAGACGTTAGCTTACAGTTTGGCCATTAGCGCTGCTGCATTTTTGATGTCAGAGAAATCGATATTTTTGGGCAGCCGACGGTAGATGGGCCATAAATTTGCCACGCGTTTGGTATGCGATGACGGCTGGGTCGCTCAGAAGAGATGTAGCCATTAAGAGGCAGAGACTACTTAGGGTTTACAAGGACATCTCGATTTCACTGGAAAAATTCCATACTTTCTCTGGCGATGCGAGTGAGTCTCGAAGCGGAAGTGGCTAATTGAGGTGAAGTGTCTTATGGGCTCAGTCGGAGAGCAGACGCACTGGACGTTTGGTGGTTACACAATGGGTCACATTTTTGCTTGCCGTACCTTGGTTCTTGGGGTGGTCAAGTGGTCGTAAGTGAGAGGAAGGGTTAGAAGTTATTGCCGAACGACGCACAGTAGTGCCCAGAGCCTGTAGAAAATCTATGTCTCGAGAGATATTTTTGAAGACATTACGAAAGTCAGCTTTGCCTCACTTTGCGACGTTGCTGCGCTGCGTAATAACATCTACAAGCATATGATCTCTCATGCGATTGGGCTGTTTAATCGATCGTCGTTTCGTTGAAATGATCGTTTCATTACGTGGTCTTAGCCTAAGGCGTACATGTGTCACTCTCTGAGGAGACATGCGATGAGCACTTATAAGAGGTGTTAACGCCTGGATGGCGCAGTTGGCTGAGTTATTGAGTACCTGTATCAGGACTCATCTCTCTTTACGGATGGCGGCGGAGGAGCTTATCATCAGATTAGCCAACGGCGATATCTGCAGCTACCTGGTGCACCCCCTTTTGAAAGCTACTCTGACATATTCGAAGTTAAGATCTAAAAGGATGCCTCCAAGGTCATGGCGGGATTTTGGAGTAGAGTTGACGGCGGAGGAACCCTATCGTATAGGGTCAACGGCGGCATTCACAACCTCAGCGAGGTTACCAATACCGGAGTCATCCGAACCCTTCGCCCAAGGGTAAAATAAATGGGCCTGGCCTCCCAGTTGGGGGTTAACGCCCTCACCACGTAAAAAACAAAATGTTCAGAGACAACCAAATGCCTCTTAACAGGCTACGTGCAGCCGAAGATCTCGCGTAGGTCCTTGACTGCTATAAAGCAGAAATCACTGCCATCGAGGAAGTGCGATGGAATGGTCGGCCAAGAAGAGCATGAAAAACTGCGACATCTACTACGGTGATTGCAGCAGAGAGAGGCGCTTATTTGGATGTGGATTTGTCGTTCGCGGCAGACTTAGGCAAAAAGTCTTGTCTGTAAAATCGAACGTCTCCTAACAATCCGCATCATTCGAGAACATCAGTCTCATTTGTGCCCACGCCCCGACAGAGGACAAAGATGACAGCACCAAGGATGACTTCTATGATCAACGATCAATGCCCTTTCTCCTAGAAAGAACAAACGATCAATGCCCCAGCTTCAACACCAAGATCGTTCTAGGAGGTTTCAACGCTAAGCTGACTAAGGAAGTCATCTTTGTTAAAGTCATCGGGAAAGACAGCCTACACTACACCACGTCCAGTGACGGACTAAGGCTGGTGGACTTTGTCATGGGACGCAACCTCTCTGTTGCTAGCATGCGGTTCCCACACCTCAACATCCCTAAAGGGACCTGGCGGTCCCCAGATCAATTAACCGTCAACCAGATTGATCACGTTGCGATCGACGTCAGACACTCCTCCAGTATTCTTGATGTCCGAACGTTTCGAGGAGTCAATGTTGACTCGGACCATTTCCTTGTTGCAGCCAAGGATAGAATCAGGATATCGAGAAAATACCACGCGGAGTCATGCACAATCTCGAAAGCAGATGAAGAAGTCCTTGGTCTCTTTGAGAGAAAAGTTCTGCATGATGGGTTCTGGAGGAGAAGATTAAACTACGAATTGTACGGGCTGTACAGCAACATGAGCCTAGTAAGTTGTCTACGGATCCAACGCCTACGGTGGCTAGGTCATGTAGAGCGGATGGACACCACAGCTCTGACCCGAAGAATCTTCGAATTCGAAACTGTCGGGCAACGCAACAGAGGACGCCCGCGTTAAAAGTGGCGCTCCAATTCGAGAAGAACCTCAACCAACTTGGTGTGCGAAACTGGAGACAGCTAGAAAGAGATCGCGCTAGTTGGAGAGGCATGTTGGTTGAGGCTCAGGTCCACCCCGGACTGTAGCGCCACACAAAAAATGAAGGACGAGATACTAACTGTCGCACATAAGGTTTCTGCAGCATTTTTATCGTGGCTTAGATCTTTTACCATTAAGGTCTGCATGAGATATTGGGTCTTTAATCCCAGTTCAGGTTACATGTGCTAAATGCTACATGTGAACTCTAATAGGCGCCGTTTAGTGGTATAAGCCTTCGCATAGATACGGAACTGCTGATTTAACTCAGCCTAGTCAGATGTACTAACACCAGTACATACGAAGTCGACTTGCACAGAACTGGCTTTAAGCGGCTGTAGTAAAAATTTCCACGAATAGCTCTGGATATAACCCGACAGCCAAGCTGTTCTTAAGGCCTTGCTCAACCTTTTCATACACTTCCAAGATGGTACAGGAATCTAATTCTGCTCTGAATTCGATCAGCAGTCTAAATTCGCTAAGACTTGCCTTTGTCTGGAAATGAGATCGCGTTAAACTTGCAGACAAGAGAGGAGATACTCTAAAGGACCTGCGCTGGGATTACCCGCCTTTTTTCTTGAGATGGGTTCCATCAAGGGTTCTGAAAGTACAACCGGAGGTAGTATGACTCTCTAGGATGTAGACACACCAAGCGAATACTCCTTAAATTTCCAAAAACTTCACCGACCTACCGGCGTACTAATGGTTCACTACATCTTCGCCAAGCAACTATGTAAATGTTCTTAGTAGAGGACTTCTTCGGATACTGTCCCGCCTTTGTTTGGATCGGGTGGCCGTTCGATGCCAATTCGACTCCTTTCCACAAAGCCTGCTGGTATGTCTTATTAGATAAGGACATTTGAGCAAATAAAGGTTGCTACCTAGTGTCCTATAGTACAAGGGCTTTAAGTCTGAGTGCTCCAGTTTTTTTTTATAGTTTTCGCGTACTCAAGGGGTTATTAATACCCTTAATTGTCCAGGGTCAAGACACAGCATGGGCTGAAGGTATAGAGGGAGAGAGAGAGAGAGAGAGAGAGAGGAGGTACCTGTGCACATTGGTCTTAAACATCTGCGGATTGTAATCTATGGGGAATATTGAGCTGGGAAGAGCTCGGAGAGACACCTGAAGAGTAGGATAGATGAATTTCTGGCCCGTTTAAACTTATGCCGGTTTTCCTCAGTAGGGTTGGCTTTGTATAACCGGAAAGTCAACTCTCTTATTCTGATTGCCTCTTTGCAGCTCGAGCCATACCATGCATTTGGTCTGGTACACTTCACTCTATGCGGAACGAAGGATCTCATGCCCAGCAGAAGAATGTTTGTGATCATATCAACAGCGGCATCCACATCACTATCGAGGAGGCATAGTGACCAGTTAAAATTCCTAAAGAAGTTGTTGAGTCCGCTCCAATTGGCTTTCTCGTATAGCCATACTGTTCTTTTCGGAATTTGTTCTCTAACTTTTTGTGGCGAAAACGAGAAATTAGCTGATACGACACAGTGGTCTGACGAGCCTAGAGGCGACGATATGTCAACAGAATATTTATCAGGATGAGAGGTGAGAAACAGGTACAGTGTGCTGGGGGAATGACCTGCAATGTCAGGTATTCGTGGGCCTCATTTACCTTCCTTCGGGTGTTGTCGAAACTGTGGGGCAACGCAACAGAGGACGCCCGCGTTCCTTCGTTCCTTCGGGTGTTGCTGGCCTGCATGTCGAAACCAATTAGAATTGTGTACATTGAAATCGCCCGCAATGGCAGTTTCAGTGCGAGAATACAAGGAGACAATTCTTGAGATAGAATCGGATAGCGCATCAAATTCGTTAAAAGTTGAATTGCTATCCAAGTTTGGACCTCTATAAATAAAGCAGTAGTGGATTAAATGCTTACGGACATGGAATTTTAACCACAGACGATTAAATTCCGGATTGGAACAGAGGCCGTATTGTGGTTGAAGCTCGTACGATACATCACTACGCACGTAGATGGCGAGACCGCGGTGTATAAAGAAAAGCGGCGCTAAGCTATATCCAGGCAGGTTCAAATCCGATAATTCGGTATTTTCACCTACCTGTGTTTCACTTAGCGCCAAGACGGCTGGTTTATAGCGGGACAAATAGACGTACACAGCAAAGAGATTCTTTCTAAGACCGCGAACAACTCTAGGTGCAGTGTTAAAAACTGAATCAAGAAAATAGTTGAGGTCATCATTTGGGGCTCAGTGGACTTGAGTGAGGATTGAAGCTTTAAAATCCCCGGATCTTGTAAAACGTCTAAAGTAGGTAGAAGAATCCATTATGTTGACATTTGCAGTCTCAGAAAAGAATATGATTTAAAAACAATTACTGATCGCTTCATCATAGCCAACATCGATCACAGTTTTGGGCCTACTACCGGGCGCCAGTTACAATGGCGTCTTCAAAAAATAGTAGTTTCTTCCTTGTTCTACCAAAGTCGAGTGATCTTCCTTTAAACTGTGCTGTTAATCCAAATCAGCAATTGTTTGAGGGATGATACTGCTTCGCGCAAGGAGAAAGTGAATCATACGATGCATCCCTCAATTGTTCTCTAATTCATGAATCAAACCTCTCATTCGGTCAGAATTCCTCTCATCACTCGTCGGCCACAAGCTTCCAGCCACCACAAGCCATTCCACCCAACAGAAGCTGCAATGTGAACAGCTCGTAAATTTCTCACGAAACCACCGCACCGCAGAATCCAACACACCACCAACTCTGCTCAATGAATCATCGCATCACTGAATGAATCGACGTCGACGGCCAGTTCGCACCTCCTTCTCCTGCCAGCGTCCAGTGGCTCCGTGATAACGATCTGGTCTTAGGCCGAGCACAGGCAGTTTCTCTCGTTGATTTCGTAATTTTATTGATTTCCGCTGAACGAAAGAAACCGCACAGAACACAAAACAAAACAGAAAATCAACAAGCCACCGAGTGACTTTGTGAATGAATCGGAAGCTTCCAGGAAAACGATGCGAATCCGCGGTGCGTGTGCGCCTGCGCCCCAAGTGGCTGTGTCTGTGTGTGTAGGCAAATTAATTACAATCAGCCAGTTACATGGAACCCAGCGACAAGCCAACGCCAACATGAAGGCCAGAACATTTCCGCAAGCGAGCACTAAAGCTCTGCCCCGCTGACTCGCTGGCCGTGAGCCGCGATGCCATCGCCACTGAATTCCCACGATTTCAGGGAGCCAATCCGCTGCCACCATGGACGGCATTTAATGAACACATCAGGTTAATGGCTGCACTGATCTAGAAAGGAACAACGAAAAGAAAGACGAGAACGAGAACGAGCACGAAAGCAGCCGCGGCAGATAAGCCGGCTTCCTGTCGCACCGGATTGCGGCGGCGGTGGCGGTGATGGTGGTGCGCTGATTGTGACGAGACCCAAGGTGGAAGTATGCCATCAGCGCCTCTAATGGAGCACGCACCTCAGCTCCGTGCCGACTCCGAATATCCATCAATGGCGAGCCGAGCGGCGAGCTGTGCAGCCGATCGATGCTAATCTCGCCTCAGATACGAGTAGCTGTATCCGACTCTCGTGGCCCACGTCTGTGCGTAAATCTCGGATTTGGGGGGTACTCTTGCCAGAGGTCCGAACTTTGTCAGTTCGAGCCAAGTTTTCCCACACTTTCGGGAATCGGAGTCGGAGTCGGAGTCGGAGCCGTCCATCTCCCTCTCTCGGCTCGAGATTTCTATCTCGAAAGCTAATTTGTGGTTAATTGAAAATGTTTGGCTTCCAACAAACAGAGAACGTTTATCGATTCGGTTATCTTGATTTGTGGTCTGTTTTCTATTCCATCTGCGTTGGGCCGGCCCGCACTCGCCGCCCCGGGCTGCGGGCCACGAAGAAAGTGGGAGTCCGCGAGAGGCGAGGACAGCCGGCCGCCTCTTCCGCTGGCATTGTGTGACTTGGCGTTATCGCTGGGAAAGTGACAACCGAAATGGGAACAGGTGCATTTGCATACGACGACAGTTGGGATATCGAATTTTTCGTTAAATTTGTATTTATGTCTTCAATGGGATCAGATCTCAATTAGGTGATATGAGGTGCGGTGGATTTAACTGGAAAGACATTCCCTTTGATATGGTAAGAGGGGTTTCGTTGTTGTCAATAGGCTTAATGGATTTGTTTCCACCTTATCGATAAGGTGTGCTGGATGGGGGAGGGGAAGGCGGGGTGGTGGTACAAATTTGTGAGTGAGTCTGTTTTGAGACAAGCCGAGATAGTGGAGGGAGTGCCAAATGGTCGAACTTGTGGAAGAAAAGCGAACGAGATTGGAGTTTGTTAGATGTTATCGATGACAAGTGGGGTACCGCAAGTGTTCGGAATTCGGCCCGTTCTTTTTAGCAAAACATTGGATATGGGAGCGAACATCCTAATAGAGTACAAGACTGCTTAATTTGTCACACTTACGAATGTTGGTGAAGAGCAACTCTAAGCGACGACAAAAACGCAAAACGTATTAACCCACACCTAGTACCCACACGTTGGGTAGTACTTCGCGAGGCTGGTTTATGTTTCTCTGTTTCTCGCCTAGACCCCTCGATTCGTTTAAGGTCTGCTTCAATGTTCACCACGAGATTCGAGATTTCCATCCAGCTTGCATTTTTGATACGAGGTCTCAGGCACTAGGGAGACTGTTCCTCCATTCGGTGAATTGTCTGCATTGGAACACTATGTGCTGAATAACCTCCTCTTCGTCTGGGCATGCTGGACAGAAAGGTGAGCTGTCGTGCCCGAATTTGTGCTGATATTTTCGGTAACCACATTCAGCGGTTGCCTTGCATTCCACTTGTCCACATGTCGATGGATGGGATCAACTTGTGGGACCATCTACCTTTTGTGAAGGTGTCCCACAGTTCTTGACACGCTGTCATTGTGGCTGCTCCTTCTTCCTTCCTTATGATAGGTTTAGAGGTCTCTGGTTGCTCCTTCCGGCCAATATACAAGCAGCTTCATCCAAAATCGTTTAATAGCCAGTTATGGCTGCTTATGTGAAGAGGCTGTATACAGCTAGGCCGTGCAGTGTTCTCACAGTAGTGTCGGATTTATGCTCACCCAAATTACCCTTGCCAACTGAACTTGATTAGCATATTTACAACTCGACAACGCATGTAAGCAGCAAGGTATTCGAGAAGGTGATAAATAGAGCTCTGATCAACTGGACAGAGGACAGACATATAATTCCGGATAACCAATTCGGTTTCAGAGCGGGGCATGACACCATTCATGCCGCGTCGAAACTGGTGTCGGATATCCAATGGAATAAAAGCCAGAAACAATGTACGGGGGCCTGCTTGATTGACCTGGAGAAGGCCTTCGACACCGTATGGTTAGAAAGACTTTACTACAAGCTCAATCGGCTAGGCATTAGTAAACCACTGCTGTACCTACTGTATAACATGCTTACCGGTAGGCGGTTCGTAGTCAAGAATGGCAGCGTGACCTCTACAGGTATTTTTGAAATTAAAAATGGTCTCCAACAGGGTGCCGTTAATTCGCCGATCCTGTTCAACATTTTCTTGAGCGATCTAATAAGCACGCTATCGCGTATGCCGACGACTTGATCGTGTACAGATCAGGCAAAAAGATCGAGGACATCACTACGCTCACGCAGGGTGACTTCGACTCATTCATGAGAGATTGCGATGACTGGAAGTTGAATATCAACTTTCAGAAGTCGGAAACCATTCTGTTCAGGACGCCGTTGTATAAAGCTTCGGCGGATACGAAAAAGAATTGGCGAAAGTTCTCTATCGTAGGACGGCACGGGCAACCACTGACGCAAAGGATTGTAGTCAGATACCTGGGGATCTGGCTAGATCAGTATCTATATTTTAACAAACATGTAGATGCTGTTCTAGCCAGGGCCCGAGGCGCTTTCGCCCTTACAAAGAGACTGTTTTACAACAGCCAACTCGATGCAAGGGTAAAGGTAATCTGCTACATGGCCCTCATACGGCCAATGCTCACATATGGATGTCCCGTGGGGTTCAACGTGAGTGCAGGCTTGATGGAAAAGATTCGGGTGTTTGAGAGGGCTTGTCTTAGGGCTTGCCTTCGCCTCTACAGAACACCAGAGTCCCAGTACAGAAAATTCTATTCCAACGAGGTCTTATACAACAGGGCCAACCTGATACGAGTGGACAATTTCCTGGTGAAGTTGATTCGAGGTCACACTGCGAGAGCGATGAACTCCGTTAATAACTTGATCTCCGGGACTTACTGCCCCAACCCACAGTACCACGAAAGGGTACGTCAAACTGGCTTCGTCCCTCCGGAAGCATTTCTCTACTTTGACAAACACGGCTTGATACAAGACAAGAATGCGGTACCGCTCCTCTTTCACATAGCCAGGTCAACTGTGGATGGGCGACTCAACCACGACCGTTCCGTTGCACAACGAGCTGAGGAGGGCCTCCTCCGGTTCAGTACAGCGGTCTCGAGTCGGGATGTACGAGATGTTGCATTGCAACATGGTAAGTTCTGGTGGCTGGGGAGCGAAGTAACTCCAGCGTCGAACCCTTTAGACCCGGGATAAAACGGGTAGTGCGTACCGTCTTATGGGGCGCAGTCGGTCTCTGTTTTGCGGTGGATCAGATTGAATTCTAGATACCGCAACCTATGGCCGACTTCCATATCGTAGGGTAGTTTTAAGGTAGTTTATAAGCTGTAAATATTTATAAAAAAAAAAAAAACAACGCATGTAAGTCACATCTTTCAGGTACTTTCAGCTTCTTACACTGGTCGCATGAGGCAGGCAGGTTTTTAGTAAAAACTTAGATGTGCCTACATTGCCGTCTGCAATGTTTTCGTTCTTTCCCATGCGCATTGTTTAGAGATTGATAGTTTTTCAGTTGTTCGACTGACTCTTAGGAGGACAGTCGTATCATCCGAGAACGTAGCCAGGGCCTGGTGATCAATTGCAATGATTTCGTTTGTAAGGCCTTATACGGCGCAATCAGAATCTGGAATAAACTAGATCCCAACGTCAAGCCAATGTCCTCAAGGATCAAGCTTAGTGCGCGGTTGTGAGTCATGTCTGAGCACAGCTTAGTAGGGAGCATGTGGGGAGACTCGACAACTGCCACAGATACTGTCCCGTCCCGATTGGGAACTGATGACGATCTGCATGTATCCAAAACACTTCTGTCCGTGCACCTTGGCTTCTCCTTCTTTGATGAGATAAGCGACTTACTAGACGGTAGGGCATTCCGATTGATTCAAAGTTGACACTGGTGTTGATATAGTTATAAAGCGTGATCTGATCCACTTGGGCGCACAAAAGTAGTGGGATAAAACAAGTGCCTTACTCAGTTTTCAAACCTACGATCTACGGAGGGTCAGAGCTGCCTTCCATCGTTGGAATGCTTCCAGTCATCAACATCAAGTTGTCCTTCACCCTTGATGACTTAGTCCAGGAGATGATTCTTCCCCTCAGACTTCAAGCAGGAGGCTTTTTGCTGGAGAATTGGTGTCCATATGGATAAGGACGAGCCAGCCTCCGGACAATGTTCACATCTTGGTACAGCGTGTAGACTCCATGGTTGTCTACTCTTTCATTTACCTTCTTAGCAGACACATCACATATCTGACGTGAAACTCTTGTGCCCTTCAAGAACCAGTTGTGCTGTTCTGCTCATCGTTCGTCTATCGGCTTCATTTAGCATGACTAGGACGAAATTGGAGGCAGCTGGCTAAAGAACGTGCCAGCTGGAGAGGATTGTTGACCGAGGCCCAGGTTCACCCCGGACTGTAGCGCCACAAGAAAAAGAAGAAGAAGAAGGATGATTTTGGTGCTTTAAACCAGCAACACACGTATTTCTACAAAACGAAGTAGCCTCGATTGCCAAATTCACTTCCACATTGAACATCCACTAGGATCTCGTTTGAGCAAGTGATGTTGGCCCTAAATAAAGGAAAAATACTTAGCTCGATCGATCGTTTACCTGTTGATCGTGGCGTTTTGTCTCAGGGGTGGAGGCGTTACGATTCTTGCTCGACAGCGCATTCATCGTCTTTTCTATTCAATCACTGATGAGCCACCAACTACAGCCCGCTTGTCAATGTGGTTTTCAATTGTCTAGCTCAACAGTTGAACTGACTTGAAGAAAATAGTGGTTTCCTTACCTAAATCTTCTCGAGAACCAGATTGAGGAAATCACACGACAATGCATCTCCATGTCGAAATACGATGCAAGTTTCGAATGGATGGGCATTTCTTCAATCGAACAGGGCAAGACTCACACAAGAGACACAATCGGATTGACAGAACACAGAGAGCAGTCAATGAGGCGTTTGCTGGCATTGAAATGGAAGCGGATAAAGTGAGTCTAGTTCAATGGGTCCTCAAGACAGGACATTCAACATCGACGTCTTGGACAGAGCGTCTGTCCACGATGTGGGACTTCGCCTACCGCGGCTCCGCAGTGAACAGCACGAGCAACATCAGTACCCAGATCAAACGTAGAGTAACTCTTGGCAAACGCCGTTTCTTCGTGCTGACGTGGTAAATGAGTAACAAAGCCGTCTGTCGATGGACCAAGCTGACTTTGTATGAGACACTGATCATCACAAGCCTACTGTACAACGCAAGGGTATGGACTATCTTAAAAGCAGATAAAAAATGCCTGGGCTTTTTAACAGAAAAATCCTTCGATTGATCATTGGTTGCAGCTGGAGAAGAATATCTAATGAGTCATTGTACGGACAACACAGGCGTCCAATGTCTAAGGTGGCTGGGCCATGTGGAGCGTATGGACAACTTAGCTTTTGCCAGAAGAATCTTCGGCAATTAGCGTTTGGGACAACAAAGAAGAGGACGTCCGTGTTTAAGGTGGTGCACGCAGGTGGAACTTGATGTGCGAAATTTAAGACAGATGGTAAGCTATATCTCTTGTTGGTAAGGCTTGTTTGTCCACTCGATGCTGACTGACAAATAAAGAAAAGAGGACGAGTACGGTGCATGCGCTCTAGAACTGGACACATTTTCCGCGTAACTCTGACTCAACGATCGTTTCGAATAGGTGCTTGCGGTCGATGTGGATATCGTTTGTCTTTGCCGGGATTTGACTCAGTGTGAACTCACACGCCAGTACTAGATGCACGATCTTCCAAAAGTCCGTTCAACTGCTAGCATACGCGGACGACATTGACGTGATTGGCCGAACTCAGCGAGCCGTCAATGAAGCGTTTGCTTGTGTTGAGACGGAGTCGGCAAAAATGGGTTTAGCGGTGAATGAGGGCAAAATAAAGTATATGCTGTCATCAAGAAAGGACACACAACATTGACGACTCGGTCAGAACGTCACCATAGGCAGCCACAACTTCGACGTAGTAAAGGACTTCATCTACCTTGGCTCCCAAGTTAATAGTGCGAACAACATCAGTACCGAGATTAAACGTAGAATAACTCTTGCCAACCGCTGTTTCTTTGGGCTCAAGAGGCAATTGAGTAGTAGAGCCCTCTCTCCAAGGACCAAGGTCACGTTATATAAGACCTTGATCATCCCTGTCCTTCTGTATGGCGCGGAAGCTTGGACTATCTCAAGAGCGGATGAAGACGCACTTGGTCTCTTCGAGAGAAAAGTTCTGCGTTTAACCTTTGGTCCTGGAGATTCCTGGAGAAGAAGATTCAACCACGAATTGTACGGACTGTACAGCGACATGAGTCTAGTTAGGCGTCTACGGATTCAACGCCTAAGATGGCTAGGCCATGTAGAGCGCATGGACAACACTGCTCCAGCCCGAAGAGTCTTCGACTCGAACCTGTGGGACAACGCAATAGAGGACGACCACGAAACCGATGGCGCACTCAAGTGGAAAAGGACCTCAACCAACTTGGAGTGGAGGCAGCAGGCTAAGGATCGTGCCAGCTGGAGAGGATTGTTGACCGAGGCCCAGGTTCACCCCGGACTGTAGCGCCACAGGAAGAAGAAGAAGAAGAATAAGAATAAGACTCAGTGTGAATATTTAGGCTATAGTCCATTTGACGAAACTGCAAAGCGGCAGTAGATATTCGCACAGTATGCTGGAGACGACGTTGTGGGCAGTGTTGATAAGGGCTATGCCTCCACAGTTTTACAAGAGACAGGTTCACCTTCTTTCCGGATGGGGAGCTTGATGCATTGGACATGCATTCGTTTTCCATCGCAGATGACTTGGAGCTTGCTCCTTTACAGAGCAGAGGGCACAGATAATCTGAGAACGTGACATTGCTGTTCTTTCGATATCTTCTTCTTCTTTGTTTGGCGTTACAGTCCGGGGTGGACCAGCGCCTCAACCCTCAAGCCTCTCCAGGTGCCTCCAGCTGCGCACACCAAGTTGATTCTTGTTCGAGGATATGCTCTGTTGCGGTTGCGGAGCCATTATAAGCTAGGAATCGAAGAATCTTCGTGTCGGCCCTGTGGTGTCCATATGTTCTACATGACGTAGCCAGCGTAGGCGTTGGATCTGTAGACGCCTAACTAGGCTTATGTCGCTGTACAGCTCGTACAGCTCGTGGTTGAATATTCGACCAACGATAGCAGCCACAACTTTTCTCTCAAGACGACCAAGAGCTCCCTCATCCGTTTTCAACAACGCTCATGTCTCTGCGCCATAGAGCAGGAAAGGGATGATCACAGTGTTTTATGAAGTCAGCTTGGTACTTCGAGGGAGAGTAGAGGAAGTCCTTGACTACCTCAAAGTTTCTGGTGTCCATTATGACATTCTGTCCGGGATGTCTATGTTGTGCGTCCTTTCGTGATGACAGCATGTACTTTGTTTTGATCTGGTTTACCGCTGGACCCATTTTAGCCGCTTCCGCTTCAATGCCAGCAAACGCCTCACTGACGTCTCGCTCTGTTCGTCCAATCACGTCAATACCGTCCATCGTTCCCTGTCACTGAACTGCGGCGAGTACAACGATACGATCCTAGCCAGACACTGTGTTTCAAACAAGCGTCAGAAAAGTCGTATTCATGGTAAGGCATCAAACTGTGATGCAATGGATCTGTATCTACTGGACAGGCGACAGCAGATTCTCGGTGATTTCTTAGATTCAGATGCTTACTAACTTCCTTCCGACATTCCTAAACTGCTTCGCAGGACGACCCTCTTTGCATTGGTTCCTGCATCCACAATCCATCCCTAAATCAGTCAGAATTCACTTGGAAAAGGGCAAAGTTCACGGCTTCAGCAGGAGAAAATGATTTCTTTCCGCGATGTGACAAGCCCTAATGGAGGAGCCCTGCAGAGAGCATAAATCAACTGAAAGTGTAAATTACAGTAGCCACTTAGCATTAAACGACGCACGTCCCTTAACCCAAGGGCTCGTGGGCTCCCCCCAAGCCAACCGACTTAAGCTCAAGAAGCGAACGAAAACATAAACAAGAGCGCGAGCCGCCAGCACGTTCGCATTTCTCAGATAAATTGCCACAATTTATGCCCGACAAACAGGGCCGCCTAAATGAAATCATTTTATTGACTGCATCCATCATGCCCCTCGCGCTCTCGGGCGGCAATCGGGCAATCGCACCTTGCGCGTTCGCTCATCAGCTCTTTTGTTGCCCGGCCGATGGCCATCATCACTGCGCATCTCAGCCAATTTAGCGTCATCAATACGCGACCCAGGCGATGGATAAACGATCAATACAGACCGTATGCCCGACAAGCCGTTCCTGCAGTAAGCGCACCCTTACTCCCATGCAATGTGCAGTTTATTCAAATTTTTGGCGGCACCTGTTCGCCGGTGTACTCGTATCAATTACGTGCCTCGAATATTTTGCCACTTTACGATGCGGCGTACTTAGCGGGCCAATTAAGATGATCGGTGCGGGAAGGTCGCCCCTGCGGTCTTATCGCACTCGCCGTGGTGTCAGTCGATAAATTTTATTATGCTACTGAAATTCCCTAAGCGATGGTCGTCAAGCCTAGGCGACGCGTCGGCACTGCGGGCAGGTCTTATAAATTTTGACACTAACAAGACGTCCGTTGTCGGCAGTTGGCTCGGCGGGGTGCGGTGTGTCCCCTACGGACTGCAGCCGGGTCTGGGTTAATGGGGGGCAAGCACCGAGCACCGAGCACTAGACACACACGAATTCGAGGCGTTTCCCGGTCGGTGTTCTATTCCGTTTCAAGCGGAAGTGGCCATTCAGAGAGATAGCGTTCCACTGATGCCCGCGTTTGTTCGTCTGTTGGCCTGGTTGCTGTAAAGTGGAAGCCAACTGGTTGATCTAGTGTGTTATCTGGTGGTAGCCGGTAGCGGACGTGCAAATTAAAACGGAATGATTAACAATGGAAATTTATTGCGGTCTCCGGCTGGACGTCGAGAGACAATGGGTGGTGGCCGTGCTTGGATGAGTGGCGGATTTACCTGTTTGGCCGATCATTTCGAATGCAATTAGCAGGCGAATGGGATTTGAATACGATTCGAGGCGATCGGGAGCGATACGGAATTCGATGATTTGTGTGCGCGAGCACTCGTAAATCAGGCGCTTAATTGCGGCGAGTGGACGGCCATTTGCGAGCAGTTGGGACGCACTTGTGGCCAAACTGGAATCTCATTTGGCTTCTGCGTTCGGGTGCAACATCGTGGATGGACTGGTTTGGAGAGGATTGTCGAAATGGCGCGACGCCGGGTGGCTGAGGTTGCGTAAGATACAGAAGGGGTTGTGGCTGCCGACGCCAAGTCCTTCGAGCACAGGCCTTTGTGGGTTTAGAGCTAGGGCCTAAGTTGGGGAGCCTTTGGCCTGGAACTTAGTGGAACCCTGGGACTGAGTGAAGGCGTGGGACTGAATGGAGGCCTGGGACTGAGTGGAGACCTGGGACTGAGTGGAGGCCTGGGACTAGGTGGAGACCCTGCGACTGAGTGGAGGCCTGCGACTGAGTGGAGGCCTGCGACTCAGCGGAGGCTTGGGACGGAGTGGAGGCCTAGGACTGAGAGGTGGCCTGGGACTGAGTGGAGGCCTGGGACTGAGAGGAGGCCTGGGACTGAGAGGAGGCCTGGGACTGAGTGGAGGCCTGGGACTGAGAGGAGGCCTGGGACTGAGTGGAGGCCTGGGACTGAGAGGAGGCCTGGGACTGAGTGGAGGCCTGGGACTGAGTGGAGGCCCTGAGACTGAGGGGATGTCTGGGACTGAGTGGAGGCCTGGGACTGAGTGGAGGCCTGGGACTGAGAGGAGGCCTGAGCCTGAGTGGAGGCCTGGGACTGAGTGGAGGCCTGGGACTGAGAGGAGGCCTGGGACTGAGTGGAGGCCTGGGACTGAGTGGAGGCCCTGAGACTGAGGGGATGTCTGGGACTGAGTGGAGGCCTGGGACTGAGTGGAGGCCTTGGACTGAGAGGAGGCCTGGGACTAAGTGGAGGCCTGGGACTGAGTGGAGGCCTGAGCCTGAGTGGAGGCCTGGGACTGAGTGGAGGCCTGGGACTGAGAGGAGGCCTGGGACTGAGTGGAGGCCTGGGACTGAGTGGAGGCCCTGAGACTGAGGGGATGTCTGGGACTGAGTGGAGGCCTGGGACTGAGTGGAGGCCTTGGACTGAGTGGAGGCCCTGGGACTGAGTGGAGGCCTTGGACTGAGTGGAGGCCTGGGACTGAGTGGAGGCCCTGGGACTGAGTGGAGGCCCTGGGACTGAATGGATGCTTTGGACTGTGTGGAGGCCTAGGACTGAGTGGATGGCTGAGGCTGAGTAGAGACCCTGCGACTGAGTGGATGCCTGGGACTGAGTGGAGGCCTGGGACTGAATGGGGGCCTGAGACTGAGTGGAGGCCTAGGACTGAGGGGAGGCCTGGGACTATGTTGATGCCTGGGACTGAGTGGAGGCCCTGGGACTGAGTGGAGGCCCTGGGACTGAATGGATGCTTTGGACTGTGTGGAGGCCTAGGACTGAGTGGATGGCTGAGGCTGAGTAGAGACCCTGCGACTGAGTGGATGCCTGGGACTGAGTGGAGGCCTGGGACTGAGTGGAGGCCTGGGACTGAGAGGAGGCCTGGGACTGAGTGGAGGCCTGGGACTGAGTGGAGGCCCTGAGACTGAGGGGATGTCTGGGACTGAGTGGAGGCCTGGGACTGAGTGGAGGCCTTGGACTGAGTGGAGGCCCTGGGACTGAGTGGAGGCCTTGGACTGAGTGGAGGCCTGGGACTGAGTGGAGGCCCTGGGACTGAGTGGAGGCCCTGGGACTGAATGGATGCTTTGGACTGTGTGGAGGCCTAGGACTGAGTGGATGGCTGAGGCTGAGTAGAGACCCTGCGACTGAGTGGATGCCTGGGACTGAGTGGAGGCCTGGGACTGAATGGGGGCCTGAGACTGAGTGGAGGCCTAGGACTGAGGGGAGGCCTGGGACTATGTTGATGCCTGGGACTGAGTGGAGGCCCTGGGACTGAGTGGAGGCCCTGGGACTGAATGGATGCTTTGGACTGTGTGGAGGCCTAGGACTGATTGGATGGCTGAGGCTGAGTAGAGACCCTGCGACTGAGTGGATGCCTGGGACTGAGTGGAGGCCTGGGACTGAGTGGAGGCCTGGGACTGAGAGGAGGCCTGGGACTGAGTGGAGGCCTGGGACTGAGTGGAGGCCCTGAGACTGAGGGGATGTCTGGGACTGAGTGGAGGCCTGGGACTGAGTGGAGGCCTTGGACTGAGTGGAGGCCCTGGGACTGAGTGGAGGCCTTGGACTGAGTGGAGGCCTGGGACTGAGTGGAGGCCCTGGGACTGAGTGGAGGCCCTGGGACTGAATGGATGCTTTGGACTGTGTGGAGGCCTAGGACTGAGTGGATGGCTGAGGCTGAGTAGAGACCCTGCGACTGAGTGGATGCCTGGGACTGAGTGGAGGCCTGGGACTGAATGGGGGCCTGAGACTGAGTGGAGGCCTAGGACTGAGGGGAGGCCTGGGACTATGTTGATGCCTGGGACTGAGTGGAGGCCCTGGGACTGAGTGGAGGCCCTGGGACTGAATGGATGCTTTGGACTGTGTGGAGGCCTAGGACTGAGTGGATGGCTGAGGCTGAGTAGAGACCCTGCGACTGAGTGGATGCCTGGGACTGAGTGGAGGCCTGGGACTGAGTGGAGGCCTGGGACTGAGAGGAGGCCTGGGACTGAGTGGAGGCCTGGGACTGAGTGGAGGCCCTGAGACTGAGGGGATGTCTGGGACTGAGTGGAGGCCTGGGACTGAGTGGAGGCCTTGGACTGAGTGGAGGCCCTGGGACTGAGTGGAGGCCTTGGACTGAGTGGAGGCCTGGGACTGAGTGGAGGCCCTGGGACTGAGTGGAGGCCCTGGGACTGAATGGATGCTTTGGACTGTGTGGAGGCCTAGGACTGAGTGGATGGCTGAGGCTGAGTAGAGACCCTGCGACTGAGTGGATGCCTGGGACTGAGTGGAGGCCTGGGACTGAATGGGGGCCTGAGACTGAGTGGAGGCCTAGGACTGAGGGGAGGCCTGGGACTATGTTGATGCCTGGGACTGAGTGGAGGCCCTGGGACTGAGTGGAGGCCCTGGGACTGAATGGATGCTTTGGACTGTGTGGAGGCCTAGGACTGAGTGGATGGCTGAGGCTGAGTAGAGACCCTGCGACTGAGTGGATGCCTGGGACTGAGTGGAGGCCTGGGACTGAGTGGATGGCTGGGGCTGAGTAGAGACCTTGCGACTGAGGGGAGGTATAAGACTGGGTCGAGGCCTGAGATTGAATAGAGGCCTGGAAGTTAGTGAATGCATGGGACTGGGTGGAGGATTGCGACTGGATGGTACTTTGCGTACATTTGACATTCGATTTTTTGTGCTTGGATCTCCGTCATTTCGTTAACAGTGCTCCGCTCAATCAATCATCACCGCCATTTTCGATGAAGCAAACCTCTTAGTCACCGTAGCCTGCGGCCGAGTAGCTCGTCAGCATTCCTCCTCTCGTTCCTCCCCCCGGCTCAAGTGGAATACAAACAAACAATCGCCAACATTCTTCGACTGCTCATTTGAATGCAAAACGACTTCGTGTCTAATGACCATTTTATCAATAAATGCTGCTGCCTCTTCAAAAATTGATATCCGCCAGCACTTTTTCCATCGGGAACTTCTTCTCAGAATCCAACCGCAAACGGAACTCTATCCCACGTATCATTCGAAAGAGCGCGATTCAATGGTTTAACGGTTACCTAAATGATATCCATGAAATCCGCAGACACGCAACCGCCTAAACCGCCGTTAAGCCATTAACTAATCCGTAACCCAGAAGCCATTCACATTCCCCTCCTCACAAGAGTCTCGCCACAACTTTGTATCTCCAACGCACCAGGAGGGAAACAAAAAGAAACGCCATCGCGAAACCCCGCACCGTTGAAGGACAATTAAATTTGCATTTAGATAAATGCCTAGCCAAAAAGATTTATCACTGCACAAAGGCCTGCGGCCAAACGGGCAGGCGGTGGAATAAATTGAACTACAAAACGAAAGAAACGGAAAAAAAAAATGAAGACACAGCCAACTTACACCCGAAAGGGTTTTTCTTCGTCGCGTCAGGATACCTTGGGCGCGATTAACTAAAATTACGTTATTTGCGAACGCGAGGTGTAATGATGGGCTCTCGCTAAACGAATGCGATTAAAGTTAATGACATAACCACAGAGGGCGAGCAATCGAATAAATGGACTTGGCTATTCGCGAAATTGATGTCTCTCTGTGGGCAAGTGCTGCTCGTCGTCGCTCGTCGCTCGTCAAGGACGACGCAACGTGTGAAGGTGCTGCCAGCGACGACGCGAGTGTGTGTGTGAGAGCGAGCATGTTTTTTTTTTTCCGCCTGTCTAAGGTACTTTTTTCCTCGTCTTTGATTAAGCTGCGCATTAATTAAACACCAGAAATGCGGATAAGAAGCCCGCGCGCTGATGATGAAACAGAAGAGTTGGTGAACGAACTTTCATTACCCCCTCCGATGGATGCATCCAGGCAGACGGTGAGCGCGGAGAGACTCATGCCCAGCACAGGGGATGGTCCTCGCTGATTTGTAGCACAATTCGTAATCTCATTGACAGATCTCTGTCTCAATGTTGAATCACAGCGTGCAGCTGTCTGCGACAGCGTCTGAAGTCACCCTCGCTAAGGAGCGGCCTTTGTTGCGTCTAATTGTTGCCGACGACCGATGCGATGTTAAAGGGCAACGAACGTAACGCTCATTGTCCTCCGCCCTGCAAGATGCTGCCTTCCGTATTCGGAGATAAAGAGTCTAGGTAGAGCGATGGATGGAGTGTCTTTTTTTTCTCCTCAGGAAGGAGGACAGCGACAAGGTGCCGCACCGTTCGGGTGTGGAAACGAAGGGAGGAACCGAACGTTGGACTGTTTTATGGGATGCAACTGACTGGTGGGCTTGTTACAGTAAATAACCGTAATATTGCGGTTTTTAGTTTTCACTTAGGAGCATATGTTTCGATTGTTAGGAGTTTTCCATTTCGTTTGGCAGTTGGACCGTTCCTTTAAGAGTTCATCCACCTTGTGAGGTTGGGGATCAATTTGGTGAGCGGCTGCTGGTCGGAAATACGTGTTGCCGGGATGTGGAACGTAGTAAATGATGAAATTGGCACTTTTGTTGGTCTTTTTGATGCTCCGAGAGCTCCAAACCGATTTGAAACGAATTCTTACGCGCAGCAGTGTGCCTTTAATTTGTTCTGGCAAGACAATATAAGAATACTACGGCTGGTGCTACAGCCTGTAGAGGACCAGGATCTATCTTCTCAGCAGCCACTCCTGTTGTGCGTGCTACTGTTCTCTCACGAGTAAGGAGAACCTACAATTTCATGCCGACTTCGAAGGCCTTAGTTCCAGATCCCATGGACCGACAGCGCCACGCCTAATATTTTGCACTCTTAGTGATCGTAGAGAAGACCAACGTGTCTTGAATCAAGCTGCAATATAATGCATTCATGGCAAGGACCTATTCGATGTCTTCGTTGAATACGGAAACCCTGCAAAATAATATCAGTACCCGGGCACATACACGATGCACAGTGTGGTTCGTGTCAGGAACTTCGGACCCGTTGGGAACCAACGCCCTATTTAGCCAAAAATAAACACTGGCGTGTTTGATTGTGGAAGACAATCTGGTTCTGGGGAAGATGTGGAAGTGTGTGCTTGTAAGCAAGAAACACAGTATTTCCTACCACTGAGTTCAAGTGTTGGCTTGCATCGTGATTCATACCCCACGTGTCGTCATGGAAACTTTCACTACGAGTGTTGAACGGTCGAGTCGTGCAGGGCTCAACGTTAATGAGGGGAAGATGAACTAAGTGGTGGGACACAACCTTACTATCGCCAATCACTACAATTTCGAGCACGTTCGTCGCGGCAAACGTGAACATCATAAACGACATTCTGGCGAAGATCCTATGTAGAACTCCTATGGAAATCGAGGCTACAATATTTTTCTTGTCGGGGCTTCTGAAAGCGCTTCACTAAAGCACTCAGACATAAGACTCAAAACAACTCTACTCTACTACGAGACGGCAACCAACATTTACTGAAATTTTTTGTCTCCCGGAAGAAGACCAACATGCGCCTCTGTAGTAAAGGGTGAGCTAGTAAGCTTTTCACTGTGCGTTTAAGGGAGTTCGATCGTCTTTTTGAGGCAACTGATACCATTACTCGTGCTGGGCATGGAGATGAGTTACCGCATGCTTATTTCAGCAATGGATATGCTACAGGCCTATCAATCAACACCGGAACACATTCCCAGCAATTTACAGCGAACCCGAGACACTGAACTACCAACTGACGCAGGAGTTCGATGAGCAGAAGCAACCACTGGATCGAATAAGGAAGGCAAAAGAAGAAAAAGTAGAGCAAGCAACGCAATCAGGTGTCAGATGTCTGCTCTGAATTCGATCTACGCCAAATTTATCTAATTTCACACGATACATGGAGTAGTGCGTAGCAAGAACCTCGTAGCTGTTTGGAATCAGCGCCGCATTTTGTGAAGGAGATGCATTGGCGTGTGTTTTCCTCAATCTGGTTCTGGAGAAGATGTGGCAGTGGGCGGTTGTGAGCAAGTAACAGAATATTGTCTACAAGTCAGTCCAACTGTTGGCTCAACGAGCCGTGGTGGACTATTTGATGTCGATTTATGAGCGAGACGAGCATGGCTGCAACGTAATAAGAAGACGATGAAATGGATGATGGGACAAAACATCACGATGGCAGATGGCTACAATTTCGAGGCATTAAGAGAGTTTGGCTAAATAGGAGTACAAGTGAACTCCATAAACGACATTCTAGCAAAGATCCAATAGAGGATCATCTTTGGCAACCGACGCTACACTTTTTTTCTTGTCGGGGGTTCTTAAAACGCTGCACTCAGACTTAAAAACTAGTCCGTTCTACTACCAGAAGGCAACCAACATTTACTGACATTTCTTGGTCTCCCGGAAGAGTGCCAGCATGCGCTTCTCTAATAAGTGGCCTATATCATCAGCTCTCAGCTCATTAGCACCGAATAACTTCCAGCTGATCAGAGCAAAGGCCGATCACAGACGGAGGAAGTGCTACTCTCTACTAGGCGTCACAGAGAGCTTCATCGGTCAGCCCAGCATACTCAGGTGTTTGGCGTGGGTGCAGTGGCCCCGTAAGTACGCCGGTAAGTCGTCGGCAGTCGCTTCTGTCAAGAGAAAACAAAAATGACGCGAATTTCTCATAAACGTTTGGAAGCATGCGCTTGGCTTGTCTCTATCTTCGAGAGTCAAGGCACCTCCGGTTGTAGTCTTGGGAGTAGTCTCTTCGATGGTTGAGTGCATCGACAGAAGCTCCAGGCCAAAGAGGCGGGCTTTCGCAGAGCAGGTTAGGATCAGTGTTACCACAGGGACTCTATAGAGTCAATTGGACTCATATTTTTTAGCCTGACTCGGCGACTCATAATTTTTTGGCTTGACCCATTTTTTTAAGAACAAAATTACCTAAACACATGCAAGGTGTGAACTACGCTTTAATATTTCCTGAACGCTTACATTTAAAATGCCTGAGCACATACTAGTACTGCACCTAGGAATGGCTCTGGCCAGACTTAGAGCTAGGAAAGGAATAAAGTCTTATCTTCATAGATGGCTCCAAAACCTATGACGGCGCCGCTGCTTTCGTGGAAGGCGACAACATAAGACTGTATACCTCATTAAGTGTAAGTTTTCTAAGCGGATGCCTAAGCGCAACAAACTATATTTGAAAAACAGGTGAAAGGGTGATGGTTGGATCTCCCGAGAGCACTATCGTAGAAGGCATGACTCTCCAGGATGTCTCCCAATTCCACGGCATTCTTGACAGAAAACACTGCCGGCGACTTACCGGCTTGACATCGGGCCGCTACACCTTTGCTAAACACTTAAATGTGCTGGGTTTAAACGAAGATACCCTCTGCGATGTCTGTGGAGTGGACGGCTACCCAGCATAGCACTTCCTCCGTCCCGTCTTTGATTGGATCAGGTGGCAGGTCTTCGGCACGAATGGGGTTGGAGCTGATTATGTAGGCCCTTCACCACATAGGCGCCAGCTGATCTTCCGAAGGAATTGTAGGTTGCCACCTGGTAGTACAATGGACCAGTTTTGAGTCTGAGTGCTCCAGTGTAGCATCAAAACCTCGAAACAAGCAACATACTAGTTTATTTTGTGTTTCTTAGTTCTCACATAAGGAGGCATTGTTTTATCAAAAGCTATTGTTGGAGCTCACATATTTTCAAAAATACTCGTTTTTTTAAGCTCCTGGGACTCATAAATAATTTAACATGTGGCAACACTGGTTAGGATCCTAAGAATGCGTCCTCGCCCAGAAACCTCATCGGAGATCTCATTTCCCATGCTTCCGAGGTCACCCAAGACCGAGATAATACCCAATGAACCTAGACTGCCCATGAGGGAAGACCTGCTTGACTGAACTATCCAAAAACTGATTGAAAGAGTTGAGTACGGTCTTAATCACAACTTGGCTGTGGCTACAGACCCTCTATGACGGCGGCGAAGGAATCGGCGCTTTCATCCAATCCCGCACAAATGGTAGAGTGATGCTCCAGACCCAATCACAAATCCTTCGCCACACTATTTCTTGAACTTAGAGCTGTTGGTGAAGACAACAAGCCTTTCTTGGCTTAGATTGTGGCCATGGCCAGAGTCAGTCCTGAGTGCAGAGATGGTCGACCTTATGCGTACATCGCAGCTGGATTATTGGTGCTTATTGGATGGGACGGCATATCGATGAGACTAGGGTTAGGTTAGATTATTGGGCAGCCAGCGAAATTGCCAGCACACTTAGATCATTGCTTTGCATTTCAGCATGGGACCTCTATAAATAAGAGCAGCAACTGCGCCATCCAGCATTTGAGACTAAGGAGGAAAGGAAATGCTGTGCGCAAACTTAGAAGCCTCGATGGCCTGTGGGAATTATTATTTTGGCAGGCGAAGCCATAAAAGCGAACTCTACGAGCTGTGTGTGGTGGAGTGTGTGTGCCTGAAGAACCAAGCATCAGCCCGATTGGCAGCAATGTCCGTTCAACGACAGACAATTTTTCGGTGTCGCGCATACTATCTTCAATCTTTTTAACGAATCAATACAGACACGGAGTCAGAGCATGCCAGAAAATCCATGTAGGCTTAATAGTTTTAATAAGATCGAGTCATATGTGCTAGTATATATAAATATATATCCTAAGGTGTCACCCTTTGCCCACCACGTACGCAACATAATCATGTTCTTGTCTTCAATTGCTTCTTATGTGCTAACGTACATTTTAGTTATCCTAAGATCATGCTATGTACACTCTTTGTTATGGTAAGTATGCTTAGTATTGTCTTCAGCCAGTTGCAATAAAGCCGTCAACCGATAGGCACTTGTTTCGTGTCTTTTTTTTGGGTGACAAACCTCACATCTATGCAAGCTTTTAGGGACCTACTATCGAAGGGGAATGCGTTCGTTTCAATGATAAGGAATGGAATGTACTGCCGGTGTAAAGAGTCTTCAATGATCATCCACTTCAGTTGGAACTCCATCACGACCATATCAATAACCTTCTTTTGTCTGCACTTAAAGAAGGCCCACTAGTGCCCACTCGTGGAAAGGCACGCTGCAACTGCTTCCGTAGGCAATTTCACTCCATGGCGCATATTTACCACCACCCATCGAAATGCGGCAGAATAACTGTGCGTTCCACCAGCATCACATTGATGACGTCCAAAGCAACGCTAATCAACACCAACACCGATGCCGCTCGCAATTCAACAACATGCATTGCAACGAAAACGAGGTCGTCACATAATTTAATTTCCAGCTGCCAATCCTCTATCTTTGAAGTGTTTTAAGCCAAATTTAATATTTGATAGCCAATATGGCTATGATTCGAAAAGTCTTCGAATCCACCTCCGAGAGACGGCGCAGTAGAGGAAGACCGCGACTCAGGTGGCACACGCAAGTGGAAAGGGACCTCAACCAACTATGCGTTCGAAACTGGAGACAGCTAGCTAAAGATCGAGCTGGCTGGAGACGCTTGTTGGTTGAGGCCCAGCTCCACCCCGGACTGTAGGGCCACCTTAAGTCAGTAAGCCAATGTGACCAGGAATCACATATTGTCGAGCGTCAAATCAGGAAACATATGTATGTGGTGGAAGGACCGCCAACATCGACGTCTCGGACAGAGCATAAGCTTTGAGGTAGTCAAGGACCTCGTCTACCACAATTCTGGAGTAAACAGGGACAATAACAGCAGAAGCGAGGTCAGGTGCAGAATTACTCTTGTCAATCGTTGCTCCATCGGGCTCAAGAGGCAATTGAAAACAGAGTCATCTCTCGAAACACCAAGCTGACTTTACACAGGACTCTGATCATCGCTGCCCTGCTTTATGGCGCAGAGGCATGGCCGCTACTGAAAACTGGTAAAGAAGCTTTTGGGCGTTGTGAGAGAAAGGTTCTGCGTGCGTCGGGAGAAAACAAGGATCTGTTGTGCTGTACAGCACCTCGTTAAGCTGCCTCTTCTCATCCAACGCTTAAGCTGGCTAGATCATGTACTGCAGATGGAGAGCACGGTTATGGTCCGAAAAGTCTTCGAATCCGAGCAATTGGGTCAAGTGCTCGATCGAGGTGGACCTCAACCAACTTGGTTCTGCGTGCGATCTTTGATCCTGTTTGCGTTGATGGCGTCGGGAGGTGAGGATTCAACCAAGATCTATAGTGCTCCACAGCACCTTGTTAAGCGTCTTCTCTCCCAACGCTTAAGCTGGCTAGATCATGTACAGCGGATGGAGAAAACAGCTCCGGTCTGAAGAGTCTTTGAATCCGAGCCATTGGGTCAAGTGCTCGATGGAGGTGGACCTTAACCAACTTGGTGTGCGCAACTGAAGGCAGTGCACTCGGACTGACTAGCCCTGACTAGCCCTACCTACTGCTACACCACCAAACAACGGCCCACGATGCGATGGTACGCCGGAGTTCGTCCACCAGGAGCCTCTTCAAAGCCCACAGTCATTCACTGACACCGACGGGAAGCACTACTCAACAACTCTGTTCACTCGTGCGATCGGCACATCTGTTGACTCGAAGGACGGCGACATCGTGCCAATCCTCCTAAATGGAGCTACTCGAAGCGAACTTCACCAGAAGTGATGTCTGTGAACGATGTCAACTAATCACGAGTGACTTCTAACATCTCGTGTTTTGACCTTTAGTCGTTAAGGACTTGATGCAGCAAACCGGTGCGGGGCTAACCTTTCAGTGACTCCTCAAGACTTACACTCTTCTTATGCAACAACCTCTTCCTTGTTGCCTAATGAACACGCCAGTTCCTCTCCAGACACAGCACGCACGCGCCTTGATCCCTCGCTGCGCAGGATCACCCTGGCTGCGGGGTCACTCGCCGGGATTCCTTCCCACAACCCCCATCGCAATCAAAACGAAATCCCTCTCACGCGAGTAAATCAATAAAAAAATCAATTTTCATATCGCACATTCGAGCGGTGACCTCTTCCCCTCGTGCGCGCAAGCCCTGAATTTCGACTTGCTTCCCCGTGATTGATTTTGTTTTTTTTTTTATTTCCGCAGCTGCCACCCATCATTCCGGCGCACACAACTGGCGAAAGATTATTATTAAAATCCTTAAGAAGAAGATGCGAGCGCTCACAATGCGAAGGAAGGTAACCCTCTGCCAGGAGCAACCACCTCTCCACACAAACATTTCCCATTCACTTGACGGCTGTGTGTGCGTGTGCGATTGCCTTGTTCGTTTGGAAAAATCAATTTGGCGTGAAGGCAGGGAAAACCTTGAGAGGAAGATCACTCCGCACGATGTAACGAACATCTGGGCGCACAATGAGCACGTACCCGCAACACCACGGCTCACGAGTCCCCTCACGCTCACGGGGCAAATCCGATGCGTAATGTCTTGAGGGAGCCGCAAGGAGGAGGACGAAATTGAATTAAATCCGTGGTCCCTGTCCCTGTGTGTTGATCATTTTTTTTTCTTCTTTTTAAAGACGACTGTGATGTTATTCTTTTTTTTGCGCTCAGCCCATCAATCTTTGCGACAGACAACCCCCATTCATTCCGGGCTTCCAGTCACCCTCCGTGCGAGGCGGCGCTGTTGCGCGAAACTGCGCACGCACAGCACACCATTCGGGGGGATGACGGCGAAACCGGAACCCGTAGGATCGCGATAACTCGATTTTAACTGGTATCACCAAATGGGACGCGCTTTGGCTTTAGTGTCAGCTTCAGGCTCAGCTGTCTCAGCTCGACACCCCTCTCGGCCGATGGGTGGCTTCGTCGTTCGAACGAAAGCTGACGATGGAACTTAATTTATGTCAGCCACTTGGAAGATTCGGGTTTTGCGCGGCGCTGTCATTATCTTCGGTTGATTGCGCCGGAATGGCCTTTGTGAGCTGTCGTTGGGAAATATCTCTTTTCAATTGAAATGGTTTCCTTGGAAAGCTCCTTACAAATCCGGTCTCATTCAGGTCGGAGGACAAAGGCGTCTCCTTGCCCGAGGAGGGCTCTTCAAAAGTTTGCACACACCGGCTACCGGGGAACTGATTGTGAGCTGTAATAAGGGGCGAACAACAATGAGAAGGAATGGTTCAGATGGGCCGGCGGGTAGTTTGAGACATTACAGCCACTGTGGATTGGCAATGCAGTGTTGCGCAATGGAAGAGGATTTAGTGGCGGCTTGTAACGTCGTGTGGAAATTGAATAACGAGGGCACTTCGGACACATCCAGATTGTGTACAGGTCTGCGCATGAAAACCAAATGTTGACGTTGCTACCGATGCTTCTTTAATGACTAATACCGGGGCATACCCCCGGTAAGTGTTCCTTAACATGTCATGACTCAAATTGGAGTGAACTGCATTTCAAAGGTAAGCTGAACCTAATTTAGTTGTAAATTGGAGACGTTTCCTTTCAGAAGAGAGACCGCTTCATTTACAGAGAATGTGCAATATAGGTGATTCCTTTTGCTTGTCTGTCTGGGTTCGGTTAGCTTATAAGGCTGCCCACACTTAGGCCATGGTTGGTCCATTGTGTTACCTTGTCGTTAATTTGATCCCAACGGCAAATGGTGACTGGGCGGGACCAACCTCTGTTTTCACTGGGTTTCAAGCCCGGTACTCGAAACCAACTGCGCCATCCAGTATGAAACTTCAACAGAAGTCATTGCAAGCAGACCCAATCGAAAAGGATGAGATACAAGGGCGCTTTCTCCACCGACGACGCCGATAAGAGTCCTTAAAGTTGGCATGTTAATCCTGATCAGACCGTGGGATCGCCTCGGATTGAGAATTGGCCGTAATTAGTTCGCAATGAGGCTCTGTGCTATCAGACATTCCCTTTCAGCCAAGACCAATCTGCCTTGATCCCTAGAGTTTCAGCCTGCGTCTCCTTTCCATCCGTGAAGATCCGTCAGCGTCTAGTGGTCACACATACAGTAGTATCTAGAGGGATTTGCTGGATTAGAAGTTGTCCTTGAAGAGGAGCTTAGAGGACACGAGGTCGGTGCCTCCAGGCTGAGATCTCTTAAGGTTCGAGTTCGAGTCGCATCATCGACATTAGTCTAATTGATTTGCTGGCCACTGTCTATCTGTCGATTATGTTTGTGGACGGAAGATTGAAGAATATGTGCAGAGCTGCTGACACTGGGCTGATTCGTTGCTCACGGATGAGAAGTTTGCATGTGATTGAGTCTGAGTCTGACTACTTATACGTTTAGGCAGTCGACAATTCGAGGTTGTAGTCCCTATACATATCCCAATTCCTTCTTACACCAATGTAAAGGTAGTGAATGCTTTTCCTATCCTGACTCTTTCCTGACTCTATCCTGAAACATGGACCTCTAGCTTAGTTTTCTATCTCATCCATTAGCCAGAAATGTATAGCAATATGAACGATGCTATTCCAGTCTGTAAGCCTGACCACGTACCTCCAATACTGTATTCGGGCACAGAGAACTTAGTGCGTAAGTAGCACGAAGAAGACAAGGTATTTTTATTTTCTACAGTGTGAGACATAGATCTGCTCTGAAAATGTCATTGAAAGACTGTTAAATGTAACTCAGTGGCAACTTCTGGGATGTCGCTCTTAATCTTAACAGAAAGTCTGTCTCATACCTTCGCGGAACCAAATAAGTCACTTTCCACTTGAGCAACGTTTGGAAGTGCATAGTGTGTGTAGTGTAGCCCAAACAGTGGGCTTTTTGAAAAGAAGTCTTGGCCGAAATGAAGAACCTACCGAAAAACAAAGTGCATGCTGTCATCACAGAAGGCTGTACAACATCGACGTCTCGGACAGGGCTTCATAATGCGCAGCAGAAACTTTGAGGTAGGCAAGAACTGAGTCTACCTCAGCTCTGGACTAAATAGTGATAATAACACCAGTACCGAGATCAAGCGCAGAATTACTCATGCCAATCACTGCTTGTTTGGGCTCAAGAGGAAATTGAGAATAGAGCCATCTCTCGAATCACCAAGCTAACTATATAGAACACTCTGATTATCTCTGTCATGCTCTATGGCGCAGAGACATGAACTCTATTGATGGCGGCTAAAGAAGCTCTTGGTCGTTGTGAGGGAAATGTTCTGCGTGCCACCTTTGGTCCTGTTTGGGTTAATGGCGTCTACAGGATAAGATTCGACCACGAACTGTACGGACTGTATAGCAGCATGCATTTCGTTAAGCGTCTTCGAATCCAAGGCTTAAGATGGCTAGGTCATGTAGAGCGGATGGACACCACAGCTCCGGCCCGAAGAGTCTTCGAGCCATTGGGACAGCGCAACTGAAGAAGTGTTCGTTCGAGATGGATCTCAGTGCGCAACTGGAGGCAGCTGGCGAAAGATCGTGCTGGCTGAAGAGGCATGTTCGTTGAGGCCTAGGTTCACCACTGACTGTGGCGCCAATTACAAAAGAAGAAGAACCTACCGAGACTGCTGCAAGCAAGTTTGTGCACAAATTTCGTGAGACTGATGTGCTAGTGGACGCCACTCTTGGTCTCCGTCTCAAACTTTGCGCACAGATAAGAATTTGACTACTGTGGAATGGCGGCATCAATTTTCTTCGAACACGAGGCAGGGCTTAACATTTCAGTTAACCGCTATGATAACTGACTTTTTTTTATTAAAATTGAAGACGTATGGATTTGAAAGACTTCTGGCTCATGCAAAATAGCGGGCCATGCCACACAGCCCATGTCATAATAGATCTTTTGCGCACTAAATCGTCTTATCAGCTGTCTTTGCACTGACTCATCGGAGAAGTTATTTGATCCATTTGAACTCTTAGCGGTAAAGTGTGAAGGACCGATGGTAGTAAGCTACAGCCCGAAACCACCAACAAGGTCTTGAAAAAATGAAGTGACAGAATGCACCACTGCGAAGTGGTATGGTGTATAGTATTCCAGTTGAGTTCATAAAAGCACGTATTCCTGGTTATCGTGCAAAATTACTGACACTTTTCAACAAAAGAGTCAGTATTCAGAAGTAAGGCCGGAAATATTTTTAAAGTCGGTGATTTAGGCATGATAGCCTCACTGAAATTGTAGATGTATCTGCCCTTACTCAGCGTATAGAATGGTGTTGGCCCAAGTCTTAAATGTTATATCATCCAACCATCGTCTAAGGGTTTTTCAACCGAGTTTTGTTCAATCTCTGCTAGATTATGGTACGGCAGATGCCTGGAGCTCAAACTATGCATAGTTTCCAAAATGCTGTGTACTAAGACCACTTGTTTTTGTCCTCTACAGAGACGGCGATAATTAATTATCTGCCGGGTTAGACTTTCTGATGTAGATATCAAATTGCTCATGTATTTTGAAAACCAAGTTATTTTACTACGGACTAAGCTGGTCAAGCAAGACATCTTTCTTAAAGTTATTCGAAAACACAGTCTGCGTGACAACTCGTTCGGATACAATTTTGTGACGGGAAAACGTGGCGATCCCCTAATCAATCATCTGTCAATCAGCTTAATCACAATGCGATCAACGTCACTCTTAAGGAATTGTCGATGACCGATCTGTATCACGAGCCAGTTCTTTGTTACAGCCAACGTGAGAGTGGGGATATTCACAGGACTAAGCAGTGGAATACGTCACAACACCTCGATGTCCGAAAGTTACAATCCCAATTGATCACTAGAAGCTTTGCCGATCGAGTCTTCCTGAAGTTTTCCGACAGTCCATCATTGGCATACAAAGCAAACGACTAGCAGTGGGAACGTAGAAAAACGCAATGCTGGGTTTTAAATTAACAACACCACTTCTTTTGACTGTTTACCGGTGATGAAGACACCAATACCGCTGTCAGACAGAAATGCCTTCACGTCCCCCAATTAAGACGAGGCCAAGGTAACATTAATTAGGACTTCCTTTAGAACATGCATGCAGCTTTTTAAGGCAGTCGAAGCTGAACTGGGTTCATGAACCCACTTTTCTGTAAGACATGGTCAAAGGAAAGCTTGTCTTCTGTTAGTTTGTAATCGCAAGACATGTGGCCGATTTTGGCCTTTATGTGCATTTTTATGGGGCGTTCCCTTTTGTAAAACAAATCCTTTTCAAACTTTTTCCTTATATCTGGCCGATCTTAAGCAGTTTGTAGCTTCTGATTATATGCTAATCGCGCTGTTCATTGAATTTCGGGGGAAGACTTTGGAAGTACTCACTGAGGCTGTAAGTGCCACAATTGATCTAAAGAGGAGTCACCATTGGCGACTCTACTCGAAAGACTCAAATTGGTATTGGAAGAAACCATATAGCCCTCAGCTGGGTACATGTCGGAGTTGCCCTAAAGAGGTACCGCACTGTGTACCTTTTGCTGACTAGAGCTCTAACGTTCCCGAATAATTGATCAAGTCCTCCACCGCAATCACTAAATGAAGCCCGGGTACAAGCTCTCGCTCCATTCTCTCTTGTTTGCAGTCGCCAACGACATTCAACGGGTGTTGGGTACTCGATCTTCGATTGGAAGTGCTCTTCTACCGGCTTTTTTGGACCTATAAGTCTTCCGGCTTGAGTCAAGATATGACGTTACCGAAGGTTGCCTACAGGGCACTGTATGTTTTAGCAGTGCTTCTACAAGAATGACCGCCGTAGCGTTATTAGTTGGTTTTTTGATTTTGGGTCAGGATTCAGTCCCCCATATGATTACACGATCCACCCCTTTTAGAGTGAACGGCAATTCTCAAATAGTGGATCTGCCAAGTAAAAGCTTCTCAAACTTGGCCATTCAGAGACGATATGTGTCTGTAAATGGCCTGCACAGGGCAGCGCTACAGAATCACTCATATTAGACTGACGGGACCACGATACGCGCATAGAGCCAAGTTCCAAAGGAAGATGATAAATCTAGTCCCTTGGGTAAAATCTAGTCCACCCACCGCTCTCCGCTCCTCAGTCAATTTCCAGCCAACATCGCTCCCAAAAAATTCCCCAATTTCCAACTCCATCTCATCTCTTCCGCTCTAAGTGCTCACCCCAACCAGACATCCACCGAAAGTCTGGCGTCGGTCGTCCCAGTTCCTTTTTCATCACTTCCTCCATCGTCGCTCGTAAGGATTCCTGCACTCTCTGCGTGCCAACGGTATCAAGTGATCCACAAAAACTCCCGCTCCCTGCGTTCCGTAATCACCCTGTTTGTTTCCAATCATGGTTATTAGCTTCACACTTTTCGTCGTCATCCAATAAATATCACTGGCCAGTGAACAATTCTGCAACTGCCTGCTTAATTTCGTCTAAGAATGCACAAAAAAAAACCAAAAACAAAAAAATATGCATCGTAACTCTAGACAGGAATTTCCCCTAAATCATCTTCCGCCGACGAAGCCCGCTTTGTTGTGCCCCGGCCCTGCTCCTGCGGCAGGATTCATAAATAACATTCCCCCACGTAACAGGATCCCTGTGACGAAATGAAGTGACACTTTTTCGATACTGTTTACTGTTTACACACAAGATACGAATTGCTGCATGCGGGTGTCCTTTGCTCGGAAGAGAAAAAAAAAAACACACACACACAGAGCCGACCTTCCTTTGTGCGAGGGACTAACAAGGCATAATGATCCAATCTGACAGCGCGCCAATTCTCCGGTCCTTGCTCGTGGCACACGGCAACAGCTGATTCCGAATTGAATCACAGATCCCAGGCATTAGCAGCAGTTTGTATTCGATTGTGTTTCTTTCGGATCTCGGCGGTGATCCTTGTGTGCTGCAACAGGGAGACACGGCGGCGTAGGGAGCACGTGTCAAATGTTGGCGCCTTTTCCCCGAGTTGTGGGTGCGTGCACTTCGTTTTTTTTGTGCGCTCCCGTCCCTCCAGCACCAGCACGTGGTAATGGGCGTAAAATTGAAACGTGATCTACGCGGGACGAGAAAAAGAGTTAACATCCGGTAAGGCGATGCCTGCAAATTAGGGTCTTCCTCGTGCGAGGAGGGCGACTGCTTTCGAGCCGGTTTTGCCGCTTGGGCGATATGGGCGATGTGGGCACCCCGACTGAGGAGGAAGTTGCATGCAAATTTTGCCGTATCGACAAAAAAATACAAGAACCGAAGTGAACACCGATTTCGAGATGAACTGTAATTTGAATAAATTACCCGGGATTTGATGTTCAGTTGCGTGCGACGCACATCGGAGGGGACGGTGTGTTGCGCATTTGAGAGTCTTGAACGGTGGCGTGGCGTTTTTTTTTTAGGAGGGTGTCGGATGAGTCGTAGTCGCTACCACCGATGGCCTTGGTCTTGTGGGCGAAGGAGAAGAAGCATCCGTTCAAGTCCCTTTACAGCCCACATCACCCAGCAAATGCAAATTTCATCCCGATCACGGTGACGGACATTTGAATGGGACCGCGGAACGCGTTCCAAAGTTACAACTTCATGCCGGCCGACGTCAACAACGATTTCACGTGTCCAAGTTCTAGCGCGGCGACTGGGGTGATGGGCCAAGTCCGCGGCGCTGAGTTATTGCCTCGCGGCTCTGTTTTATTAGACAAGTGAAGCGCAAGCAACAGGGCCCTGCACTAGCTGCAATGCGTCGATTATGCTGTCACCCGAACGGACGGACGGACGGACGGACAGTCGAGAGTAATAGCGTCGCGCGATGGGTGTTTAAGCGTGCGCACTTGAAATTCGTGACATTCACGCCTTGTCCTGGAAGCGAACGGCACGGACAACGAATAAATTTTGCCTTCACGCCATTATCGCCACCTATGGGTGAGCGGTTTAATGTCGAGCATGTGTTGTCCTGACGGAAGGTGCCGGCTGCCGGCTGTGGATCTGTGCACCAATTTCTGCTTGGAATGTGCACGGGAGTGGGATGCGGATTCCAATGGGAATTGTTATCGTGTCAGGGTTTCCTATTGGAATGGAGGACGGTGAGTGGTTTACAGTGGCGGCGCGGCAAAGTGGACTCGGATTGAAATAAAAATGCTGATCGATTACGAAGGACAACGAACAATGCAGGCCGTCGGTGGGAATGATTTAGATGGAGCCTCCAGCTTGCTGTGTAGCGAACTTTGGTAACAATCTCTATTCAATGGTCTCAAAAAAATTCGTTGACAAGCCTGTCTTTGTAAAGTGAGTCCGTTCTTAATATTGGCGAACTTAGACTGTCTGACTGCAGACGCCAGAAGGCAGACATGTCCAGATTAGCCCCCCAACGACAGACGCGTTGAAACATGAGGTAAGAGCATTCCGATTCGAGGTAAGAACTGCTGTTCTCTTGAGCTCCGCAAAGCTAATAGCGTTGGCTTCCGCTGACTTAGAGGGCCTATAGCTTTTTATTCTCCACATGACAGCTGTGTGTTGTTGTGGGAACTACATTGGGGGTTAATAGGGAAACCTGTGTGCTAGCAGCTCTTATGGAATAGATGCCTGAAATGAAAGAAGATTAAAGGTTTGCTGCCCATCATGTGCTTTGAAAAAACTAACTGACTTAAAACTGTCATAAGCCTTGTGGCAGAAAAGTTTCCAAGTGCTTCGCTGCTCTGATATAGACCCTACCTCGCCCCTCTCTCATTCGCAGCCTTCAATGTTGGGTACCCCATCTTCGATTGATAGTTCTTTCCTACTGGAGTTCTAACGCCTACAAGTTGTCTGGCTTCCAGTATGTTGCATCTTCAATTGATTTATTCAAGATATGACGTTACTGAAGGTTGCCTACAGGGCACTGTATGTTTTTACTAGTGCTTCTACAAGGAAGGCCGACGTTCCATTTGGGATCGAGATTCGGTCTCCGAATGTTACTCCTCGAGTTCATGATATGCTCTATGAGATGGTCGAAGACTGGAGCTGTCAAGTAAAAGCTTCTCAAACTTGGCCATTCGGAATAGAGATAACACTGTTGCTCGCCTGCGCTTGTGAATTTACGGGAGCAGCGCTAGTGGTTGCTGAAGAGGCTACGCCATATTTACCTCAGACTGTAGCATCTCTCAAGGTACACGTCTGACGGGACTATTAGGCGCCCTTAGAGTCAATAGATGATTTCCAGAGAGAGTATGAATCTTGAATCTTGGGTAAAATCTGCTCATCTCATCTATTCCAACAACTGCTCGCAGCTTCCCAGTCAATTTTCTGCTCACATCGCTCCTAAAAATTCCCCAATTTCCAACAGGTGCAGGTCTTAACTTTCCGCCACCTGTGTTCCCACAGTAGCTTTAGGCAGCCCCGTGAAGGCTATTGTGCAGTTTTTCATCACTTGTGAGTCAACTTAAGAATAGGCGGCAATTGAATTCGAAAGGAATACCAAACTGGTAACCAGTCGAGAGGCTTAGGAACACTCAAACTTTTGGGTTGGTTCTCAAGCAATCCGATCAAAAAAGGCTCTAAAATACCTGGAGTTTAAACTCGTCAACCTTGTGAATTTCAGATGCTGCCACACATCGGAGGTCCCTGATTAAGCAGCGTTCCGGAGTGTCATGCTGAATGCTTCTTCATGCCGCTCCAGTATGGACAGTAGCCCTCGCCACCAAGAAGACAGCAAAGAAGCTTTCATCAACACAGGCTCTGTGCAATAAGAACAATCAACGGTTTCCGAAAGACCTCGGACGAAGCAGCCTGCGTCTTTGTGTGTACCTATTGACATTCTCGCCACCGAAATGCCAAGGATGTACCTACGGAGAACGGAAAACCACCACATTGCGTGGCACTGTGCCAAGCCAGATGGGACCCCACAACCAAAGGTAAATGAACCCATAAATGGATACCCGGGATAGAAGCCTGAAAGGCGAGAGCTCAAGGGAACTGCAACTACCATCTCACATGGAATTTGTTGAGTCACGAAGGGTACCGGAAATACCTCCACAGATTCGGTCACGACAGCTCACCAGAATGCGTAGGCGTTGCGGAAGACGCAGAGCACGCAGCGTTATATTGCAGACGCCTTGCCGAGGCGAGAGCAAGGATCATCTCTTCCGCTCTAAATGCTCACTCCAACCAGACATCCACCGAAAGTCTGGCGACGGTCGTCCTAGTTCCTTTTTCATCATTTCCTCCATCGTCGCCCGTAAGGATTCCTGCACTCCTTGCGTGCCAACGTCCCAAGCGGCAAAGAAGATTAAAGGTCTCCTGCCGATCATATGATTGAAGAAAGTTTCCTGTGATCTCTGCCTGGTGGGAGAAAAGTTTCCAAGTGCTTCGTTGTTCACTTCTTGTCACGACAGTATATACAAGATTCAAGAAACATAGGCTTTGGTAATTTACGGGTTGTAGTGCAACCCATACTTCTATTATTAAGGTTCAACATAGAAGGCACTATCTTCTACAAGTCAGTCCAGTTGTTGGAATACGCTGATGACAACAACACTAACGTGCGGTCGTCCACGCGCCGTAGTGGAAGTTTTCACGGCAATTCAGGAACAGGCGAAACAAGCTGGTCATAAGGTCAACGAGGACAAAACCAAATATATACTGTCGAGCAAAAAACGATCCGCCGCACACCTCCTTGGCCAAAACGCTACAATTTCGAGGTAGTAAGGGAGTTTGCCCACCTCGGGGCAAACGTAAACTCCACGAATGACATCGTAGTGGAGATCGGACGTAGAATCGTCCTGGCAACCGACAAGGAGTGGCAAGCGATGCTACTTCGGTTTATCAAAACAACTGGGCTCGAAACTCTTGGCTCGGGGATCAAAGTCATGCTCTACAAAACCCCTATTCTGCCAGTCCTACATTATGGAGCCGAAAGCTGGACATTAAGTAAGACTGCAGAGCTGATTTTTGGCGCCTTCGAAAGAAAAATTGTAGGTCGGATATATGGTCCCGGCTGCGAGGAAGGCGAAGACACAACCGAGCTGTACCACAACCTGGATGTAGTCCGGAAGACAAAAATGTGTCGACTACACTGACTAGGCCACATCGAGCGAATGGGCAACAACGCTCCAGAAAAAGGGTCTTCGAAACCGAGCCTCCATGTTGGAGAAGGAGAGGAACACGGAACATCCGGTACAGAGGCCAAGTCATCGCGGATGTAAGACAGCTTGACTTTGATGACTGGACCCAGGACTGGCCCAGGACCGTCACCGATGGAAGGCAGCAATTGCTCAGGCTGGGATCCTTCATGGTCCGTCTGCCTGATAAGTAAGTAAGTGAAGCTTATTTTTAACTTCACTGAGTGGGTCCAAAACTACAAGAAAATGTAGTCGACATCATTCTGCTCTGACCGAGATGCCAGCACATATTTACAGACGACACCGAGAAGATGTACCCTGAATCGCATTTAGACAACCGGGTAAAAATTATCAAATTATTGTCTGGAGGAACACGGGATCTCGGGATAAATCAGTCAGCTTCGCTCAAGCGATCCAAGAAGAAATGAACTTGGTCTTTGGGCAAGGTATAGATGACATAAGGCCTCGAAACCGTCTGTCTTACCCCATCCATGCCCATCTGTGAAGGAGTCCTTTCCTGGCTTAGATTCTGGCCAGAGTCAGTCCTGAGTGCAGGGAAAGTCCACTTTATCTTCCACAGCCTTATGCGGGCGAGACAGACTGTTCTTTGAAGCTTGATTAAAGCAGCGGTCACGTCAAGGCTTATTCCTTTGCTTCATGTCCGAAAACAAAGAACAATGTTAAATTTCATACCTGCCCTCCGTAAACTCACTCGCAACACTGCTCTCCCAAAGTATCCTCATAAGTTTGCCCTTGACAATGTTCCAAGCGATACGGGACCAGAGTCCTTCTCACGAACATTCTTCCTTTTCTCTCAGCCAAGGGAGAGTTAAAGAATTTTATTCTCGAATCGAAAGAAAGTCCACTTTCTGTACGGAACCGCTGCGAGTGTCACGTCGAAGTCTGAGAATTCTGTGGAATGTCTCTTTGAATTCCAAGTCCATTCCCCATTCTGCACCTCCAACCCACTTCCTCTCCAACGCACACCGGATGAGTAATCTGCACGAGCGAGGATTTCTCGCAAACCGCTTAATTATTTCATCAGCGTCGACTGCGAGCAATTATAATTCGTTTGCCTAATTCCAGCGTACCTCTAAGCGACATTTAAGGGTCTTCAGCGCAAGGGAACAAAAATTCGGTTCTAATTATAGGCTCACCGTCTCGCAGCAAGACATATAAGCCACTCGGGATGTGTACTCGAATAAACCTTGCAATTTCTCATCGCCAGTGGTACGAAACCGGCAGCCAGCATGAGCAGCAGGGTGTACCCGCATGCGCAACGGAATGGAAATCATTTGTTATCGAAGGTGCGCAGCCGCACCGGCAACTCCTCCACTGCGGGACCAATTAGCCCTTGAGCATGGACCAGTGCAGAAGATGAAGCCACTGCAGCGGCCGACGGATGATGGAGGAGTTCTTTTGCCCACGTCAAATTCATTCGGGCTCTCCGCCGACACTGGCACCACACGGCCGGTCGACACATAGCCACCGACACCGCCACCGCCACCGCAACCGTGGCCACAGTCGCTGCCGCCGCCGCCGCCGCTACCACGTGCCACAGGCAAGAAAGTCGATTCTAATTATTTTACGTTTTAGTTTGGCGATTAAAAAATGATTCCACCACTGGTACGGGAGGAGACCTAAATTCCACCCTCGGGCCAGGCGGATTGAGTCCGAAACTGGTCCGGAGAGCGGGAGAGGTTGCTCCTCCGCCAACGCCCACACTCGACTCGCAGACTGGAGCTGTGCCACAGGATGCACTCCGTCGATCGGCAGACGCTCGCTTCGCTGGAACATCGTCGTCCCTCGAGGGCACGGGTGTGGGCTGAAGAACTTTCAGAAAATTTGAATACGAAATTCGACGGGCGACTTGGTCTGGACGACTTGCGCTTGATTATTGTAATTTGATCGTTGCTCGGTGGACGATTCACTGGAAGCACGTGATGAATGGCTTGTGCAGTGACTCTGGACGTGGATCCCGCTGTGAAATGGAGTGTTGGTTGTGCTTGGTCTCCCTGCTAAGGAACCCGGGAATCCAGGTTGTCTCAAGGAAAGTCTCAATTTCTGTCTCGCTTGATGAGAGGCTTGCCGCTAGTAAGGCCTCGCCGTCGTCGCTCGACTGATGATGGTCGATACTAGGAAGGGCTCACAAAGCAATTTTTGAAAGCTTGTGTAAGTCTGCTAGGGAACACGGTGTAGATGAATCATAAGTGTTGTGGATCAGGACAATGTCAATGCACAGAACTATAATTCGGGTTCGGGTTGCGGGCAGTATGTAAGGCCGGGTTTAAACAAGGGCTACCCGCACACGTCTTGTCTACTCTGCTATGGTGCCTGCTTTGTGATTCTCTGGTTGACGCTCTTAATAGCTCTCCATGTCCGCACAGTCCAACTCGGATGATGCACCTGTGCTGTCTGTAGGATCGTGCCTAGCGGCTGTGTGTTCGCAAGCGCAGACAGCTCTAGACGCACACTAGGACACCTAAAAACGAAGATATTCTCTTCACGAGGAGAGAGAATATGACGAGTTTGATAAATCTAGTACCAAAAGGTACCACACGCTTCTCAAGCGAAGCTTAAGAACTAGGTGTCATCATGGATAGAAACTTCTTTGTAAGAAAACACATTGAAGAGAAAACTACCGAAGCGTTGTCAGCTTTTCAATTTTCAGCACCTGGGGTCTATCCGATCCGTCTGGATCTACAGAGCTATGATAAGACCTCTTCTCTCCCATGAGTCAGTCGTTTGGTTGAATAAGCTTTCGCGTAATTAAAAAACCGCTGCTTTAACTCAGCTTCAAAGAACAGTCTGTTTCGGCCGCATAGAGGCTTGCCCCAGCACGTCTGGCTGTTCTCTCGATGTTCTTATGCCCGCATTTCTTTTGAACCCAATCTCAATAATATGCCGTCCGACGCATGGACACCAGTAATCGACGTGCGAAAGATAAAGTCGTCTTTTCCCTGCACTCGGGACTGGCTCTGGCTAGAATCTAAGCCAGGAAAGGACTCCTTCACGGATGGACATGGATGGGGTAAGACAGACGGTTTCGAGGCCTTATGTCATCTATACCTTGCCCAAAGACCAAGTTCATTTCTTCTTGGATCGCTTGAGCGAAGCTGACTGATTTATCCCGAGATCCCGTGTTCCTCCAGACAATAATTTGATAATTTTTACCCGGTTGTCTAAATGCGATTCAGGGTACATCTTCTCGGTGTCGTCTGTAAATATGTGCTGGCATCTCGGTCAGAGCAGAATGATGTCGACTACATTTTCTTGTAGTTTTGGACCCACTCAGTGAAGTTAAAAATAAGCTTCACTTACTTACTTATCAGGCAGACGGATCATGAAGGATCCGAGCCTGAGCAATTGCTGCCTTCCATCGGTGACGGTCCTGGGCACGCTGCTTCCAGTCATCAAGGCCAAGCTGTCTTCCATCCGCGATGACTGGATATCTGTACCGGTGGTTCTGTCTTCCTCTCCTTCTCGAACCAGGAGACTCGGATTCGAAGACCCTCATTGCTGGAGCGTTGTTGTCCATTCGCTCGATGTGGCCGAGCCAGTGTCGTCGACGAATTTTTGCCTTCCGGACTACATCCAGGTGGAGGTACAGCTCGGTTGTGTTTTCACCTTTCTCGCAGCCGGGACCATATATCCGACGTAGAATTTTTCCTTCGAAGGCACCAACAATCAGATCTGCGGTTTTGCTTATCTTCCAGCTTTCTGCTCCACAAAGCAGGACTGGCGGAATAAGGGTCTTGTAGAGCATGACTTTGGTCCTTCGAGTCAAAAGTTTCGAGCCCAATTGTTTTGACAAACCGAAGTAGCGTCGGTTGCCACTCCTTGTCGGTTGCCAAGGACGATTCTACGTCCGATCTCCACTACGATGTCATTCGTGGAGTTTACGTTTTACCCGAGGTGGGCAAACTCTTTTACTACCTCGAAATTGTAGCGTTTTGGCCAAGGTGGTGTGTGATGGATGGTTTCTTTGTCGACACCATATATTTGGTTTTGTCCTCGTTGACCCTTAGACCAGCTCGTTTCGCCTGTTCCTCAAATTGCAGTGAAAGCTTTCACTACTGCGCGTTGGGACCGCGGGATAATGTCGATGTCAGGGGCGTGTCCCAACAGCTGGACTGACTTGTAGAACATAGTGCCTTCCATGTTGACTTTCCCCCGCCGCACTATCTTCTCCAGTACCAAATTGAAGAAATCACACGACAGCGCATATCCTTGCTGAAATCCGGTGCAGATTCCGAACCGTTCAGAGGTCCTTGAGCCTGCACGGTGCATGGCGTATGTGTTAGCGTGGTGCGACACAACCGGATCAATTTTCCCGGGATCTCGAATTCGGCCATCGCTTCGAATAGCTCCTTGCGATGAATGCTGTCGTATGCGGCTTTAAAATCGATATGAAAAGATGGTGAGTATCGATTTGAAACTCGCTGGTCTTCTCAACTCTCTCTTTGACACTCTCAATAACTCTTACATTTCCGCACAGGACTGCGAGGATGGTGCATCTGTACTGCCTGTAGGATCGTGCCTAGCGGATGTGGGCTCAAAAGCACAGGCAGTCCTAGACTTGAGTGACGACTGGTTTACCTCTTTAATCCGATGTTAAACTCTTCACGTGGAGGAGGGCTTTGACTGGTCTGACTGAGGTAAGGTTTGGTGGTGGTTTACAATGCTTCCATTAAACTGAGAAAACCTAGGCGAAGTCCAGTGGAGCAGTAGTTTTCGTAAAGTTTATGAGGAGTTGCAGTTTCACGGCGGCCACATCATTTAATGATTATTCTGGTTTCGTTATCTATTCCCTTTGGAACATGTAGTTCGATGTCTGGGGTTGTCATTGTCCAGGCTCCCGGGGAAATGGTTTTCCAAGCAACGCGCAATGTCTCGACTGACAATGGTGTCTAGTTGCCTTTTTTGTCTTTGATGAAGCATGCAACTTATACCGGCAGCCTCTGAGGTTAACAAAATCTCTCTACAGACTGAACGACACGAATTGCGCTTGGTTGTGCCCACTGCTTTTTTTAGAAGTCCTAAGGTCATCCTTGTAGGCACTCCAGTCGTCTTCCGATCTTGACGCTTTGGCATCATTAAAGAGAGATTCCCATTTCCTCCTGAGTAAGAAGAGCCCATTACACCACCATGCGGTAGATTTAGGACACCAAGTGCTTAGCTTGCTTGAGGGGAGTGAGTGTGTTTCCGAGAGAAGGAGACCCCCATCATCGCCAGCCCTTGGGGCCCCTCACGAGCAACCTCATCGAATTCCCCCGGCACACGACCTCCTACATTGTTTTCCCGGGAAAAACCGTGATCGCAGCACAAAAACCACCCCGATCAGCAGAAGCAAACACCATCGGAGACCATCATGCTGTGCAGCTTCTCCCTTGACAGGCTTCACTCTCCGCCTCATTGTCATATCCCGACGCGTGCACTTCCATTAAAGTCGCCATCTAATTGCAAGCGAGCTTAATTGCACATGCCACCGATTAGGCCATCCGTTCGGACCGTCGTACACATCAGCCGTGGTGCCTTATTAAACAAAAATAATCACTTGCGGTGTGTCCCTAAAATGGACCGCAATTACATGTGTTTACATCGGCAGCGATTGCCAAGTGTGGTCACCAAAACGGCGCATGTTCGCCCCGGAAGCTAACTAGAACATCATCCATCATACCGTTCCAAATGGACGCAGACTCCTGCACACTCACCCGCACACTCCCCGGTCCGGTGGAAACAATTACGTAAATGTTCCTGGCGGAGAACGGGCGGCCTTAAGTCACCTGCCGCATTCCACCGAGAATAGTCACATGGCAAGGTACATTTTTTTGTCTTGTTAGCCGCGCACTGCCGTCATTTCCATGCAACCACTTGTGCAGCGACGGCACACACGGCCATCTCCATGCGACCAATCCATCTCTGTCAAGTGCATCGATCGATCTATCACAGTCGCCTGCACTCACTCACGCACGCATATACGGTCATCATCGTTAGCCAGGCTCTGAGCCCAGCCACTGCTGCGATGCTGTGACTGCGGCTGAGACTGTGGCCGTGGCTGTGGCAGTGGCAGTGGCCGTGGCTTTTATGGAGGAGTTCGCGCGCGTAATGAGGATTTAAGCGAAATAATTGAGCCACCTCTAGGATGCACAGTCCCTGCTCGGAGCGGCGGTGGTCACTGGTCACTGGCCACGGCTCATGCTGGGACATTGTCACTCCGGCTGCATGTAATCCGCATGTAATCGCGAAATTGGAAGCAGCTTCTCCTCGGCTCCCGTCCATCTTTGGATGCGCTCGCCGTGGTGTGCCCGCTCCGCGCGCAGACGCTCATTAACAGCGCACATTTAGGGGAGCGTTTATCGCATTTCTCACACGGCACAGCGCGAGCATTACACGTACGGGAAGGCACACCGTGCATAGGCAACACCGTTCGACGCCGCTCCACTCCACTCGAGGCCCCGCTAATAGTCAGGTACCCACTCCAGTTGTGTTTGCTTTTCTTGTTTATGATCGGCATTATGCGCTGTTCACACTTCTCGTGACATGTTGCTGTCAACCAGGCCGAACGACCACCACTCCAGCCAGTCAACCAGTCAGCCAGTCAGCCAGTCAAGCAGACAGCCAGTCAGGCTGTTGTGCTAATTAAGCGATTGCGTTTGACTTTTATTAGCGAGTGCATGTGTCTGGCTGTGTGACGCGTCAAAGGATGACGCTGCCGTGCTGTCGCTGGTCGCTGATCGCTGGTCGCGAGGTGTCATATCAAAGGCGGTGGCGGCGGGCAAAAAAATCGGTACAACAATGAACAGGTGACACAATGTGCTCTCAAATGGTGACCATATAGAGGGCCACGACGACGACAGAGATGTCCCGCTGACGGGCTGGAGATTGTTAATTATCAATTAACAGGATTAACGCGGGAACACGCTCCCGGTGGCAGTGACAATGTTCGGCGTTTGTCAGACGCGCGCCGTCAGGACGATGCGGACTAGAGGAGTGTGTTTCTTGATGGAGTCAGTGGAGATGGGATGTCGGTGGGCATTCAGTAGAGACGAGAAAGCTGAGGATTACTACATAAGAGAGGAAGCCTTACAGACGTCCCCTCTTCACTGCTGGCAGCATGAATACAGAGCAGGAGGATCCACAGAAACTGCACTCTATCAACTGAAGGAAACTATCGAAAGCACCCTTGAAACTTATTGGAGGAGATGGCGCACTTGCTTACTTACTTAAGGTGGCGCTACAGTCCGGGGTGGACCTGGGCCTCAACCAACAAGCGTCTCCAGCCAGCTCGATCTTTAGCTAACTGTCTCCAGTTTCGCACGCATAGTTGGTTGAGGTCCCTTTCCACTTGCGTGCGCCAACTGACCAGCGGTCTTCCTCTACTGCGCCGTCCCTCGGGGGTGGATTCGAAGACTTTTCGGGCCGGAGCATTGGTTTCCATCCGCTCTACATGACCTAGCCATCTCAATCGTTGGATCTTCACTCTTCTGGCGTCAGTCAATGTCGCTGAACAGCCCGTATAGTTCGTCGTTGTATCTCCTCCTCCACTCACCATCTATGCACACGGGACCGAAAATCACACGAAGAATTTTCGAGCTGCTTCATCCGCTTTTGACAGAGTCCATGCCTCCGCGCCATATAGCAGGACTGGGACGATTAAGGTCTTAGGTTGTTCGAGAGAGGGCTTTGTTTACCAATTGCTTTCTTGGCCCAAAGAAGCACCGATTGGCAAGAGTTATTCTTCGTTTGATTTCAGCGCTGGTGTCGTTGTCTAAGTTGATAGCGGTTCCTAGGTAGACAAAGTTTTTAACTACCTCAAAGTTATATCTGTCTGCCGTGACGTTCTGACCGAGACGTCGATGGCGCACAGGTGGAAAAAGACCTCAACCAACCAGCGCCAATCAAAGAAAGAACAAGAATTTGATAACACATCCGACGAAGCGATTATTCGGGCTCTCTCTGATCGAGGACCCATGCGATCAGCTGAGACATCTACGTATTTATCAAGCCGGTGACCCATGAAGGGTCCGAGGTTGAGCAATTCCAGTCATCAAGGCCAAGCTGTCTCATATCCACGATTACTTGGTCTTTGTACCGGAGGTTCGGTCTTCCCTTCCTTCTCTAACCAGGAGGATCGCATTCTAAGACCCTCTTTGCTGGAGCGCTGTTGTCCATACGTTCGATGTGGCGGAGTCAGTATAGTCGACAGGTTTTTGCTTTCCGGACACATCCACGTCGTGGTACAGCTCGGTTGTGTCTTCGCCTTCTTCGCAGACGAGACCATTTCCTTTCAAAGCCACCAAGAATCTGCTCTACAAGGCTCTCTGCAGAGACTGAAATCATTCAGGCTCCCTGAGATGTGTAGCGTCTTCAAAGCAAAGATTCTGGCCATAGAGAAGGCAGCCGAACACTCAGAAGACACCGGTAGACAGGCAGGCTGCACTGAGGTCAATAGGTTCTACAACGAAATGAGAGGCTGCCATGAAATGTCGCGACTCGATGAGGTCTATCAGACACCACAAGGTAAAACTCTGTTGGATTCAGGGCCATAGCAAAAATGGACATCAGCGAGGCGGACTCGATCCTGCCATCAGCGATCAGTACATTATGCCGGATCATGCAAGACAAGCAAGTTTGCAAGAATCGACTGTCAAAAGACACGATCAACGTTAACCGAGCTTGATGCCGGCAAAACAATTAAGCTTCTGGCTTTAGACCGAAGCACGAGTGATCACAGGAAACTGTGCGATCGAAACAATGCTTCGGAAATGGAACCAGGCATTCAGCCAACTCTGTCGGAGCTGCAACGATGACGGAGAAATAGAGACGATCCAACTCCAACTTCTCCAGAACCTGCGCCTAGCTTCGTTGGGTCATAGATCCCTCACAGAGACTGGGAAGGCCAATGCAGATATCCAGAGGGTCTTATAAATTTAATAAAGTGCCCACCAATCACTGCGTGACATGACAGCTTAGAAGAATTGCTTACTGCACACATGTAGAGATTCACAATTGATCCCTAAGCCTCCGAGAGAAAGTGAACCATAATACTCCCTTTCTAAGCCTGACCTTCAAATGATTGCATCGGCAGGGGCTGTGGCGACGAAGAAGAGATAGAGGACACTCCGAATTATTCTTGTCTTTTTCTTAGCCCCTGCCGATTGAGAAATGGAACGCTGGTAGAGTACTTCTTCCAAGCCTTAGACGATCTACATGATCTGCCAATAAAATATCTGCGGATTTGTTAAGAGTCAGCCCGATGGCTTAACACTGAACAGCCAGGACGAGAAGCGTCGCACCGAGCACGAGAAAGGGCTCCCATCCCCTCAAATGGGCCTAAGCATATGCCGGCTTCATCCTGTCAACCCGCTCAGCTAACCTAACCACTTCCTAATTGAAATTGAACAACTCAACCCACCGGCATGTCGTCGTCCAGCCTCGGCGGAGGTGTGATCTAACAGAAACCCCACAATCCACCCCTGATCGGACAGATCAACAGCAAACACATGCTCGGTGCCCGGACATCGTGTAACAATTTGTCAAACCACGAAATAGGTACAGCACCAGATCACATGCGGCCAGCCAGCAGTCCGGCACCCAGGTCCGGCCACACTGCTGCGCTACATTCCATTATTGGCAGCAGGACATGCGGATCGCATGTAAAACCGTCCGTCGTGTTAGCTTGCAAATCGTATCGACAACTGCGACGGGACGGAGACACTCGCGCAAAAAAAACGTACGTCCAGCGAGGCAGACCGAAACTCAGAAGGGCCGCAGCGCGCGCGAGAGAGATTTATTCGCCTTTTGTCCCCCGTTTGTGGTGGCTTTTGTCTCTCCGGTGCGTTGGTGGTGGTCCGTGGTCCTTTGGACGACAATATTCCCAGCTCTCGATCGGGGCAGATGCCATTAACTTGGCTGATACATTGTTCCGCTGACGTGGGACACGACTTTGTGGGCGAGCGACATGACCATGCGCTCAGCCAGTGCCCGCGCGCATTTGCCTGGTGCACGACCGGCCGATACGGGCCCGCGTTATCAGTTGCGGTCACATGATCGTGTATTGTCATCGCATCATCGTCAGGTGTGGGGGGCGGCCGGCCGGTATTGGTGGGCGGGTGGTTAACCCGTGTGACACATATCAGCCGCATCGCGCGGATAAATTTAGATGAAAACGCACGGCGAACACCTTCTCGGCGCACATGCGAAATGCGATATTTCACACGATTTATGGTTACAACGCCGCGAACAGTCTGCTCACATGCCTCCGTGGGACAGTTCTGTGGGGACTGCGGACCGCGATGCGTTTGCGATGCTCATTCCGATCGGCAGCGCGAGCACCGAGAAAGATGTTTATGCTCAGTGGTTGCACTTGGTGGTGACCACACACGACGCGCACAGATACGGCTGAGCCGCGCAGTTAGTCGCACCGTGCGCGGGCTCCCCGGCCGGTGGGGACTTCCTGTCACTTTTGCTGCCCTTTCTAGCACTGAACGTGCTCCCATTTTTGTCGCACATGCTGCAGTGTGGTTGTGTTTTTTTTTTCCGCCGGCCTTTGCATATGCACACGCAGAGTGGTCCGCCTGGTCGGACATGACAGGACAATGACGGCGCACACTAACTTACCATAAAGAGATGGATTTTAATTATCGTCCAGGGTTCCAGTGGGCTCGGACGGGGGCTGCAAAAAAGTCTACGCACCGCGATTGGTGGACCTCACCGCGAGCGAGTGTTTTCCCAGGACGCGCTGTGTTGGGCCGATCTCTAATCTTTTTCGAATCGCTGAGGAGATAAATATCGGGCGTCGCTTTGGATGGGGTTTTTTTTCGTGCTCCTGGTATCATGGCAAGCAAATCTCGGCCGAAGACATGGCCGGCAGTACAGCCTGCATTCTTGGTCTCACGCTTACGCCTTTGTCGTCGTGAGATACGGAATCTGGGAACGAATAATTGAGCAGTGCTGCCATAAGGACATGGATGGATGGATTTTAAAAGGCAGCTGTTCGGCCATCTTTGCACTGGCGACGTGGTTAATTTGGGGGGACGCGCTTGAGGAGGACTGTTTCATGTAATTATCTGAAAAGTTGGTTCAAAGGCAGATGCTCCTTCCCTCTAAACCTAACATCCAAGCAATCACTTCGTCTAAGGTCTGTTAAGGTATGATTCTAGGACGATTTCGGATGTGGTGGCTCTTAGAAGTCCTCCGTATCATCTGGCACATCCTTACCCAGAAAGGTCTACAATTGCAGGCGGACGATAAGTGGGCTTAATGGAAAGCAAGATCTTAGAGAGCACGTAGTCTTCAAAAAGCACTTGACTTCTTAAAGGAGACATCCAATATGGACCAACCACTTGCTCTAGAATCTGTGCCAAGAAGTTAACTGCCGGCATGGACACTGAGTAGCAAAAACCGATATGGTCTGTAAGTACCACACATTAGTACATAGGCCAAAATTGGGAGAGATTAGTGGGCAGGCACAGGCTGTCTCCTCAAACCCACCACTGATGACATTGCTTGACAATGCTCTAGTGCGTGTGTGTGGTGGAGCTGATAAGGAGCAGCCAGTTCTGGAGAAGCATAGTGCATCAAAGGGCAAAAGCGAGAATGTAACCACATCTGATGGCATGAAGCTTACTTACTTACTTAAGGTGGCGCTACAGTCCGGGGTGGACCTGGGCCTCAACCAACAAGCGTCTCCAGCCAGCTCGATCTTTAGCTAGCTGTCTCCAGTTTCGCACGCATAGATGGTTGAGGTCCCTTTCCACTTGCGTTCGCCACCTGAGTCGCGTTCTTCCTCTACTGCGCCGTCCCTCGGGTGTAGATTCGAAGACTTTTCGGGCCGGAGCATGAAGCACTGACTGTTAAAGCATAGCGTCTGGCATAAGTCCCTGCCCCTTCACCTTGAGTAACTCAAGCGCTGGCTCTGTTGCGGTGAAGATCGGTGATGTGGAGGAAAATGTGCACACCCGTTACACATCTCATTCATTGTCCCAGAATCTGCCAGTCGAGGCATGGAACACTCAAAGTACCTTTTTTTTTCCCAGGACCTCCTGCATCTAGTAGAAGAATCTTTTTTTTGTGTTTATCAGGATATCAGGATGACTGAAGAACACACCAACTTGTCAAGCGCGAAGTAGTAGCAAAGAGGTTGCATTTCCCTCTATGGGCCCACATTGAACCAAGTGAGACGTCGCATACCACTCTCTACCCATTTACTTAAATGTCGATGTATGGACGTCCGATCTAATCACACATCTACAGAAGAGCGGTTATTAATAGTTGTAACACACTGCCACATCAAATACATGTCGGTTACTTGTCAAAACGAGTAACTTAGTAACGTTGCCAGTGGCCATCAGCCATGACATGCTTCCTCAACTTAGTTGGACCTCTGTCAGGACAGGTCTTGTCGGCTTTGACTCGAAGAGGGTGAGACATCCGAATACGTTCTTTTCGAATGTCCGGCACTAATCTGGATTCACTTCAACCTTTTGATACAAGAGATCTTCCCAGCTCGCAGTGTCGGTGCCTCCATTACATGGGATTCTTTTTGGACCGAATTGGAAGATATGGGCTTGGAAGACATGTGCGATTAAACGCCGCTTGGCTACTTTCTGTGGAGCTACGTTAAGTAATTGGTTTATGCCTACAAGCGGACGACGTTGGAAGAGCTCAGAGCCAACATTGAACGGGAAATAGCTGCCGTTTCGGCCGACATGTGTGGCCGAGTCGTTGAAAATTGGGTCCAACGAATCGACCAGTGCGAACGTGCAAACTGTGGCCATATGCACGAAGTCGAGTTCCATTCATAAATGTTTTGATTGTACTTCAAGCCCGTAATAACGTTTGTTGAAATATGTCAAGTGGTTTGCGTTTTGTTTGAAAAAAAGCAGTCTAAGGACTTAGCAGTTGGAGTTGATCTGGTTGGGGGCATGCACCATCTCATTTGTAAGATATGATCGATGAATGGAATATCAGCATCGTTTGTCCGGTCCACAAGAAAGGAGACTCCTTTGACTGCGCCAACTATTGAGGCAAAACGAAGTATATGCTGCCATCAAGAAAGGACACATAACATCGACTACTCGGTCAGAATGTCTCCATAGACAGCTACAACTTGGAGATGGTTAAGGGCTTCATCTACCTTGGCTCCCAAGTTAATAGTACGAACAACAGCAGTACCGAGATTAAATACAGAATAACTCTTGCGCACTCAAGTGGAGAGGAACTTCAACCAACTTGGAGCGCGAAATTGGAGACAGCTGACTAAGGATCGTGCCAGCTATAGAGGATTGTTGACTGAGGTCCAGGTCCACCCCGGACTGAAGCGCCACAAGAAGAAGATGAAGAAGGACTTAACTGAATAGTCCCTTTCAAGAGCAAGCACTAATTTCGAGATGGGTATACTGGAGATCTAAACCTATTCCTAGTCATTCAGCTTACTGCACCAATTGACACGAATTATACAAGCCCATATGCTTAGACCATAGACTAAATACTCACAACAAAAGACAAATCCTAGAGCGGGCTGGGGAGTTTGAGATCCACACTCAACATCCGATTATCGATTTGAAAGTCAAAATGTCAGCATTCATCGCAAGGTGTGATGGTGGCATTCAGGCGAAATCCACCTGGACTGGATTCTGGCGTGGAGATGCCCTCTTGCGACATTTCTTCTACTACCCTAGCCAAGGCAGGAAACAGAACTGATTCTTTCTACACTTAAATGGATGTATGGTCTCGTCTGCTAGGAACTTGATTGGATGGGCAAACAAACACCAGATCCTGGAACTGTACCCAGATGTGCTTGCCGCCGATTACACTCTCTCAACCACATCGAGCGCATGTACACTATTGCTTCAGCTGAGAATCCTCCTGCTTCTAGACCATAAACCTTACTTCCCGATATGTAAAGCAAGTCGACCCGGTGCAAGGCAGCTTCATCTTCATGACTGTCAACTGAACGCTTCTGATTGTCACCGATGGAAGGTATCTGTTCTTCACCCTGAATCCATGAATTGTGTACAAACATGAATAGTAGACCTGGGGATGTGGGGATGAGAGCATGTCCTTATTTACCGAGAAAACCTCGCAATTTTTGGCAGTGTCGGTCAAATGGGAACTCCACTCCAAGAATGACGTCTTAGCGGAGATCTGGCGTAGAATTGTCCTTGGTAACGGATGCCAATTTGGTTTGTCAAAACAATTGCCCCCGAAACTCCTGACTCGAAGGACCAAAATCAAACTCTTATTCTGCCAGTCCTCCTTTATGGAGCCGAAAGCTGGGAGCTAATCCAAACTGGAGAGCTGATTCTTGGTGCCTTCGACTGAGAAAGTCTACATCGGATATATGGTCCCCTCTGCGAGGAAGGCTAATGGAGCGGAAGACACAACTGGGAGCAACGATGTGGATGTAGTCCCGAAGACGAAAATGCAATATCGTCTGCATGGAGATCAATGCTCTGGCTAAGAGGTTCTACGAACATGCCACCTCGTTCGAGAAGGACACAAAGGCCGAATATCCGCAAAGTAGACCAAGTCATCGCAGACATGTCTACCGTTGGTCTTCAAATTGGGAAGCTCTACGCTTCGAATTATTGCTATGTCTCTCGCTAAGTCGATTAACTGGTGGCAGACTGGAAGAGTCTTCGACACCGAGCCATTGGGACAGCGCAACAGAGGACATCCTCGCACCAGATGGCGCACACAAGCGTAAAAGGACCTCAACAAGCTTGGTGTGCGCAACTGGATGCAGCTGGCGAAATTTTGTGCTGGCTGGAGAGGCATGTTGGTTGAGGCCCAGATCCACCCCGGACTGTAGAGCCAATCAAAGAAGAAGAAGAAGCCACTATTTACAGAGGAAATCTTCCAATTCTTGCACTTCTGATCACAGATAGTGTGCATGCAGGGTGCTCTCAATTTAAATACTTTCACTTCAGGTACAATTTAAAAAAGAACACTCTCCCGCTTTATGGCTCCTCCCCGAGGCTTGCACAAGAATCCACCAAATTTTATTGGCTGCGTCAGCACAACTAATTTAAGTTCAAAGTTAAGTCCCCGTCTATCAAATCGAAGTCGAAGACCCACTCACAAGTGTTGTCCATTCTCTGATAGACGCATGCCCTTCTCAGCGATAGCTTATCCAACTCCATCACGCTTCAACTCAACTCACGCTGCGACGGCTCCGTCGCACACTTCAAATGCCTCGCTGACATCCACCGACTTTCGACCATGTTCGCGACGACGTGAAGTGAATTCTCTTGCGTCCGCGGCCAGGATCCTCCGGACATCCAGCAGGAATTCCAATCCACAACCCAGCTGACCCGTCATCTCCCCGGTGAATAAAACAGTTTCGACCGCTGTTCGCTTATCTGTCCGAACATCCCGGCACCTGTCATAAATAATTCATCGCTGACCGAACACTGACCCAGTACCGATAATCCGCAAGGGAGAAATTATGTACCGACGCGACGTCCACCATCACGCACCAGACGGGCACACATGTCCCCGTGTTCGCTGTCATATAATCTGTCATAAGCCACCTGACGTGTTAGTTCGCCAAAGCGGCAAACTTGACACAAGGCATTCACTTGTGACGCACAGACGCGCGCAGTCGCGCCGCGCCACAGGGAAATTTCCTCCATCGTGTGCGCTTGCGCGCCGATCACCATCCGACTCATTAATATGCCAGCGCGTCATGATAAACTATTGACATCTCTCGGCCGGTGGCATCACGGCCGGTCATCTATCCCCCGGCGCGGGATAAAAATCAAAATAATTTCCCATTAATTATGCAATTAACGTTGCCATCTGACAGATTGGCGCATTGGCGCATTGGTGTAATTCACCGCTAATTTCGTTGAGTTTCCCTCGGCGAAGCGGTCTGGCCTCTTCCAGCCAGGCCCTAGGAGCGGCCACGTACCGCGTACCGAGCGGACGGCCAAAGTGAAAGAGAGTGTGCGCGTGTGTGTGTTTGCATTCTAATAGAATCCAAGATATGTCTGGCGCTTGTCACGGAACTGCCGCAGCATTGCGATGCCGGTGAGCGCGGCAGCTGGAGCTTGTCAACGGAGATTTGAAGGAGAAATCTTCCCAACCAGCGCGGCCGTGTGTTGCTGTGCTGTGCTGTGTTGTGTTGTGTTGTGTCTCCTTTGTTGCACTTCAACCAGAATGCGCAGGCATTCCTTGTCACGAATCGCGCGGCGTCCGAACCGCCGGAACACACGGGAAAACGTCGCGCTGCGGGCACCTCTCTCATAAATATTTGAAATTTTCGCGGCGAATTGAACTCGAGTGTGTCATACTTTCTATCGATTGACATCGGCTGACAGTTGGCAAGAGTTCTCCTAAATTCCTGAATCAGATCGAAATGATTCGACGACGACGACGACGACGACGGTGCACTTGCCGGGGGGAATACCTGGGATTGCACGGATCGGACGGAAGCGAACGACGAACGACGAACGTTTTCCCAGAGCGACCGTCTGCTCGGTGGCGGTGGCCGGGAGACGACGACGCACGCAGGCGCACGCTGGCGGTGGGTAATTCGCTTTAATTCGATTTAATTGTTAGATAGCGGGTTACGTTGGGAACGGAAATTGGGAGCATGATTGTTGGAACGGTTCGGTGATCGGTTCTCGGGCAGTAATTGCGCCAATTAGACACACGATGCCCGGCTCGCCGGCGGGAGCAGAGGGCAGCTGATCTAGGTGATCTCGGGCTGTGCGCAAAAAAAAAACTAACACAGCACAACTGTCGTTCGTTGATGCCTGGCATCTTAAAGGCACGTAAATCAAAGCCCAGGCCACCCTGACCCGCTTGAGCGACCAGCGAAACGTCAACGTCCACCTCCGCGCAGTCGGGGCCAGCACCGAATGGCACGCTAATTATGCAAGACATTGAGACACTTACCGCTGGCTACACACACGCACTCACGTACAGCAGAACAGACAGCTCTTCCCGTGGATTTGTCACTAATCGAATGCAAATATGCAGAGCGGGGCAGGGCCCTGCGGAGTTCGGCATGCCATCGAGTCCCGTGATAGCCACCAACGCCGCCACCACCTGACCTATGGCACCAGCACCCCACCCTCCACATGCATGCATAATACCGACCGGGTGAGCCTTCCCACCCCACGCTCGCCAAACAAGCAAACATGGAAATGAATTCCGGTGCGTTGGTGGGAGTCTCGGGCTAGAGGTGATGGCTGCAATGACGACGGCTACGTTGAACTGGAATTGTTTTGTCACCTTCGATGTCAACCGGGCATTTGCATAAAATATTCCACGGAACGCGTTATTATGGCTGCGGTGGCGTTGGCTGGTTTCTTGCGCTCGCTCGGGGAGGGTGGCTGGCCAATAAATGTGCAAAAAGGGGTCAGGACTGGTGCATTATGTCGGTGGTGCCAGTGGAGCCAAAACGCATGGACTGGGTCAGCGGGATCCATAATTCAGGCCGCGGCCGGATGGGACGCATGTTTCCTGGTGTGCTGCCGTGAGCCTTGAGGGCGGAAATCAACCAGGGGTTCGCATTCGAATTGTTTACGATAAACGGATTGAAGTGGAGACCCAGTTAGTCGCGTTGAGTGGGGGTGGTGGTGGTGGGAGGGTAGTGGTCTGTCCTTTAAGAGCGCTCCACATGCCAGGGGGCACCAGTCTTCAGTCAGTTTGAGTCATTCTTGTGCACCTTGGAACTACAAAATCTAGCTTAGAACTAGGTAAGTGGACGGAACACGAACTAACGCACAAGGCAGAAGGCCGAGACTGGTTCTGGTGTAAGCACCAAACGAAGTGCCGCTCCGTATCACTCTCTCTTTCCTGTCTCGAGCAGGGATCGCTCTACTGAACCGGAGGAGATCCTTGTGCCAGCGGACGATATCTGACTCGTAGAGGAGTCGCCTGCTAACAGCTTGGCGTACAGCGTGGTCGATTAAAGGACACCCTCCCATGTCCTGAATCAGACCGATCGAATCCAATAGAAGAATGCTTCAGGTGGAACAGAGCCCTTGTGGCGCGCCTTCTCGTGGTACATACAATTGAGGTGATAAGCCCCGAAGATCAGACTGTTGGTAGAAGTCATACTTATTGTCATGTGACTTCTTATTAATTGATTGATGCAATTATGTATCCTCTTCACATTTGCCCTGGACTACCCGCTTAGGACCTCATTAGTATATAACTTCTTGTACTCAGTTGCGTACAATCGGAGACAAGTCCCAAGTCACCGTCTGGGAAGAACTCACGTTGAACCGCCGGAGTAACCACACCCCACGACTGGCCATTTGAGGGCCATGTAGAAGACTACCTTTACCCTGGTAACAAGTTCTTCTTCTTCTTCTTTTTATGTCGCTGCAGTCTGGGGTGAATCTGGGCCACAGTCAGTCAGCCCCTCCAGCTGGCACGATCGTTAGCCATCCTGGATACACAGGCCCATGCCGACTTCGAACAAGTAGACGGTGGCCCAAGATCCATTCCAATTGAGTGACCGAGGTTCGGCACTCAGTTTCAATGTCGTCGGGGAAGTTCTACGACGGATCTAGCCAGCTGCCTCCAATTGCCCACGCCAAGTTGGATGCAGTCCTTCTCCACTTGTGTGTGTCATCGACTTCATTGTGCTCCTCTATTGCGATGTCCTATTGGTTCAAAGTCGAAGACTACAGACGCTCTACATAGACTAGTCATCTTAGGCGTTGAATCCGAAATCCGACGCCTGATTAGACTCATGTCGCTGTACAGCCCGTAATGATCGTGGTTGAATCTTCTTCTTCAGAAACCTTTAACGCAAACATGACCAAGGATTAAACGCAGAACTTGTCTGTGCGTCGTCATTCGCTCTTGAGATGGCCCAGGTTTCCGCGTCACACAGCAGAACAGGGATGATCAAGGTCTTATTTAACGTGAGCTTGGCTTTCGAGAGAGGGCTCTACTACTCAATTGCATCTTAAGCCCAAAGCGACAGCGGTTGGCAAGAGTTATTCTGCGTTTAATCTCGGTACTGATGTTGTTCGTACTATTAACTTGGGAGCCAAGGTAGATGAAGTAGTTAACCTAATCCGTTTTGTCGGTAGCGTTTTTCAGGCTGAAATCATAGCAACCATAGCAAAGAGGCGCTGTGTTGGCTTAAAAAGGGATATCACCATCTGTTCCGATAGTCAGGCCGCCATAAAATCCCTGGACAATGTCATGTTCTACTCTAAAACATTCCTTAATTGCAGGCTGTCTCTTAACGAGATGGCCGAGCATTTCAACATTCACCTCATGTGGGTGCCGGGACACTGTGACATACCAGGAAACTGCAGAGCCGACGAACTCGCTAGGTGTGGTACAACCTCATCCCCATCTAAAGCAGGGGCACCGCCTTCCATGCCGATCGCTACAGCTTACCATCTTCTTAAGATCTACGCAACTAAGACCACTAATGACAAATGGCTAGAAGGCACCACCTGGCCATCACTTAACCTAAAACGGTCACTCAGTCTACTTGGACTCAGCAAGCCCTCATTAAGGACCCTCATGGGAGCCATAACCGGGTACTGTGTAATTGGCACTCATGCTGGCGGGATGGGTGCTCCATATAATGATTTTTGCAGAAGCTGCCTGGATGAAGAGGAGGAAGAGAATTCTCATCACCTTCTCTGCTCCTGCAGTGCTCTTGCCAGTCGTAGGTTCCTGCACCTAGGAGCTTACTACTTCAGCGGCCGTAACGAGCTAAAAAGTGCCAGGATTGGGCAACTAAATCGGTTCATCAGCAGCACCAACTGGTTCCAGCGTTAGGAGAAGTCAATCCGCGTGGTATCACTATGGGCCTACTCTGGCCTAAGTGTGACTGCTCTGCAGCAGTCAGCCACTACTACCTAACCTAACCTAACCTGCTCCAAGTTGTAGGTGCCTATGGTGACGTTCTGACCGAGTCGTCGATGCTGTGTGTTCTTTCTTGATGACGTTTTGCCCTCATTTAGCCCATTTTTGGCCTCCGTTTCAATGCCAGCAAACGCTTCATTCACGGCACGCTGAGTTCGACCAATCACGTCAATGTCGTCCGCGTATGCTAACAATTGTACGGACTTCTGGAAAATCTAGCCTCTAGTGTTGGCGAGTGAATTTTGCGCGACCTTCTCCAGGATGATGTTGAAGAAATCACATGACAGCGCGTCGCCTTGCCTAAAACCTTTTTTGACATTGAAGGTCTCGGTGAGTTCTTTGCAGGCCTTGATGGAGCAGCGAGAGTTCTCCATAGTCATCCTGCACAACCTGACGAGTTTGGCAGGAATGTCAAAACTAGACATGGCGCTATATAGCTCGTCATATGCGCCCTTAAAGTCATCAAATAGGTGGTGGCTGTTGATCTGCATCTCTTGGGTCTTATCGAAGATCTGCCGTAATGTGAAGATTTGATCGATGGTGGACTTCCCAGGCTTAAAACCGTATTGATTAGGACGTGTCAGGTTATTGACGAATGGTTTCAGGCGCTCGCACAAAACGGCGGAGAAGATCTGGTAAGCGACCTTAGGGCGGCTTATCCCTCGACAGTAGACTCAGATGAATGGGACTACTTTTTGGTAGCCAATTAGCTGCTGTAAAACAGCTTACTTGCCTGGCTGCAGCAGTGGCTTCTCTAGCACTGGTCAGAGCTTTTTCTTCATGTTTGTCAAAATACCGAAAATGCTCCAACTAAATGCCATGATATCCAAATATTCTTCTCATGGCTAACACCTGACCCTGTGGGTCAACTATGCCGAACTTATTCCAGTTTATGCGCGTATCGAGGGGCCATGGACAGCGGAGTGAGAAAAAGGACAGTTTTACACTTTTGAAAGCTTGTAAGTAGCTTCCAGTTATCGCAATAAGTCAAAGTTGTGAAGATTCCACCTGAAGACAAGATCTGTACGCCACTAGACCTGGAGATGATCTGGATTGGACGAAAGCATTTCCGACGAGTGGAATCTCAGTAGCGCTTGCCCGATGCACAAGAAAGGAAACCCCTTTGACTGCGTTACAGAGGGTGAAGTCTCCTTGTCGTGTTCTCGCCTGAAGCCCTTCTCATTCACAATCTGATTTTGGCTAGATGGTGCAATTGGTTGAGTGCATGCCCTTGGCTATAGGGCCTCGCGGTTCGAATCCCAGTGAAAGCAAAAGTTAATGTGCTTCTATCTGACTTTTTGAATATGGTCCAGTCCCCATTTGACGTTGGAATCGACACTAGTCCAAAGTATGCTGACAATTTGCAGCTCAATGACCTAACCCAATAACCCGATAACAGTGTGCCTTCTGGCCACGAAAGTCTACAATAGACCATATCTTCACACTACGGCAGATCCTGAAAAAGAAGTGCTTGTGCAGAACTCACTAGACGCATGGTCATCCAGAAGTCTGTGGCAACTGTAAGCATAGACAGAACTTAGTGAGTCGTCAATGAGTCGTCAATGAGTCATTTGTTGGCTTAAATGTGGAGTCTGCCAAAATGGGCTTGGCGGTAAATTAGAGCAAAACTAAGTACATGCTGTCCTCAAGAAAGGAAGTACCACAGAGACTTCTTGGACAGAGCACCATGGGCGCCAGTAACTTTGAGGTAGGCAAGGACTTCGTCTAACTCGTCTCTGGAGTAAACAGAGACAATAACACTAGTATCGAGATCAAGGGAGAATAACTCTGCCCAATCGCTGCTTCTTTGAAAGTAATAGGGCCATCTCTCGAAACACCAGATGACTTATATAACACTCCCATCATCCCTGTCCTGCTCTATGGCGCAGAGACATGGACGCTATTGAAAGCGGATGAAGAAGCTCTTGGTCGTTTTGAGAGAAAAGTACTGCGTACCACCATTGGTCCTGTTTGTTTTGCTGGCGCCTGGCGAAGAAGATTTAACCACCACCACGTACGGGCTGTACAGCGACATGCTTAAGATGGCTAGGTCATGTAGAGCGGATGGACACCACATACCGAAGAGCATTCGATTGCTACGCAAGAGAGGACGCCTACGAAACACATCGCGTGCAGCTGGTGAAGGACCTCAACCAATTGGACGTGCGAAAATGAAGTCAGCTGCAAAAACAACGTTCGAGCTAGAGGGGCATGTTGGTGGAGGCACAGGTCCACCACAGTCTGTAGCGCCACTCCAAGCAGAAGAAAATTAAGACTTTGCCAAGATCACTGTTGACCAAAGTAGAATTTGCATACCAAATAGGAGGCGGAGCAATAAATTGGCTCTGGCTGGCTAAGAGTAGTGCTGTGTGATTTGGACCACCTTCACTGCCGTGACGTTACCGTCTGCATTAGGCGAATCGTCACTCGAATTCTCCTCATGGAGCTGCACCTGATGGAGGTCGTTCACGATTAACATGCCCCTCAACCATTCAACTTCTTGGCACGGCTTTTTTTTACTCACACCATCACTGAGTTTAAGTATTGATAGACTTAGTACACCCATCACCACGGTGTCTCTGTCCAAGAAGTAGCATTCCTCCTCTTGGTAGAGTCCCTCCTTCAGCAGAATTGTGGGTCGGCTCAAACCCCATCACCACCTCAAGGTGTACATCCTGATGGAGTCTTAACCCTGATGAGCTCATGGGTGAACAAACTAACAACATTCTAAGGCGATGATGGGAGAAATGTGAACAAAGACAAATCATCAATAAATTAAACAGAACACATAGGTTAGCATGCATTTTCACAACAAGTGCAATGAGTACCTCACCAACTGCTGATTTGGAAAGGTTATCAAGCCAACCCTTAGCTGCATATTGCTGCTCAGGCAGAGGCCGCAAGGCAAGCGGTAGCCCTTCAAGGTACCTTCAACTTAAAAGAAAGCAACCTCACAGGACATCTAGAGATTCTAAGAAAGGTCGAGAACATTAATCGACTAATGGCACCGGTCTTCGAACTCAAGAAACAAAGCACAATCAATATACCTAGAAGAGAGGAATGGGCTACTAACACTGCTTGAAGTCAGAAAGCGGAGTGTGAGCAGGCATTGTTGGACCCATATGTAAAATACGCGTGTTCCCGCTCGCAGGGTGTCCATTATCTTCCAAGCTAAACTCTTCGACACCAATGAAGCAAACGTTCCCCCAACAACAGAAATTGAATAAACTTCGATGCTATTAGATAGCCGGAGCTTACTTAAAGCCCTAAGCAGCACATTTAGCTTGAGGGCAGTCTGGGAATACCACATAAGGCCAACACGCTGGCAGTTGAAAACAGATTGAAGCTGACCGAAAGCTAGGACATGAAAACCACGAGGGAAATTAGAAGGCAGATATCCTCGCAAAGAAAGTGGACAAAACTCCTTTCATTGAACCTTTCCACATTGACGTACAATAACTCATAAGCAACTGGACAAATAATGGTTTCAGGCGTACGCAAGAGAACAGAAGGCCCTCAGTCAACTTGGTGTGAACAGCTTCAGGCAGCTGGGGAAAGACCGTGCTGACTGGAGAGACTTGTTGGGTGCTGCTCGATATTCGCCCTGAACTGTAGTGCCAAACAAAGAAGAAGGACAAATGAATGCCGGAACCAATTCTGGAACAAGCCCGGTGGCAATTACACACTCCAAAAAGTTCATGGGGGCTGATCCCAGGACAACCATGGAGGCTCTAAACAACTCTGGCCTTAAGGTGCCACGTGGCTTCCTGTGCAACTACCGCCTGGGGTGCAGCAGCTCAGACAATTGTAGACACTGTCGAATCAAGGAAGACCACGAAGCCCCTACTAGTCGAGTGCAAACATCTGACATCAAACAGGACACAAGGCAACCGATAGAATCACATTAACAGGAACAGACCATCAGGACATGCCTTCTAAAGAGAGCCTAGGTATAGGCATAGAAAAGAGACACAATTGTGGTCGCAGTCCTATCTGACTCTTTAGTCAACCTCCAATATTTTCAATTAAATTCAACTCAGTTTAGCCGGTTTCGTCAGTTCGTTCAATTCAGTCTGTGGCCAGCACTTTGGCTTCAGCCTCCGGCACAGTCGCCCTAGCATGCCTCCACAAATAATTCCCGAGATCGCTAATCTGCCAGCAGTAGGAAGTCACCGCCCAGGACCCATAGACAACTCAGCGACGTCGACAAACGTCCCGTGTTAACGCCATTCACCTCTCGCGCAGATAACACACGATTATTGTTTCCCTCAAACTGCGTGCGTATTTCCTTAGTGTGTCCGCGGCCCGGCCATAAATCGATCCCTAATCTTCCAGCGTGGCGTAACAAGCTCCTCTGCGCTCAGTCCTCGGCCGCGGGCAGGCAAATAATTCCTCATGTCCTCTGCACGGCGATTTATGCCGCATCACACTCCATTCACAGGCACCACAACACCTCGCGATGGTCATCGCTGGGACCGGCCAGCGAGCGACCAGCTCCAAAGGCCAATCGTTTAAGATCCCAATGAAATGTGAATATGCATCCAGATACAACACGCACCTGTGCGGAGCTGCCCTGGCCGCCTTATCACCGTCATCGGTGGCTCAGACATTCCCCGATGTGTTCGGTCCGTCAGCCGCGCCGCGCATGTCCGCATGTCCGATGCCCGGACACCGATTGGAGCCGCCTTATGGGCACGCGCACGGGCTGCGGCCGTGTGCGTTATGGGCCGCATTGTATCGCCTGACAAACGACACGGTGGTGCTCCTTATTTGAGCCAACCTGACCATCACCGGCGAAGGACCGGCCAGCTGCTGCCGGCGATAGCGTAATTGCGCGATTGCGATCTTCACAGCTCCAGATGCCTAATTAAGAGCCCGCTAGTAAATACGGTAAACCGAGCGTCCGTGCGGCGGGCCAAAGGTTAGCGGTCGGTCGCTGCGCCGTGCGGTGTGCCCATTAGTCGGGAGACGGCGGAGAGTGCCTTTCGCGCCGCAACAGGTGGAATTCGCGCGAACAGCGCTGTCCATTGTTTTTGGAATAATTGCGATTAGAACTAGTTCTGCAAATTGGATCGCTCGGATCCCGTACGGGCGCGAATGCGACCGCGAGCATGAGCACGAGCGCGACTGCGATTAAGGATCTTTCATTGGCGCGCTGCAGATTCCACGGCGCAGATAAGGCCGGACGCGTATCGGGCAACTAATTAGGGGATAGCTCAATTAAGCAAACAAGGCCATTAATGAGCTCCGCTAGGCGGTCAGTGGAGTGGAGTGGAGCAAGTGCGAGGCACTGCCTTTCGAACGGCGCATGTGCTGCGGGGATGGTTGTCACCCTTGCGAGGCGGCACTTTGTCGATTCCCACGGTGGGACGCGCTTCGATAAGGAGTTTCGCGGATCGGAACAAAGTCGCGAGTGTGCTGGATTTTCTTGTAGACGGCTTGTAGGTGCGTGGGGGCATACAATACACCCTCTTGATGGATGAAGGAATTCGATTGTTTGCTTGTTTTGATGAACTGTGAGTTTGATTGACTTCGGCGGACGGGATGACAAGTCATTATGCTGATAAGCAAGGGACTGAGGGAACTCGGCAGAAGTACATGCGCGGTCTTACTGAGTAAACAGAGGTAATGTGAACTGAATTGAATTACATTGAAGATATTGGGGACCACTGCAACCATAGTTGATTAATTTGTCCTCCCTTTCTATACTTAGGACATCAGAGCTCTCTTTAGCTTCGATGTCCTGATGGCCTGTTCCTGTTAATGTGACTCTATTGGTTGCTTTGTGTCATGTTTGGTGTCAGATTTTGGCACTCGACTTTTAGGGGCTTCGTGGTCTTCCTTGATTCCACAGTGTCTACAATTGTCTGAGCTGCTGCACCCCAGGCGGTAGTTGCACAGGAAGCCACGTGGCACCTTAAGGCCAGAGTTGTTTAGAGCCTCCATGGTTGTCCTGGGATCAGCCCCCATGAACTTTTTGGAGTGTGTAATTGCCACCGGGCTTGTTCCAGAATTGGTTCCGGCATTCATTTGTCCTTCTTCTTTGTTTGGCACTACAGTTCAGGGCGAATATCGAGCAGCACCCAACAAGTCTCTCCAGTCAGCACGGTCTTTCCCCAGCTGCCTGAAGCTGTTCACACCAAGTTGACTGAGGGCCTTCTGTTCTCTTGCGTACGCCTGAAACCATTATTTGTCCAGTTGCTTATGAGTTATTGTACGTCAATGTGGAAAGGTTCAATGAAAGGAGTTTTGTCCACTTTCTTTGCGAGGATATCTGCCTTCTAATTTCCCTCGTGGTTTTCATGTCCTAGCTTTCGGTCAGCTTCAATCTGTTTTCAACTGCCAGCGTGTTGGCCTTATGTGGTATTCCCAGACTGCCCTCAAGCTAAATGTGCTGCTTAGGGCTTTAAGTAAGCTCCGGCTATCTAATAGCATCGAAGTTTATTCAATTTCTGTTGTTGGGGGAACGTTTGCTTCATTGGTGTCGAAGAGTTTAGCTTGGAAGATAATGGACACCCTGCGAGCGGGAACACGCGTATTTTACATATGGGTCCAACAATGACTGCTCACACTCCGCTTTCTGACTTCAAGCAGTGTTATTAGCCCGTTCATCTCTTCTAGGTATATTGATTGTGTATTGATTCTTGAGTTCGAAGACCGGAGACATTAGTCGATTAATGTTCTCGACATTTCTTAGAATTTCTAGGTGTCCTGTGAGGTTGCTTTCCTTTAAGTTGAAGGCACCTTCAAAAGCTACCGCTTGTCTTGCGGCCTCTGCCTGAGCAGCAATATGTAGCTGAGGTTGGCTTGATAACCTTTCCAAATAAGCAGTTGGTGAGGTTCTCATTGCACTTGTTATGCAAATGCATGCTAACCTATGTGTTCTGTTCAATTTATTGATGATTTGTCTTTGTTTACATTTCTCTCATCATCGCTTTAGAATGTTGTTAGTTTGTTCACCCATGAGCTCATTTTCGGGTTAAGACTCCATCCGGATGAACACCTTGAGGTGGTGATGGGGCTTAAGCCAACTCGGAATTCTGCTCCACCAAGAGGAGCAATGCTACTTCTTGGACAGAGGCACCGTGGTGATGGGTGTACCAAGTCTATCAATACTTAAACTCAGTGATGGTGCGAGCAAAAAAGAATCCGTTCCAAGAGGTTGAATGGTTGAGGGGCATGTTAATCGTGAACGACCTCCATCAGGTGCAGTGGCCAGAGCCTGTCGTAATTGTTGGCTGCCGTCAGTAGTAGACACGTCCATGCAATGGCGGCTACTGTACATTTCGGCTTAGTCGTGGGACCGAAGTTTAAGTCTAAATATGTGAACATAAATAACAAGAATAAGAACAAGACCAACAAGCTAAGGACAGACAACGACGACGCAACCACAAGACAGAAAAGTAAGCGCGACAGATATAAAAGCGGGGGCGTACTGGAGTACAGGGCTGCCTCCTCCGATTAGTTATCATAACAATCCAAAGGCAGTGGCACAGGCAGAGACACGGACAGCCTTCGCTGGGCGAGCAATCGGCGGTTAAAGGCGAAACGAGTCAAGCGACTCATACCAGAGACAGGACGACCGGCAAGTTGCCTGGCGAACTTGCTACAGGTAAGCAAGCCCCTAGTGTTCACAAGAACTCAACGTTCAAGCGACCGAGATCCCAGGATGAGGATACCAAAGAAGGCTAGAAACAGAAAACCGACCATTCAAGGCATGTCATCAAAATGACCTCTTATGTGGGAGATCAGACTTGCAGAACGAAATACGTGGCCCATGGCGTTTTGGGTATGTGCGTTGACCCCAACCTCGACGTCGTTGGTTCGATCCCTAGTCTATGTGACAAAAAAATATTTACGGCGCAACCCCTTGGAGTCACTGACAAGACTCAAAGAGGATTGCCATAACTGTCTAGACAGCTTCTCAATCTGGGCCGTTCGGAGTCGGCATAAAACTGTCAGGTCCCTTCCACTTGTGAGAGAATAATAGCACGGGCAACGCGAGTGTTTATTGAGTAGCTAGGCCCCTGCTCCTGTAGCGCCACCCATATAATGCTCTTATAGAACGATTAAGGCAGACTCAGTGGGGAACACTGGAGAGTTCCTGAAACGATACTCACGTACATCACGGAGAAATCCGATAGCAACTCTGCCTTACTTACTTACTTATCAGGCAGACTAACCATGAAGGGTCTGAGCCTGAGCAATTGCTGCCTTCCATCGATGCAGCCTGAGTGCGCTGCTTCCAGTCATCAAGGTCAAGCTGTTTTACATCCGCTATGACTTGGTCACTGTACTGGAGGTTGGGTCTTCCTCGAACCTGGAGGCTCGGATTCGAAGACCCTCTTTGTTGTTGTCCATTCGCTCGATGTGGCCGAGCCAGTGTAGTCGAAGGATGTTTGCCTTCCGGACTACATCCACATCCTGGCACAGCCCGTAGAGTTCGCGGTTGTGTCTTGTTCTCCATTCGCCTTTCTCGCAGACGGGACCATATATCCGACGTAGAATTTTTCTTTCGAAGGCACCAAGAATCAGCTCTCCAGTTATGCTTAGCGTCCAGCTTTCGGCTCCATAAAGGAGGACTGGCAGAATAAGAGTTTTGTAGAGCATGACTTTGGTCCTTCGAGTCAGAAGTTTCGAGCCCAGTTGTTTTGACAGACCGAAGTAGCATCGGTTGCCAAGGGCGATTCTACGTTGGATCTCCACTACGATGTCATTCGTGGAGTTTACGTTTGCACCGAGGTAGACGAACTCCTTTACTACCTCGGAATTAAAGCTGTCGATTGTAACGTTTTGGCCTAGGTGGTGTGCGGCGGATCGTTGTTTGCTCGACAGCATATATGGTATTTATTTTTGTCCTCGTTGACCTTTAGACCAGCTCTCTTCGCCTGTTCCTCAGCGCGTTGGGACCGCGAGATAATGTCGATGTCTTCAGCGTATCCCAAAAGCTGGACTAACTTGAAGAAGACTGTGTAGGAGGACTAGTGTAGAACCTGTGGCCAGGCTTGTTTGAAGAAGGCCCGTATTTTTTGTTTGTCCCTAGACTCTTCGATATCCTTGAGCTGGGAGGTTGCGAGACGCATTTTCTTAAGGCGTAGAAGCTTTTTCTCCTCCCGTCTTCTAGCCCGGTACTCCTCTTGCGCTGCTCTTGTTTTCCGTTGCAGCGCTTTTTGGTATGCCTCGTCGGTTGCACGTTTTTTCTGCTCACACTCGCCATCATACCACGGGTTTCTCGTCGGGGGTGGTAGGTAGCCTAATGTAGTTTCCGCTACCTCTTTGATGGCCGAGCGGCAATGCAACCACATCTCGTTGGCACTTGACGTAGGCATACCGGAGAGTCTCTCACTTAATTGCTCTTCGTAGGCTCTGGCAATCTCCGGTGTGCTTAGGCGTCCAATGTCAAAAGTTTTCTTTGTCGGCTGGTGCAGCTTTCTGACATTGGACAGTCGAGCTCTGAATCTTGCTGCAACAAGAAAGTGGTCAGAGTCGACGTTTGCCCCCCTGAATGTTCGCACATCCAGGATGTTTGACGCGTGTCTTCCGTCAATAAGCACATGGTCGATTTGGTTGGCGGTTCGACCATCCGGGGATCACCAGGTTGCTGTGTGGATTTTTTTGCGAGGGAACCTTGTGCTACTTATGACCATATTACGTGCTGTCGCAAAGTCTGTGAGTCGGAAGCCGTTGTCTGTTGTCGTGTCGTGGAGGCTGTGCTTTCCGATCACTCCGCCAAAGATGTTTTCCTTACCGATTTTAGCATTGAAGTCTCCGAGTACGATTTTGACATCGTACTCCGGACAGGCTCCGTAGGCACCGTCCAAGAGGTAGCAACTCTGCCTACCCTCTCTGAAGTCGGTTGGCACGCCGGCGGCTCTAAAGTGGTAGAGTGCAACAACAAACGTTCGGCAGACTTCCTCACAGAGGTCACACCAAAAAATAAGTCCGTGGTTCGAGTCCGTGGCCAAGCGCCCAACTAGTGGCCCACCATTGGACTAAGATCCCCATCAGGCCAAGAGCACATGCAAGGTTGCCACCGGGTCCTAGCTTTCCGAATCATATACTCAGTCTGCTGAAAGGACAAGCTTCAGGTGTCCCCATGGACAGCAGGAAAAACATGAAAGCATACAAGACTGAGGAGTCAGGCCGGCTGGTCGAGGAGGAATCCCTCAAACTAATGAAAGGGATGAAAATCACGCTAAGCTACGTAATAAGTCGCAGGTTTCTTTGAAGGTTCAGCAATGCCTGGCAGCCTCGCTGGAAAGCATGGACGTTACTGCTGTAATTCATAGCGTCACGCCATCAACTGCACTAGAAGTAGTCAAGGAGCAAACAGGGCTCAGTAAGAAGAATTCGAGTGACGGCTCGTGTGATGCAGAGGATACCGTCACAGTGGTGAAGGTCCAGATAATCAGATAGCACTCTAAGGCAGCCAGGGCCAACTTAGAGCTCTATCTTCCAAGAGACGTAGCACTTGTCGACTTAGTCCTTTGGTGTGCAAATTGTAGTTTGCTCAATGGAGATCTTGGCAAAGTCGTTTATCTTATTCTAGTTCTAAGAGCTTTTCAGTCATCTTTAGGGAGGCTAATGGGTCTGCAGGATTCGCGAAGATCAGGCCACCTTGAGGAATTAAGACAACCCGCGCCGTTCTCCATTTTTTCGGTACAAATCTAGATAGCAAGCAGGACTCAATAAAGTGTTAAAGCATTGCCTCTAGTTGGTTAGGAGAGTGCAGTAAAAGGGTACGAATGCCACCTGTTCCTGGAGCTGACAAAATGACGAAATTGAATGCCAGTTGAATCGCGTTCCATTTCCAAAGTGGACGTGGCACACAGCCTAATCCCTTGTCCCATTTATCCACTTTACCTGCACACTGCACCCGAAAACATTTCAATTTACGTCTCCCCCGGAGCACGGCTACCCATCCTCCTCCACATGCGAGCACACACGGCATCCACGGCATCCACGGCACCCACTTGGCGGATCCCACTGAACAAGTGGTTACTCCGCATCATGAGCCGCGCCGAATACCAAATGAATTTCCAAAATTATCGGCATTTTTCGACGAACAACCGCGGCAAGGTAGCCCTCGACCGGATATTAAAATTGCGCCAAATGAGAGGGTGCGTACCTTCTTAAATGTCAGACGCACACAACGAGAGGAGCAGGAGCACCGGGAGCACCAGCAGACCAGTAGTGCCCTGGGTTACCAGCGTTGGAGGTGGACTCTGGTGCGCAATTCAGATGCACTGCGGATAAATAATTTCGCAGAAGTTCGCGGCTGCACGCTGCCGTTGTGCGGCTGCTGCCGCAGAAGCTGTTGCATACCATCCAAGAAGACATCAGCTCCGACGGCCGCTGCCCGCCCGTCTTTGCTCCAGAATCAGCAAGTAGTCCACGGCGAAGCACATCACATTTGGCCCCGAGGCACACCGCATCCACTGAATGTGCATCCTCCCACTTTGCAGTATGCAGTGGCCGGACCTTGATTAATGTCCATCGGAGTGGGAGATGTTCATGTGATGATATATTCTGTGTGCACCGCCGTTCGCGGTCAGCGGTGCCCCGGACACACTGGCCAATTGGCGGGACAGTGCCGATGGAGGCGATGTTGTTTGGGACATGATCTGAATTATCGATTCAGTTCAGGCGAGTGGGCAGAGGAGCGCTTTGTGCTTTGTGTGGACTCCGGACTCCGGACTCAAATCGCTGCTACGTGAGGTAATTTGCAATTTTTCAGTAGTTTCGCCCTCAACTTTTGCGGCCGGCCGGTTATGCCTCCACCGGACCCGAGCCGTATTGGTCGTCCGGCCAGACGGAGGGGTGGTGTATGTTTGGCGATGAATTGTTTCATGTTCCTTGTTGTGTTTCGCGCTGGAAACGGTCTTGTCCGTTTCTGTATTCCTTCGTCGGGCGGCTGCTTCGACTGCTGCTGCTAGATAATTTCCTCCTCGGCGATGATGATGTGCCGTCGATTTAGGATGTGATGACCGGTCCTGGGCTGTGGCCTGGGACGCGCACAGTGATTAAAATTCAGAGCAGGCATCTAGGGCTGGTCTAGTTAAGCGATGCACTTCCATCATAACCCGGCTGGAAATTAAATTTCGGATTCCACTTAAGCGGCTGGGCCGGGGCCGAGGTGCAAACTGCTTGTGTGGATAGGAGCGGAATAAATTTTCACTTTTAATGAGCGCACAGGATGTGTGCAAGGATCACGGTGGCCTTGGGTTGGGGGCGTATGCCGGTGGACACTCGCATCATTACCGCGACGTTCCCACACCGGCACCGGTGATAAGACTCGCCCCGTCTGTTTGCCCACAATCGATATATTGTCCCATAAACGATTCCAATGCAAACAGCGCGTCTCTGCGGGCAAATATCGAATTTTTAAGCGATTTTCCAACGCCCGCGTGGCTGCGGTGGCGGTTATCGGTGCGACGACAACTCCCACAGTTGCTTATCGCGGTGTTCAAATATTTGGCAAAGAATGTTCCGATGCCTATCGGCGGGCAAGGTTGTGCGTGGATCGCGGGACGGGTTCGGGTTTCTTGTTCTCTGGAAAGTGTTGCATGCCCACCATGTCAGACCAGTTGGGGGAGATTGAGAACGGAGAACTGAGAAAAAAAAAAAAAAACTGGATTACTGGGTGACATTTCGGTGTGTACGGAAAATCGCGGGCACAAGTGTGGTTCTCACGCGCGTTTGATTCCCACGGCGCGGCCCGTCGCACACATCTGTGCACACAAAGCGATCCGTGGATGGCACCTAGGCCCCTCTGAGTGGTCGTGTTAGAAACTAGTGGAGCGGAGGGCGGCGCAGTGGGTCACTGGAGCGTCGGATCAAAAATATGCAAATCGATCAATCTCGTTAGTCCTTCACCTCTGTGGCCGGTCCAATGCCCATTAAACTCTCACATACGCCTCCACTGATCCGGAGAACCAGTTCATCGTCAGTCGCCACCAACTGGACCGGCGACTGCGTGGCCAGTCCGATCCGACGAATGTCATTATGCTCCTGTGGATCGTGGCATTCTTGTTTGCCTTTCATTTGGCTGGGAATTAATTAAATTGCATAAACGAGTATCCCCCCCCCGCACCCCTCCCAACGCAGGACTCGTGGGCAGATGTGTGTGTCTACACAACAAAATGGAAATCTTCAACCAACCGCTCCGGTGTATGCGGCGCATGAATAATGTGTCTTTGGCTGCCATTCTGTCTGTCAATGTGACTGCCGCTGGTTTGGTTTGACCAGAGACCGGATTCTTGCTGATCTCTTTGAATTAATTGCATGTCTTATGAAGTCAACATGTGGGGCGTATTATTAGCATGGGAATAACAGGGTGGTCGCATGATGATTGCGGATTTAAAGGAAAAATTGTGCGTTTAACTGAGAGCTGCTGGTGGGGAGCGTCGATGAAGTAGCTGCTGACAGTTCGACAAGACAGAACAGACGATGGTAGTGAGTGGTGTTGAGTGTAATTAGACACATTTATGCTCTCGTAAGTTGCGCTTTGGAGAGGCTGTCAGAAGATAAGGCGCCTGTACTCTTGTGCTTATTTGTAAAAGAGTCAAACTTCGATAAGTCGAAACTCGATACGGTAACTCAGAGTCTCGCTAACTCGAATGAAATGGATTGTCGTCATGATTGAAATTTACATGTAATTTTTATTTGCTACTCGAAGTCTTGACTATTTTTTGTTGCGAGTGATTTTGGTTGGAGTTATCGAAGTGTGACTGTAGTTGAATTTGAGGACTAACGTGTGGTATTATTTTTGTCATGAACTGAAACATTGCACGATGATGGATGCAGTTTCGATACTGGGAACTGAATAATTAGCCTTGTCTCATAGCAGACCGACTAAGAGCCAGCACTAAAACTTCCTAGAGTACTGAATAAAACACAGTGGTTGTTCTAGAGAAAAACTCAGAAATTATAGATAAAGGACACCTTTCATAATTTTGGATCACCACATAAAAGCTTTCAATTGAAATACATTCAACTGGATTCTACGAATGGCTTGGGAGCATAATCATTCTCCACCTGCCTCTACTGAACCTATTCGCCAAGCAGTTTGCGGCCAGCACAGTTTACAGTCGCAGGATAGACGTTGACCGCCTACTAATCCCAGTCATCTTGTAGAAACAAATGTCTACTAGCTATCTGTTCAGATGGATATCTGACAATAAGTCATTCGACGATTCTCTGTAAATATACACGAACGTATGAAGGGATGAGTCTGGCTATTTACTCCACAAACTTCAATATTCCCTATCGTGACTCGAGAGGAATGTCTCATCTAAATTCTTAGTCAAGAAAGGTCCCTGACGTTCTGAACAATTGGACACGAAAAGATCGCTGAAGAAAGAATTCGCAAATGAGCTCGCGAGGGCAAGGAATCTGTACTTACATATGCTTTTTCTGAAGAAGCACCATGGGTGAAGATATGTCAGAAACTAAGTCTCACCTTATCTGCCTAGTTCTTCAATAGCCTCATCGAACTCAATGGCATCAGTCTAAGCCAATTAAACCGCTTTGGCGCAAGCGACAACTGGTTTCGGTCCAGTAGTAAGTCAATTCGTGTTTTATCATAATGGGCCTATGTTAACTGCTTCCGGCAGCTGGCCACCTTAACTTAAGCCATGAGACAACTTTTGCCTGTTCTGGGTAACCATACATCAATCAAAATTATTCTTTCATATTTGATGAACCCTGTTTTGCCACTCCAGATTCCTTTTAGTGAAGCTTTTCTTCTTGTACCGGGCTGGGAAGGCAGAGTCTTTGAGTTGTGCTCAATTAGTGAAAAAGCGATGAAACTCCGTTAGGATTCTTAAAATTAATGACTTTTTGAACCGTCTTGGATCATACACAGCAGATTACTGGCCATTGACAGGATTTTATCATCAAAACACGAGCTAATTCGTCCATAAAGAATTTCAGATGAAAGCTAAAACACCACAGGGCTTCCATCATGGTCGCAGGCCTGGAAGTAAGTAATGAAGTTAAAACAGGACATGTTGTCGAAGATGAAGATCCGTCTTGTTATAAACCTATGATCTAGATCCAGTCTTTCGATTTAATATTAACTATTGCATTTAGACCTAATGGCCATTGCTAGAGACGACTTCATTTGTCTCATTCTCTAACTGAAACAAAGCACTTTCAATGTATTTGACTAGAATTAGTGATCTGGACCAGATCAAAGGGCGCTAGATTTATAATTTATTCAGAGAGTCAGAAAGCACACAGCGGTTAAATTCCTTTGTTAAACACACAAAAAATTGAAGCTCGGTTGAGTCCTTGCACACGGACCGATATCAGGCGTCGAATCGGGCTCACGAGGGCTGGTGTTCATAGACACTGAACCGTACTGCTATGACCACTTCGGCCTAAAGTCCCACCTTGACAAAAGGAACCTATGTTCAGATAGGGTATCAGTTCGGGTGGCGTTCATATAACCCGATTCCTAGCCCGAGTTACCTTCTCAAATTCAATTTCAAAGTGTGTTTCCATTACCTTCACACGCAAGCGACAATTTGTGCGACCACACAAGGCCTCGTCATTCGCTTTGATATCGTTTCACTGCTCTACGTAAACGCATACACTACACACATCATGTTGCATGCCTCTTCTGCAGCATCAAGGAAAAGGAACGCTAATGTCATTGTACGTCATTTCAGTATATGTCATTAATTCGAAGCGTTTTTGCGAGGAGTTTTTCTTCATTACTTTAATATGAGAGAACTGTTGTCGAAAGTCATCGTATTTTGGTGGAGCATGCGCTAGCTGAGCGAACGTGCCCTAAGTGGTTTGCACGATTTAAAAGTGGTTATTTTGGCTTGGGGGACTATGAAGGTCCTGGGCAGAATTTTAGGTTCCTTCCACTTGTGAGGGAACAATAGCATGCACAACACGAGTGGTTGGTGAAAAGCTAGGACCTGCTGGCCCTCTTATTTATTATTATTATCATTGGTCTTGGAGCAGTCCCGGAAAAATTCGACTACTTTTTCTGACTTGATGAACAGATTTTAGACAGAAACTGTAATAAGTGAAGGTAAAGTCGACTTTGTATTGGGTCTATAACTTAAAGCGTGCGGTTCGCTAAGAGATGGCGTAAGTTGTATTATTCAATTGGAACATGTGTTGGAAGGCTACTGTCATTGTGCGTCATTCCAGCATATGCAATTAAGTTGAATCCTAAAAAAACAATAATTTTTGTTCACTCAAATATGTCGAACTTTGTGCCTGAAAAAGTGTTATTGCGGGGAGTTCTTCTTTATTGCTTTAATATGAAGAAAACTGCTGCTGAAAGTTGTCGTATTTTGGTGAAAGTTTATGGTACGTTTGGCAGTTTGGAAGACGATGAACGTCCTTATAGCCCAAACTTTGCCACATCTGACTACCATGTGTTCCGGTCGATGCCAAAATACGGTTCACATCAGTCTTGATTCATACTTGGCTGCCAAGCCGGCACAGTTCTTTTGGGATGGCATCCACAAATTGCCAGACAGATGGGAAAAAAGTTACAGCTTCAGATGGGCAATACTTTTAATAATACTATTGTACATGTTTTGGGTGTGTAAGATTAAGTAGGTAAATTGGAGTGCAATAAGAAAATGGTTTCGAATTTGATAACGTTTGATTAGAGCCTTTTCGAACGAGTCATCACCGCTTATCAAGTCATCCACTTGTTGGGTCGCTTGAGCTCAGTCACCTTCAGACTGGTTTTAGCCTTAAAACCCTTAACTGTCTTGCTTTTAGCTCCAAACAATTATTTGATATTTTGTTTCCGGTGTTTTTGAATGTAATTTGAGTAAATGTGTACTGGTATCTCCTCCAGAACAACAATATTATATCTTTGTAGTTTTGGAACTACTAACAGATGATCATGGATTGAACATTGTACATTTGCACTTTAAAGACTTGAAGTATAAAACTTGAAACTTAGAAAGCGGTTGCAGGTGGACATTTTTCTGTAGAGCCACCATTTCAGATTTCCTTCGTCACGCCGCTGCAGGTCAGATTGACTTGACGTGGATGAGACATCTGATGACATTTTATGTGAAGGCTCGTCACTTGCATTGGCAAGGAAAGTGGCTTTCACCAGCTTTCATTTTTAATGTAAGCATCTCACGTCTCACATTTCCTGTACATGATAAAAAGCCTCGAAATTCTGCATTTGTTGTAGAAGAAGGTTATTAAAACTAAACACAATTTTTCAGTACCTTGCCCAAAAGGTACTATACACTAGGTTTGAGATCCAAGGACTCTCCATTGACAAAACAAAGAATGTTGGCATGATCAGTAAGTGAGTAAATTGGATAGTGTTTTTTTTTTCGGTGAGATGAATCGCAGGTGACCTCATAATAGACCCTTATTCTTAGCGTAGCTCCGGACACTTTACCTTAGAGTACCTCAGAGTGATATCTAGGCCTCATATATCTGAGCTTCATTCCAGCAACCGCTCGTGTTGTGCGTGCCGCGCTCTCAGGAGAACAGAGGGCCTTTTTAACAATTGTACTCGACTCTTCTTGCAACGTCATGTCAAATGTCAAACTTTTGGACAACTTAGGCGAAAATGGTTTTTAGCCTTCAGTTTCGCCCACATTATAGCATATTGGGGTCAAAATGGACAAATTGAGTCTTAATCAGAAGCAGTTGAACTCAGACTTTATTTGGTTACAAGAGAAGAATTTTGTCTAAGAATATTGAGCTTTTAGTGAATTTAGATCTCTCACCTTCCAAGGTGGGAGACAATTTGTGTTATAAGCTCCCTAATTGTTGACCACGATAATCAGTCATTGAAAGATTTACATCCGCCCCATAAAGGATTTCATTCTGATGTGATTTGGACTAAAAATGTACTAAAAGCATGCTAAAGCTTTTCCGAAATTAAACTAAAAATGTGATGCAAATGCATTAAAAGTTATAAATTCTGTTTTAGCGCCGAAAATGTCTGCTTTCGGTCGAGTTAGTTATCATCGCCTGACATCCAGTGCTTTGCTTCAGTTATGTAGCATCTGGCCAAGGACTATCGAGAGCTACCACGATGAATGAAGCTTAACCTCGTTTCGCCCTACTACCTTATTACTCAGTTGACGTCATCAAAAAACTGACAAAATCAACTTGTATCCCTTTTCTGGGTATCATCATCCACTATGCAAGCCCACTTCCATATTGGATACAGACTCATCAATGCTGTCTGCCCTTCTCTTGTCGCAAATTGCTGCCCTCGTTCTCCGTCTTGACGAGTTGCCGTCAGAACTTATTTTCCATCGCCCATTCTGAATGTCCCCTCCACCACTGCGAAACAACGCCACCAACGACGGGCAACTCTTCAACGCACTCCAACTCTTCAGCGCCACCCTGTGCAGATGCAAACAAAATTCCCAGCGTGGGTACACTCACAGCGCGGTCGAGATATCGCGAAATAAACCATTCCCTCGCATCAAATCAAATTCCCCGCGCTGTCTAATGGCTGACATAAATCTTGGCTCCGTCCATAGCCTGGGAAAGCTAGAACCGATGCCACGGCCAGAAATGATTAATTGCAAGCGGTTTCTCGTCCGATCGCTCGGCCCGTAGATCTTTGTTTGCCTAGTCGCCTGTGAGGTTTCAATTACATTGGCCAATGGTCAATCAATTAAGCGCTCCGCCGGCCAAGCACTTAATTAAAGCCGAACGATCGGGGCATTAAGCTCGGGAGGTGATATGATACCGCGATGTTCTCGCGCAGTGTCAACGCTCGTTCATAAATCACCGCCGATGCAATCGTGCGCACAGATGCACGCACCGGGGCGCCACCATTACGGATTTACACATCATTTTGTAACGTCTCCGGTTGTTGTTCCCCATTTTTGGTATTGTTCGCGGAACTCATCGATTCGAATCGAGCCATCGTGCGCGGTTCACACTCGTGTAAATGGGTGGCACGGTGCACGGTGCACGGTGTCCCGTATGACGATGGGAATGATTAAGGGATGACCGGTGCAACGGCGATGACTTATGACATCTTGATAGGGCCTGGGAATGGGAACTGGTTGACTGAGTCCTGGGCGGGGACGAGACTGTCACACGGCTGACTGCGGTAGGCGCTTGCGGATGACAAATGGTGATGGAGGGGGACTAGCATGGCTTTGGTTAAACGGATGGCGATCGGTTTTCACGCTAACAAGCCGCTGTCGCCTTGATTTGAGTGTGGGCCTTGGCAGATGTGGCGCCTGCTTGTTTGACTACGCGGGCTTCGAATCCACTGACGGATCCCGGCACATGTTCCATCTTCAAGAGAATGAGAAGCACATCATGCGGGTTGCCTACTAGCTTAGATGGTAGTCACACTTGGCCAGGCTAGGGCTTTTGTGCTCCCACAAGGACGGAGTTAATCCCCGATGTGGATGACTGACGCTGACATTCTTCAGCTCTGTCCAGTCGCCCAGGTGGCTTAACTGCGAGTTGAGAGGGCAGTTACAGAGAAGATGTGCAATGGACCTCTCATCCTCTTCATCTCTGCAGCTTCTGCAGAAGTCATTACAACGAATGCCTAGACGAGGCGTGCATAACGATGGTGCAGTGCCCAGTTATCACGCCAATTGGGGTTCTGAGATTCGGTCTGTTCACCAAGTCGTGTGAACGTTTTGGATCAAGAGTAGACGTTGATTGTGCCGGTAGAGCATCTAGGTTTGGCTAAGCGTCTTGAGCTTGAGTCGATGTTCAGCTATGGGGTGGGCATGGACGGCAGGAACCTGCGTGAGCGTTGAGGTAGTACCCTTTGTAGCGAGTTCGTCGTTGGGCTGATGTCACTGTGTCGCAGAACCCACATGAGACGGATATTCAAAACTTGGCCACCTCGTTAAGACGTAGGTGGCAATTAGGGACGACTGGAGTCGGAGATTTGATTGATGCCTGGCTGTCCGAGTAGATGACACAGATCGCAGATCGCAATGGTTTCTGCCTGAAATACCCTTCGAAGATCCGATACGCGGAATAACAGTTGTGAATTTAGGTTCTTGCAGTAAAACCTTGGAGGACCGTCCAGACTCGCAGTAAGTCCTGGATGGTATGCTCATTGAAAACTTCTTCTCGAAGCTTAGCTCAGGTGACGTGTGGTCAGTGCTGCCTGCTAGGGATCCGAATTTGTCGAGGATAGTGTAGTGTCCTTCCACATATGGAGCGACTTCACCAAATAGCCGCTAAATGTCAAATAGTCAATTTAGAGCTTGGGAGAGAGGCTAAACTGTGTGCCAGCTCGAATGGCGATCGGTTTTCTGGCTAACAGGTCATTGTCGCCTTGAAGACCAGATATGGCAAAAGAAAATGTTCGGAGTCACGTGGAAATCATTGCCGTCGCTGGAGGAACACAACGGATTGTCCGTAGGGCGCTTGTTAGCATCGAGAAAGAAGCGGGAAAGATGGGTCCTGAGGTCGATGAGGGTACGACAAGTTATATGCTGACAACGAAAAAGCTCACCAACTCCGACGTCTTGGACAAAACGTCACTCTAGAGTGCTGTGTCGTGTAAATGGGTGGCACGGTGCACGGTGCATGGTGTCCCATATGACGATGGGAATGATTAAGCGATGACCGGTGCAACTTATGACATCTTGATAGGGCCTGGGAATGGGAACTGGTTGACTGAACGCCACTATAGAGTGCTGTAACGTCGAAGTAGTGAAAGACAAGCAGTGACACCGCCGCGGAGATAAAACGAAGAATTATGATTGCCATTAGCTGTGCTCTCGGGCATGGAAGGACCAAGATCTGTGAGACCCTAATAGTCCCAGTCCTGCCGTGAAGCATTGACACTTACTAAAGAGTACGAAGGGATTTTTGATCGCTTCGAAAGGAAAGTCCTTCGAATCATCTTCGGTCCCGGATGTAGTGATCTTGTGGAGGAGGGAGGAGAAGTCTGAACTGTACTGGCTGCACAGCGACATCGATCTGGTGAAGCGAGTTCAAGTCTCGTAGAGCGGAAGGCATGTTGCAAAAAACAAAAAATGACGAAGGATACTCAAAGCTGGCCATCAAGTCAGTCTGTCAGCGTGAAATTCCATTAAGGCAATTTTGGATGCTACAAAAGGGGCTCTATCAGCCGTAACCACCATGTGCTTTGACATATTATCATGGGGTCTTCTAATTGTCCTCTGAATTACGGCCTAACCTGCAGAACTGAAATGGATTTGAACAAAGATTAGAGACACCGACTAAAATGCCTTCCCTGCAAACATTGTATGATTTTCAACAATGGAGATACCATGCATTGGAGGTAAAGGGATACTCACGGCAAAAGCACTCCAAGGAGGAAACAATGGTCTCTGTTCAACTCGAGCTAAATGCATATTTTTCACATTATCTGTACGATATGGTCGGAGGAAAGCATGCCCGATGAGTGGAATCTTAGCGTCTTTTGTCATGTCCACAAGACTTTGACTGCCCCTAACAATCGAGGGATCAGCCTCCTCAACATCGGGTACAAGATACTCTCTGCCGTTTTGTGCGAACGCCTAAAGCCATTCGTCAACAACTTGGTCGGTCCATACCAGTGTGGCTTTAGGCCAGGAAAATCCACCATCGACCAGATATTCACACTTCGGCGGATTCTGGGAAAGACTCAAGAGATGCAGATCGACAGCCACCACCTATTTGTCGATTTCGAGGCAGCATGTGACAGCGTGCGTGGCGGCCCGTGGTGTTGTGGGAATGTGCGTCGACCCCAACCTCGACGTCGTAGGTTCGATTCCTGCTCTGTGCGACGAAAACAATTTTCACGACCCCACCTCTTTCCAATCACTGACAATGCTCAAAGTGTAACTACTCCTGTCTAGAAAAAGCTTCTCAAACAAAGCCGTTCGCAGTCGGCGTAAAACTGTAGGTCCCTTCAACTCGTGAGATAACAATAGCACGCACAACACGAGTGGTTGCTGAGAAACTAGGCCCTGGCCCCCTACGGGCCATATTGTATTATTGACAGCGTGCATAGAGACGAGCCTTACCACACCATGTGATTGTAACATTCCCGCCAAGCTCGCCATTCCCGCCAAGCTTGCTATTCCCGCCAAGCTCGCCAGGTTGTACAGGATGACGATGGAGAACTCTCGCTGCTTCATCAAGGACGGTAACGAACGCACCGAGACCTTCAATGTCAAAAAAGGTTTTAGGCAAGGCGACATGCTGTCATGCGACTTCTTCAACATTGTACTTGAGAAGATCGTGCGAAACTCAAACGAAAACACCCGAGTCACGATCCTCCAAAAGTCCGCTCAACTGCTTGCTTACGAGGACGACATTGATGTGATAGGACGAACAGAGCGAGCCATCAATGAGGCGTTTGCTGGCATTGAAGGGGAAGCGGCTTAAATAGGTCTAGCGCTAAACCAGGGCAAAACAAAGTACATGCTGTCATCACGAAAGGACGCACAACATCGACGTCTCGGACAGAGCGTCATATTGGGCAGCAGAAACTTTGAGGTAGTCAAGGACTTCGTCTACCTAGGCTCCGGACTAAATAGGGACAACAACACCGGTACCGGGATCAAGCGCAGAATTACTCTTGCCAACCGCTGTTTCCTTGGGCTCAAGAGGCAATTGAGTAACAGAGCCATCTCTCGAAACACCAAATTGGCCTTGTATAAAACCCTGATCATCCCAGTCCTGCTCTATGACGCAGAGACAGGGACGCTATTGAAAGCGGATGAAGAAGCTCTTGGTTGTTTTGAGAGAAAAGTTCTGCGTACGATATTTAGTCCTGTCTGCGTTGATGGCGTCTGAAGGAGAACTATACGAACTGTACAGCGGCATGGACCTAGTTAAGCGTCTTCGTATCCAACGCTTAAGACGACTAGGTCGTATAGAGCGAATGGACATTATAGAAGGCTCTTCGATACCGAGCGATTGGGACAGCGCAACAGAGGCATCCCCACACCAGCTGGCGCACACAAGTGGAAAAGGACCTCAACCAACTGGGTGTGCGCAGCTGACGAAAGTTCGTGCTGGCTGGAGAGGCATGCTGGTTGAGGCCCAGGTCCACCCCGGAGTGTAGCGCCAATCAAATACGAAAATTTAGGTGTATTTCACGCCACAGCATTGATAACCGCAACGAACACGGACGGCCATCAGACGAGGCTACAAGCTCTTACCAGGCAACACTTATAATTGAAAAAGCTGATCAGTCATTACAGCTTGCAAAGCAGAAAGTACTCACTGAAATCAGTGAGCTAGGAGCAACTAATGCTGGCACAGCACGCTGTAAGGTGGAACTGGTACTAATGCCAAGAGTAGATCAAGAGTGTGAGAGTGGATCTAGGACTATACAAGAGTCAGATGTCAAATTGCTGGTCAACACACTGGTAGTCCTTCGAGATATGAACCAGCGACATTGGACCATTTGGACCATTTTCGGCGAGAATGAGTCTGAGAACAGCGTTTCTATCAATGGCGGGTGTACAAGTGCCATGTTAACGACGTTTACTTCTTTTTACTGAAATTAAAGACATTGGAAGAATCCTCGAATCCGAACCTGTCGGGCAATGCAACAGATGACGCCCGCGTTTAAGGTGGCGCGAACAAGTGGAGAAGGACCTCAACCAACTTGGTGTGCGAAACTGGAGACAGCTAGCCAGATCGAGCTAGTTGGAGAGGCATGTTGGTTGAGGCCTAGGTCCACCCCGGACTGTAGCGCCACACAATGAAGAAGAAAGACGTTGCCTTGGAGGACCTCTGGTTCATGCAGGATGATGCGCTATGCCAAACGGCGATCTTTTGCGCACCAAATCGTCTTATCAGCCGTGTTGAGGATGTCAACTGGTCGACGGGATTTGACACATTTGGACGATTCAAGCAAGATCTTGGAAGATTGGGGTGACAGAATGCAGTTCTGCGAAATAGGGGACGGTCCTCAAAAAGGAGGACGTATGGTCAACTTTGGTACTTAGACTCATTTTAAACGCTGATGGATTTTTCACTGTGGGGGGTCGTTAAGAGAACGCACATGTCTCGAGAGATGAAGTGGTACACTGTGCGAGGCCGTTGGCTGCTTACTTTCGTGGTGGATAAGTTGTCAAATGGGATGTGGTGTGAAATGACCCACCAGGCAGCAGGACCCAGGTTCACGCAATTAATATGCGCCTCAAATTGTTCACTACAGACCCACCTCCATCCCCTTTCAGTCTCCCTCAGGCAGCGTCCTATTCTCCCCACCTCGCTGATTGCAAGTCCGAGCCGAATAAATCTAGTCACGATCATCGCCGACGTCAACTCGCCTCCTACAGTCCCCCAGGTCGCCAAGGATTCGCATAATTCCCACCTGACTTCACTCTGGCCGCGAGCCCACACCGCCGGCCGTGACAAATGCCCAATCCCACTCGATCCGCTACGTCCTCGGGCTGGAATCCACCAGACTTCACAGACTCCAGCGGCGCGCTGCACATAACTCATCGATGGGAAAACGACGGCCAACGACGACAACGAGTTCACGCTGCGTCCACACCAGCGTACAACGGCGGACGACGCGCTCATATCGCAAGGAGACATTTCACTTCGATAACTCGCTAATTGCGTGCACTCTTTCACAGAAATGCCAATTATTTCACGGAATCCCTGCGCGTGGACGCATGTGTGAGTGGTTTTCTAAATCGGTCCCACCACCCGACACCAGTCAGTCGCCTGCTCCTGCTCAATCGGATGCGATGTGATCGCATGCACTTGTCGCGTTAGCGTTCCTGACTGACTGTCGCCCTAACCACGCGCCCGTCCGCGAACGCGCGAAAGCGGTCCAGGACCGGTGGTGAATAGCGCAAATTACTCCCTAAGTGTATCGAATGCGTTTAAGTCGCAATTTATCGATTTGCGCCGATACTGATTGATTTAATGACCCCTATGCCCGTTCAACAGGAAGGAGTGCGCCAGCATCTGCGGGCCAGCGGGACAGATCGCCAGAGCCAAAGTAATTGCTGCTCGCATTCGATTGCCGCTGACACCAGTTCGATGGATGTTCATCGATGTCTGGAAATTAATAGATTTATTATGTGATATCTGTTGACGTTTAAATCGTTCCCTCTCTGGTTCTGTGGTTCTCTGCTCGCCTGGATGCCGACGCGTCCGCCGTTCGTTTCCTCGTCGCGGCGAGTTCCCATTTCGCAATTAATGTCCCGGTTGCCAGTCCACTTCTGTCATACTGGGTCAAGTGATTCCCTCCGTGGTGTAGGTCATGGATCTTACGCGGGACGGGCTGGCATTTTAACGAGGAGTGGGGTTCCCCAGTCGCCGCCTCGGTCGGTCCCTTTTGACGGGCGCTCGCCAGACGCAGACTTGTCAATAATGTGACACAATTTTGTCCTCCACCTTGGAGCGGCCATGCTGCCTGCATCCGTCTGCAGCGCGCCGCGGCGCTGATCAAAGAGCCTCAGCCTGGGCACCCTCCCCGCCATCGCAGGCGGCTTTGTCACGCGGAACTGCAGATATCGACCGATAACCTCTAGACAATGAAGAACCGGTAGCCGGCCAGAGCGAAAGGCGCGACGTCGCGTCGGCGTCGAGCTCACTGCCTCCCGCAAGTTATGGCGCGGACCAGTGGCTGGAACGCCCGCTCCTATTGGGGACACAAGACGCGCCATTCAGTGCCGCCTGCCATGCGCGAATGGTTCAAGTAGACAATTGTCAACTGCAGATGACAAAACTGTTGACAGCTTGCGTTTCTTGGATGCCGATGCCGCCGCCGACGCCGACGCCGACGCCGACGATGTCGGTCTTTCGGGCCGCCGTAGGAGGAGGTGGTGTGCCTGTCGGGACGTCCAATGCCAGCGCTGTAGCTGTTCTGTAATTATTGGCGGATTCCGATTCTCTATATGGGACGACCCGGGCATGGGGCAGGTTCATGTGTGCGCGTGTGTCTGTGGGTTGTGCGCTGTCGTTGGCCCTCGCTGGCATCGTTTTGGTATTGAACTAGACAATGACTGTCGCGGCGCGGTGCTGGAGTGAAGCCGAAGATGGGTCGTGGCGGTGGAGGTGGATTATGAGGCCAGACGTCAGGGTCTTCATCGGATCACATTCGGATCACATTCCTAGCGGCAGTTCAGTCCGAAGTTGGACGACGACTAGCTGCGCGATGGAACTAGTGTGACGACATGACGGAGCGTGAGAGTCGTCGTTTCGACAGTGCAGTGAAATTGGTTTGAAAATTCGTTTCTGGACACAGGACGGGTGGCAGTTCATAAACCCCTTTCCTTATCCTTGCCCAGAAACCCCTTTCGGTTTCGGTTCTCTTGTCCAGAAACTCTTTTCGGCTCCTATACCTCTGACCGAAGTATGTGTCAGCGATCAGCGAGCTTCAATGGAGGAGGCGATCGGTGTCGTTGAGAAGACGATGCTAAGTCCGGGCGGTGGGCATTAGACGGTGTTCTTGCACCCAGTTGACTGTCTTGCAGTCAAAGGCTTTTGTGCTGTCCACCGAACTAAGACGCCGTATGCTTGCAGAGTTTCTACTTAGGAAAGGATCATGGATGCATATTATTTGCATTCACTGATCTCTTACGTTGTTCTTATCGACGATCGACGGAGGGATAGCGAAAAATGAAAGAAAACCGTCCTTGTGCGGTATCCTTTCTGGCATGAGTAAATGAAGGGCTCAAGGCCCTTGTGGTGAATTGGCGTTTGTCGCCACACCCGATCGAACTATTAGTGAGGACGGTCACATTGACTTATTAATTAACAATTATCAAGAATCTGTTTCAGGTCGAGATCCTTATTGTTTTCCTTTGTCTCCAAGGTCCTTCAAGGGTTCTCCTATATCACATATTGTCGGCTTTCAGTTCAGTTTGCTATCAACGATGAGACCTGGAAACTGGTGATTAGTTGAAGAGGGGCGCCGCACAGTACAGTGGAACACAGAAACCAAGTCCTTCCAAAGCAAGTTATCCAGAGGTCAACAGGAAGGCACCTCTCCTTCCGGGCGACTCTCCTTCCGGGCGCCATTCTCCGTCAAGATATGAACTTTTTCCTTGCATTCAGCATCATCTCCTGCCAGCTGCTTCCAGTCTCCATTTCGTGGCCTTCTGTTTTCCCACAGGCTTGCAGCCGAAGATTGATTTGCTCCATCTGCCGCCTTGAATGCAGATCTGAGAGATACCCGCCGGAGGTCAGCTCCCTGCATTACTCAACTCGGAGGTGCCATCTTGACCCTTTCTCCAAGCGATCATGGGCAGTCTCCGCGAGACAAATTCCCTCTTTCAGTTTCTATTGTCCAACCGCAATCCTTGTCGGGCCCGTCACATCTCCCACCACCACCAGCACCACCACGGTGCATCGCGCATCGTCATCACCATCGCGGCCGCATAACGAAGCGATGACAAATCACCAGGAATTACTCTTGCATCAAACGCTGATTATGACGACGCTCTATCCGCCGGTGACCGTTCGTCTCATCCCGCCCCTCCCCGCCAGTCCGCTCGTTCATTACCCGCACTCTTTGAGTGCATTTAACGCTCCACGCCAAAGCGAATCGCTTACAACACACAGGCCCATGGCGCGGCGGACCTCCGACGCGATGGACAACTCCATAAAGCAGCAGAATTTACGATGGGAAAAGTCACAGGTTCCCAAATTGCACAGCCGTCCCATGGAACCCGGGAGAGGCGCACACATGCCTCCCGAAGCAGCCCCGGCCACCGCCAATTCAATAACTCGAAACGGTACACTACGCAACGAGCCGCGATGCCATGTGGGAACAGACTCCGCCGACACTCACACGTCGCGATGCGGCGGGTTTCGGTCGTCTGCGTCGTCATTGTCGTGTTGTGTCGCTCGGGCGCTGTTGTTCGTTTTTTTTTCCCCTCTTTTCGTGAAATTTCCGGAATCAGCGTCGGAAAAGACACAAGGAACCAAAGAAACTGAAGAAACTGGTAACGCAAAGGTTAGCCGGCCCAACCAGAATGGTCGCTGTAATGACTCCCCAATGATCATTGCGGTTGGCGGCGGAGTTTATGACCGGCACACCACACCACCGGATGGAGCCGAGCGAGAGCGAGAGACCCACCGTGCGTCGCCGCGTCCGGCCCGCTCGTTATTAGCCGAACTCCGGACGATGTTTGTCCATAAATATGCATATGACCAAGTCGCACAACCCTAATCGATCTTGCGGAATTGGATACCTGTCGCGCCGACGTCCATATGCGAGGTGAGATAGGATTCTGCGATTGTGGAGTGTGCGCGTGCGCGTGCGCACTTGCAGTGTTAACAATGGCTCGCGGCGGGGTGCACACGGATGATTGGATTTCTCGCCGAGCGGGCACAAATTGTCAATATACGCCGATGGGGTTAGGTTCCTTATCATCGGATGCAATCGGGTGGCTTTATCGACTGACCCATGGGTGATTCACGGCACTCCTCTAATCGCTCAGATATCGCCGGCATGGGCTGGAGATTTACTCTGTGCCGCGGTCACCGTGGAATGCGGCAGTGTGTGCGCTTCAAGGATGTGCGGTGATTTTGAAGCAAGGGAATTCGATGCGCTCCGGCTGTGGGGGTAGTGACAAATCGTTGTCCAGTGACAGCGGCTTCTGGAGATTTTGGTACATTCAGTTGGGCTCAAGCGATGGATAGTGGCGGTCTCCTAGATCTTGCGGCTTGGTCACACTATGGATCAGGGGGAGAGCTGAGCCTCATTCCGACATTCAAAGGTTTTCTTTGCGACATGGCAGAAGCACACTTTACTCCGCAGGCGCAGTTGGGTCCAAGAATTTTGTTCGGTTTCCAGGGCGAGTTATTCCTTTAACCTTCTCAAGATCACACCCATTTCACATTTTCTTGACGAATATAAGGAAGAAGACCGTCTCCCCGGTTTGGACGAGGTCAAGATAGCAATATAGAGACTGAAGTCAAACAAAAACTGCTGAAGCGGACGGACTGTCTGCGAAACTGTCTAAGGAAGATGGAGATGTTCTGGTTGAAAAGCATGAACGAGGAGTGGAACCTCAGTCTCGAGAAAGGAGAAAGGAGTCTAACTCGCATCGCACTCTCGATAGCCTGAAGCTTTCATTAGCAATCTCTGACAGGTCCATATCCAAAGCAAGGGAAGTCCACCATCGATGAAACCTTCACATTACGGCAGATCGTCAAAAAAACCCAAGAGACGCAGATCGACACCCACCACCTATTTGCCGACTTTAAGGCCGCCTGTGACAGCGTGCATAGAAATGAACTACACAACGCCATGTCTAGTTTTGTCATTCCTATCAAACTCTTCAAGTTGTCCAGGAAGACGATGGAGAACTCTCGCAGCTCCATCAAGGTCGGAACTAGTGACGGTGAACTCACCGAGATCTTTAATGTCATCGAAGTTGTTAAGATGAGGCAACATTCTGCCATGTGACTTCGTCAACGTGTCGAACACAGCGGACCGTCAATGAAGCGTTTGCTGCCATTGAAACGGAGACGGCAAAAATAAGCTTAGCGATGCATTAGCGCAAAACGAAGTATACTATGTCATCAAGAAAGGACACACAGCATCGACAACTCGGTCAGAAAGTCACCATAGGCAGCCGAGTTATGCTGCCTATGGCGACGACATACTACAACTTCGACGTAGTAAAGAACTTCATCTGCCTTGGCTCCCAAGTTAACAGTGTGAACAGCAGCAGTGCCGAGATTAAATGCAGAATAGTTCTTGTCAACCGTGGTTTCTTTGGAATCAGGAAGCAATTGAGTAGTCCTCTCTCGAAGGACCAAGCTAACACTATTAAGACCCTGATCATGCTTGTCCTGGTCTATGGCGCGGAAGTCTGGACTATCTCAAGAGCGATTTGATACGCGCTTGGTCTTTTCGAGAGAAAAGTTCTACGTGTAATCTTGGTCCTGTTTGCGTTGAAGGTTCCTGGAGAAGAGGATTCAACCACGAATTGTACGGGCTGTACAGCGACATGAGTCTAGTCAGGCGTCTACGGTTTCAACGCCTTAGATGGCTAGGGAATGTTGAGCGCATGAGCAACACTGCCCCAGCCCGAAGAGTCTTCCATTTCGAACCTCTGGGACAACGCAATAGAGGACGACCACGAAGCCGATGGCGCACTCAAGTCGAGAAGGACCTCAACCAACTTGGAGTGCGAAATTGGCGGCAGCTGTCTAAGGATCGTGCCAGCTGGAGAGGCTTGATGGCTGAGGCCCAGGTTCACCCCGGACTGTAGCGCCATAGGAAGAATTAGAAGAAGAAGAAGATTGATTTTGGGATGGGCTATGTGGCATGGAGCGGCCATAATGCATCAATCAAAAGATCTTGCGGTCTTACACCGTGAACCAACTAGTGCCTTGATAAAGAATGGATGACGCTGGTGTTGCTAAGTTCGTCTAGGTTGAGCCTTAGATGAGCGATTATGTCTTGGTGAAGAAAAGGGCGATGAAAAGCCAGAAAAGGTACATGATCGTTTCTTCTTCAACATCGTTGCTTTAACTCGTGCTGAAGTCAGTTAAGGTTAGACTCATTCTGGAGGTATGTTTGCCAATGTCACAGTGGACCCTTACAGCCCCGTTCAGAGTTCTAACTAGACTGATGACTTCAACCACAAACAGTCTGTATTGGAGCAACGACTGGAGCGTGGTAAATTTACTGCATAGTGCGCCATTAAGCCGCCGGCATAGTTTGATCAGTTTCTTTGAGGCGGCAATAGTAATGCTGTTAAAGCAACCGTTCAGTGCTGCAATGAATTTATAAGCCTACCTGCACTCAAATTAGGGCGCAAAATGGATCCATAATTGTCATTAAGCAAAGAAGACCTTCGTTGGGCGCCATTTCATGGCACATTTCACTTCTCCGACTCGATCAATCCAAGAGCACTTGTTGAACGAAACTCAAGCACGATTGATTTAGAAGCTCACTCCGTCAGCAGTGAATACTGAGACAATTTTAATATCATCAAATTTACACCTAACTCTCCCCATTCGGAAACTTATTTAATTGGGTGATATAACAAGAAATGCAAACAATGTTGTTTTGCATACGACTTGTGTGGAACACTCGCGTCATCTATGAGAAGTGGTGAGATGGGGTGTAGCAGCAATAATGACGTGATAAAATGCAGTCTGCTGCTGGCCTCACGTCCAGTTGATTGCTTCAGACTCGGTTGGAGGCGACGATTACGACAAAACGAATTAGCGTCGAATTTAGCCAGGTGCCTACGGATGGATAGGTCATACAACGCACTAGGAAAATACTACTCCATTCTATGACTCCGAACAAGTGCGACAACGCAACGGAGAACTACCACGAAAGCGATCGCGCTATCAAGTGGAGAACGATCTCAACCAACTTGGTGAGCGAAACTGGGGACAGCTAACCAGAGACCGCGCTAGTTGAAGAGGCTTCTTGGCTGAGGCCCAGGTTCACCTCGGACTGTAGTCAATCGATTACATACTCTTGAAAACGTCCACCGCCGTCACATGGAACCTGCAACGAACTATCCCTTTTAGGATCACTTTTACACTAAGGCCCGATGGCGAGTGCCGATTGTCGCTTGAATTATATTTGTCTACTGAAGTCTTCTTTCGGATTGTGTATCTCAGACCACCGAGAATCGTCGTGAAGTGATTATTGACTGATAATTGACACTCGTGCCTTTGTGGGTATGTATGTGGGTCTACTCCAATGCACCTGAACCTCGATGTCTGGGTTCGGTCGAAATAATTTTCACTGCTCCATGTCTTTGGATTCACTGACAATGCTCTAAGAGTATTCCTGTCTAGAAAAAATATCCTAAAACTTGGCAATACGGCTTAAGACAGTATGTACCATCCGCTCGTGATAGAACAATATCACGCAAAACACGAGCGGTTGCCGAGAAGCTTAGCCCTGGCCCTCTACAGGCTGCATCGCAACCCATATTATTACATAATCGAGACTCTATTGCAGACAAATTCTTGAATATCTTCTTCTTTGATTGGCGCTACACTCCGGGTTGGACCTGGGCCTCAACCGAAAAAGGCTCGCCGGCCAGCACGATCTTTCGCCAGCTGCCTCCAGCGTACACCAAGTTGTTTGAGGTGCTTTTCCACTTGTGTGCGCCAGCTGGTGCGGGGACGTCTCTGTTGCGCTGTCCCAACGGCTCAATATCGACGACTCTTCGGGCCGCAGCTGTGGTGTCCATCCGCTCTACATGACCCAGGCATCTTAAGCGTTGGATCCGAAGACGCTTAACTAGATGCATGCCCCTATACAGCCTGTTCAGTTCGTGTTTGAACCTTCTCCTCCAAACGCCATCAACACAAACAGGACCAAAGATCGCACGCAGAACTTTCCTCTCAAAACAACCAACAGCTTCTTCATCCGCTTTCAATAGCGTCCATGTCTCCGCGCCTTAGAGCAGGACTGGGATGATCAGGGTTTTATACAAAGTCAACTTGATGTTTCGAGAGATGGCTCTGTAACTCAATTGCCTCTTGAGGGAAAAGAAACAGCGATTGGCAAGAGTAATTCAGCGCTTGATCCCGGTACTGATGTTGTTGTCCCTATTTACTCCAGAGCCTAGGTAGACAAAGTCCTTGACTATCTCAAAGTTTCGGCTGCCCAGTATGACGATCTGTCCGAGACGTCGATGTTGTGCGTCCTTTCGTGATGACAGCATGTACTTTGTTTTGGCCTGGCTTAGCGCTAGACCCATTTTAGCCGCTTCCGCTTCAATGCCAGCAAACGCCTCATTGACGGCTCGCTGCGTTCTTGAATATGCCAGCCAAATATGCAACTATTTAGCGTATGTTTTTTTTTGTGCTTGACTGATTTGCTTGAGCCCCTCAAAAACCGTTGCCAATACTCTGAGCTGCTATCCCTCCACCAACTAATTACTGGCAATACATACTTAGTCGCGTTTCTCGAACTCGTTGCAGCGGTAATGCCCACAATCCAAGGTGTTCGACTTTCGTCTGTGTTAGACCACGTTGTATTGACTTGTGTCAATACACCTGTGTCAAGATTATTATTCTCGCCTAGGTTAGTTTAGGTAAAGTGAGTGATCTGCTAGTGTAGTAGCGACTCAGATGCCTATTGTCAGACAACTACCACAGATCGACAAATGCAGTGACCGTGCCGTTGATTTGATCCCATCCATCATCAAATGATAATGGGACCAGATTTGGAAATCGCACAAGCGTCTAAACTTTGCCGACACCGAACGGCCAAGTTTTAGAAGCTTTTGTAAACGGGAATACTCTTTGATCACTGTCAGTGACTCGGAAGAGGTGAAAACTTTTTTTATCAAACTAACTACGGATCGAATTCAGACAAAGAGGTTTAGGTACACGACGCCATGGGTCACCACGAAATAATGCAACAAAATTTAGCGCTTCCTATTTACTTGCTGTAGATCGTCCAAGGTTCATTTCTATTTCCAAGGCTCTAGACTCTCGAATTGTGATCAGTCGGAAATCATCCGGAGTTTTACATTTTACGCCCCTTGGTCGTTTTTTTTAACATACGAGCCGACTTCTGTGAACCTCGGTCTCTTGTGTCTTGTCTATGACATCACAGAACTTACCTTAGGCTCCCGCATTGTGCATTCTTTTATTCCTTCTTTGCTTCATTTTTTGCAGCAGACTGATGGATACGTCGAACTGGATGGTTTTGCTATCCGTCCTGCACAATCTATCATTTCCCCCCCGTTGCTTGACTGGAGCTTGTCTTAATGATGGCTTCTTTTCATGTGCTTTGGATTGACTTGGAGCTCTTGGCCGCTCAGCGCAGCAGCTTCTGTGACTTTGGTTGCAAATGCTAGGATTCTTGTCATTTTTATTGAGAGACGAGGAATTGTTTGCGTTCAAGGTGCTTTTATTGGGCCGCCCTTCCAGCGTAGGCCATCGGACATTTTTTTTCTTGTACTTGTGTACTCTTTTCTGGTTGAGCTGCTCATTCTGTTCCCTGGACATTTTGTCCGCTTAATTTTTTTGCTGCCCAGGCTTCTTTCTTTTGATGTCAAGATGCCTGCCAGTTTTATGGAGTTTTTTTGGCCTTGTCGCATTTCTTGTAAATATGTTCTCTACTTATGTTTATTCTTGTGTTTATTTTCAATTTTATTGTGGTCTCATCCAGGAAGTCCAAAAGATTAAAGTCCTCGCCGCGTAGTGCCGGCACATACGAGTACGGAAATATAACACAAGCCCTCGCATGGGTGTCTGAGGGAGCTTGACCGCTATTGGTTTGACCTCAATCCTTTCGTCCTTGCGCGTGGCTAACTGCCTGTTCACTGCACCACTGACATTAGGCTTCACTGCCTCTCATTTTTCGCTCCTCTAACAGATATGTAACTAGGATTATTGGACCCTCTTAAGCCCCGATACAGCGACCAGACGCATAACCATCCCCGGGGATGCCTGATCCCGATTTAAATGCCCCTCCTTACGTGACAAATATGATCGTTGCTAGTTTTTCGACGTCTTAAGTGCTTCCGCCCCACAAGTCGCCTTGCATTAACTTCTCTTCAGTAATTAACTCGTCATCCAGTGGTGGCCCCCCAGAGTGCACTTAATATGCTAATGAAGCGACTACACTCCTCCAACGATTCGGGTCAACGGCTTGTCCCAACCAACCTCCGCACCAGCCATCCTGGCCACCGCGCTCCCTTGCTGATGTGTGGGCCGAGTTAAAGCTCAATGTTTAGTCGAACGGGAAACACAAATTCACATCCCATTTGCATCTTGTCCGCACCAGGGAAACGATTGTCTTCGGACGGCTCCCGTTGACGGGCCAGCTCCCAGCCGCCGATGACCACCTCGGACTTAATAAAACCCACCACACACGCACTGCGCCACGGATGATGCATGCGTTCTGCCCCAGCCCCAACCCCGAGGTCCGTTACAAGGCCAGATGGATGCCCAGCGTTCGCCCCAAACAAGCTCCCAAGAACACGTGTTCGCCGAACGAACAGATCTCAATTAGCTCAATTAACTCTCCTCTGATTGAGTTTCCAGGTTAAAACAACCATTAAAACCGACCTCTTTCGTTCGGGAAAGTAACGCTCTCGCAGCGAGCTGTACAGTAGCTTGTCTCTTCATTCATCAGCGCACCGATTACCACCGGCATCGATCGACCCACACGGCATCCAGTGCATCCCTTTGATGCGCGCCGCTATGACAGCCGTCAAGTCGGCCATCAAAGGCGGCCGCCGCCGTTCGTGCGTGCACTCCTACACCGCGCGCCGATTAAGCGATTTAAGTCGCCTCTGACAAAATATTTCGATTTTCATTTAACGATTCGACGTATCGGTGCGTCGCGGCGCTGCTTCTGGTCCCCGGCGAGGTGCGCTGGCCGCGCCACCATACACCGTACGAGCAGCGACAACTTAATTCACCGCGTGAATATTCATTCATCTCGTTGGCTTCACTCGGTCACTTAGCATAATTAGGACACCGCCGGCCGGGCGATGCGCGCGCCGGAGGTTCGAGGCCGGGACCTCCTTACGTGCTGTGTCGGGCGACGCGCGTTCCCACGTCCAACATCTTCCCGGTCCCAGATCCCAGTGCATCTGTGTCGAATCGGTGACACAATGGCCGGCCTAATCGTTACCAAATTTTCCGCCCATGGCCCGGTGCTGCGCTGGTGACATTATGCTGGCTCCTCCGGTGGCATTAATCGATAAAAAACATTAAACCTCGAGAATATACGAGAATGGCCGTGTTATCCACGACCGATGCTATCGCAGGGCGATGTGATTAAAATATTAAAAAGCGATTTGCATAATGCCCAGTGCCCGTTGTCCTCTGGGGCCGTCCGCGGCCGGCAATTAACTCGCGATGTTGGTCAGCGTCAGTGCGGAGACATGTCGCAGTCGTTATTGTGTCGCTGTCAACTGCGATTGTCGTGGGACGACAGCACAAAAGACCACGAAAACGAAGATTCGATCGACGCCTTTATTATTTCTTTTCTCCGAAATAGTGAACCAGTAGATTCTGGGGCACGTCGATGAGGCTCCAGATGAGGCTGGAGAACATGCCGCACAGGCCGAATACGATGCCGCACACCACCATGAGGACGTCCCGGATCTTGTACACCGAATAGGGGCCGTAGTTGTCCGGGTAGCGGACGCAGAAGTCGATGATGCCGGGGAACACGAGCGCGAGCAGCGACAGGCTGAACGCGCCCACCAGCGGAATGAAGTGGTAAACCGACGACACGGCCATGGCACCAAAAACTGCAAAGAAACCAATGAGAAGCGTGTGTGAGTTGCTGAGCGGCCAGTGGGTGCTGTTGCGTGTGGTGGGATGTGTTGGTGGGTGGTACGAGGGTCGGAGACCTGCGGGCGTAGGGCTGAGGGATGTTCACTTTTTCAAAGGCTGACATTGAGGGTGCTGATGAGTTCCGAAATATAGCATTTCGTTGAATGTGGATGGTGTTGCTCAATGGAAGGTCTGTCTGTTTCACGTGCCCATTGGGTAAGAGTGAAGTCAAAAGTCAGTGGCGGGACAGGATCTCATTCGATTTTTAGGCTTAGGTAGATCGGTATGGAGACTACATGCGTATTGTATGAGACGCATGCTCCACTTAGACCTTTAATGGCCAATCGTGGTGTCACTTGCTGCAGGAACGCACAGGCCTTACTGCCTTTCCCTGCTAAGGCACGTTTTGTCAGTCTGCCTGTTGCGACCATTTCATAGTCATTGGGCGGACTTGAGCTATTTTAGAAAATCTCTTATTTTGTGTTGGTCATACCATGGAAGCAGACGATATTTGGTCCCGTCTGCGAGGAAGGTGATAAAGGAGAGCCGCGAACTCTACCAGCTAAACCAGGGTGTGGATGTAGTCCGGAAGCTATAAGCAAAAATCCGCCGACTACACTCGCTCGGCCACGACGAGCGCATGGACACCAGCGCTCCAGCTAAAGGTGTCTTCGATTCCGAGCTTCATGGTTCGAGAAGGAGAAGAAGACCCAACGTCCGGTACAGAGATCAAGTCATCGCGGATGTAAGACAGCTTGGGCCTGATGACTGGAAGCAGAGTACCCAGCGCCGTCATCAATGGAAGGCAGCAGTTGTTCAGACTTGGACCTTTCATGTGTAAGTATGTAAGTAAGAAGCCTTCGAGGCAGTTGAAAGCATAACTACAAGTAGTCTTCTTCTAAATGGAACAATGGACTTATGAGAGGCGAGTACGGTGACCATTTTATTTCACGTTCGGGAGCGGTCAATTGGCTGTCTAGATCGTGCGATTTAACGCCTTTAGACTATTTTTTGTGGGGCTATGTTAAAGCTAATGTCTATACAGACAAGCCCGCTTCAATTGACGCTTCGGAAGACAACATTGAAGCATTTATTCGTGAGATACCGGCCGAAATGTTGGAAAGAGTATGCCAAAATTGGACTAAGTTCATGGACCATTTGATGCGCAGTCAAGGTTAACATTTGCATGAAATAATATTCAAAAATTAAATTACATGGACCGTACTATCGATTTAAACAAAGCTTTCATGCATTTTTCTGAATCTTATGTGTTCTTTTTGAAAAACTTTCCTATAGCTTTTAAAAAATCACCCTTTAGTTACTGAGACGTTAACATCATTATATCCCAACATTACAGCCCCTACAGAAGTCAGTCTTCTGGATTGATTTCCTATGAGGCATAAACGGGTTATAACGCTTATGAGCTTGCCAACATCCTTACAGTCTAACATCAGGAGAGCTTGGATTTTGTTGACATTTAGTGCGGGACACATTATTTTCGATGATTTGCATTCCATTGGGAGCATTCAGTGGGAGATGGAGTTTCTCTTGATTTTGTAACAGTCGGAGACCATCACCATCATCGGCTCCTTCGTTGCATAGGGTAAGATTGCATCCCTTCTCTACCTCCGATATAGACAGAGGCAGAGGTCTGCCATCTTGAACTTAGTCAACGAAGTTTTCGCAGACTTTTTGACCGCCAGTATAAAACAATAGATTCACCATCTATCAGACTCATTGATAGTCTGTGCGGTGCCCGTCATTGTCGACGATTTTTTAGCGAACTGGTGTTCATACGCGAACCTGTGCCTCCATCCGATGTGGATCTATGTGTGCAAATGGGCAATGCAGCGAGGTTACGGACTTTGTCATAGTTATCATCATCATCATCTTCTGACGATCCGCTATAAGGGTTGCGGTGTAAAGGCACCCACTAGAGATATACAGGCCATGTACTCCTAACATTTTGGAGTAATCCATGTGATGAAACTTGTCATTCTCTCACGTAGGGGATGGAGTGATCAGATTAAAAAAAGGTAGGTCTCTTCCACTCGTGTGAGAACAATAGTACGCACAACACGAGTGGTTGCTGAGAGGCTAGGCCCTGGCCTTCTATAGGCTGTAGGGCCACCCGTATTATTATTATTACATTATAGACAACCTTTAGTTAAGACACCTTAGACGAAACTAGAGACAATAAATTCCATCAAATGTGTGCGTACTTATTTCCGCTCTTGTAGAATCACACGCCTGTGTGCACATGTTGGACTACTTTGTGGTTTATCTGAAGTCTTATTTAGCCTAGGGGTGACAAGTTATATGATTGAACAGATCTGTGGTCCAGGATGTCTGTGAGCTCAATTCATTCAAAAGTGACGTCGGATTATATGTGTTTCATTTGAATAGTACAAAGTGCAAATGTGTATGTTTTCTAAAGTACTCGGGAATCAATCCAAAACCCGCACTCACCAGTCAGCATGGCCAGAAACACTCGAAGTGTACACTCGTACTGAACGTAGTTGTAGTCCTCGATGTACAGCTTCAACGAGTGATGGAAGAGAATGTTCACGAGCACGAACCCTTGCAAATTGAAAGTGATCAACAGACCGATCGAGTACAACACCAAAGCCACTTGTGTTTGTCTGAAAAGAAAAACCAGCCGATCAAGAGGGAGCAGTATGAACAAGGCGACTCACAGAACACCATGCGGCATATTCAAAATCACACTCTTCTTGACGTCCTCGCCGATCTTCCAGTATCCCAAGAAGCCCGATCCGAGATTTAGCAGCATCACAACGAACAAGGACTTGTTCAAAAGACCGTGTCGCGATGTGAACATTCGGCGGTTCCTTGTGCGCTCTTGAACTGCGAGGATCTGAAAGTGAAGTGATGTGAGTGAGTTGCTGGGCAATGCATTGACTCACAATTCCGAAGCCTTCCAGGATGTAGACTGCGTCGCCGTAGAGCATCGGAAGGGTCATCACGGATGCGAACTGAACACGCTCCGTGTGGGTATCGTCGTATTCGAAAATGAAATCGAGATACAAGGCAATGGCTGCAATTGAGAGATGGGTGAGTGAGGAAACAAACAAATTGGGATTTGAGCTGTAGTTGCTTATTTTTCTACAACCGCTTAAGAACAATGGATTTGGAACAAGATATGGTCGTAGAGGGCTGGAGCATGTGGTGCATGGGGCAAGCTAGTTGCCCACTATTGCATTTGGCATTTCTTTGATGATGGTTGCGTTTGTGGTCATGTGTGAGAAAGGCCTTCGGCGCACGTATCTTTTATGTCCATGCACTGTTTTGTCGCAGTGGAGACACCCAAAGTCTTAGCCACCTCAGGCGGATCAATTCCTCGATCCTCGTCCTATATTTTTGAATGACGAACTTTCCAGTTTCGTTAGAATTCTAGAAGCCGTCTGCTGTGAACTGCCTTTCATACAGAATCTAAAAGACACAGCTTGCTCGGAACACGACAGTAGTCTGTTAATAGAGGTCAGTGGACGAGGGCGGAAAACTCAAAAAGTTGCAGACTTATCACACTCTCGTACTTTACCTGATTAAGTCAACTACGTAATTGTTTCCCATGTTCAGGGAGGAAGGCAGTGCTAAAAGTGTCCGCTGGCAAAGATGAAAAAAAGACAGTCAAAAACATGGAACCTTCTGGCACTCCAACTAACCAGATTCCACTTCACCACGACACTTTCAAGAAAGCAGCTTCCAAACCCTGATTCCGTCAAGAGGCCTGTGGTACGGCGGCACCATACCCTTTGCTTGAACCACAGGTTTCTTCACGGATAGATCCAAGACGGAACATGGAGTAGGAAGAGGAGTTTTTTTAGGATCCCCGATCACTGCAGTGGCTTCCAAACGGAAGCAATGGCGTTAAGCAAATCCCTGTCCGTGCTAAGGTGCGACGTGATGTCCGCCAGAGATATCTATCCTTACGGATAGAAAGGCAGACATTAAACCCTTGGCATCGCTCTCTTTTAACTCAAAACTAGTAATCGACTGTAATTCATCTCTTCACGAGATGTCCGAAGCAGTTCAGTTCAGTTCGCCTGTGCTGAATGTCAGGTTCCAGAGACATCAGAGGAAAATGTATAGCTGACGAACTCGCCGATTGATGGAATCTCATACCTAACATACCTATCTCTTCAACTGTCTTTAAGTTACTGGGCACCAACGTCTGGACTCGGAGAGTAAATGCCAGATGGCTGACAGGCATAACAAATCTGACGGTATCACGATCCTAAAAGATCGAGTAGACTGATTTCCGATAAAAAATCAGCACTCAGGGTAATCAGACTGCCTACTAGGCCTTCACACAAGATGAGGCCTTTTCTCCAATCACATCTGCAAAGACTGCTTAGACGAGAAAGAGGAAAGTATCCTGCATGTCGTCTGCGAGTGTCCTGCGGTTATATGGGCGGTGCAACAGCTCATATAGGGCCAGGGCCTAGCTTCTCAGCAACCACTCGTGCTGTACCTGCTATTGTCCTCTCACGAGTAGAAGGGAACTTAACCGACTCTGAACGGCCAAGTTTGAGAAGCGTTTTTCTAAACAGGAAATACTCCTTGTGCATTGTCAGTGACTCGAAAGAGGTATGGCCGTGAAAATTGTCGTCGAGGTTCTAATGCGTTGAGGTCGGCGCACATGCCCACAAGGCCACGGGCTGCCACTGCCTAAATGACTTGCGCTTATTACAGCCTTAATGACCTCAGAAATACAATAGAGAAATTTGCTGACACAACTGGCTGCCTGCCATAATCATCCCTCCAAATATCAATTACCCACGTAGCAGTAGAGTGGGCTTTCTTCTTCTTTGCGTGGCGCTACCATCCGGTGTGGACTTGGACCTCAGTCAGCATTCCTCTCCAACTAGCGCGATCTTTGGCTGGATTCCGATCTCTTTCGGTTACGACTCCAGCCCAAGGCGCAGCCTTGTTGAACTGCACGGCGATTGCTGCCGTAAATTCACTGATGTCGGAAAAGTTCGTCCCTTTTTTTCTGCTCGTAGAGCTCACGAGCAGCCGTCGTCCTTCTCTGCAGCTCCACTGTGTATTCATCTTGCTTGACTGCATGCCATCGCCGACGGGTTTCTATGACCGGGTGAAAACTAGCACATTACTTCCGGATTTTCGGATGGCCTTTTGACAGCATTGTCATTGGTCTTCTACACTTGATGTCGGCGGCATAGGATATTCTGAGAGGTAAAAGGACACACACATATGAAAATTCCCACGCCCATAGTCCTCCGGTATGGGCCTACTCCGGCCTAAGCGCAAGAACGCCTTTATCTACCATACCCGTCCACGAACACCGATGGTCATGCCAAACAGAAAAGTGGTCGCCAAAAGCAAACAAACAGATAGATGGACAAACGAAACCAGAGATATGTGCGACCGATCCAAAGCCATTGAGTTCAATCTTCTGTCTTATAGTCCACTCTCTTACCCAAGCCCTCGAACACCCCCCATACTCACATATCAACTGCACAACAAAGCCAAATATTGACAACGCCGTCAGGACTCTGCCACTTGTGATGGTAAAGAGCAACGCCAGCGGAAGCAAAACCGCCAGATCGAAGAATCTCAAATCGAAGTTCTCCTTCCCGTCGAAGTCGACGATCCTCCGGATGGACTCCGCAATCAGGAGCACATAGGTGCATCCGACCGAGAAGTGATACTGCAGCATGACCCCGTAGACGGTGTACCTGAAAGCAAATCGCACAAATATTCACCACACCATGCCACAATCAAACAGCAGTCGCCCGCGATTACTTGGCACACTTGCGGAACATCCTCATACGCTTGGGGCCCATTGTGAAGGCGACTTGCATCGCCACGCCGTACGACATGGAACTGACGCGATGGATGATGCACAGCTTGTACATGTTCCTGAGCTGAAAACGAGTCGATGTGACTGTCAGTGCGTCTCGGGAAAGTGGTGCACTTACCAAGATGTTGATGCCCATGATCAGGGTGATGCCCGTGATAAAGGTGAAGAAGATGCCGTAGACGTACCCGCCCTCCTTGAAGGCGTCCGGCATGACAATGATACCGATGCCAAAGGATGCCTTCATTATGATGATGAATCCCATGGTGTTCCTGTGGGTTTGGCAAGGGATCAGCTGGGCTCGGGGAGTGTGTCGCACTTACGATAGTTCTCCCTGTATGACTCTGTCTTCGTCCGGGTCGTAGTCTGCTGAGTCCATCGTGGATTTGGGGGGAGATTGGGGTTTCTTCAGGCTGCAGGAGTAGCCTGAAGTCCTTATGTCCTTCGGTTACTAAAATGGAAGGAAAGTATCGCTTCTTAAACGTTGTTCGAAGGAAATTTGTTGGCAGTTCAATTTGACTGGATCTGATTAATTTTTCCTAGAGCACTTTGGCAGAAGACAAGTAGAACGCGAAATGAAACACGGGCGGTTAGTGACAGTCTGTGTGCCGGGCTTATAATATCTCCGTGACTTCGATGCTACATTTCAGAGGTCCCATACTAGCTCTCCCCGTTCACATCTTCCCCACTGAAGTCATCTATCATCCCCCTGGTCGTTAAGCTCGCGCTAGAGCTTTATCCTGTCTGAAGCCATAATGTTCATCACCTTCTGATAAGTAAGCGGCATGTTTGGGTCCGAAAAGTGGAACCAATCTTTGCGCAATACAGGCGAAAGCCAGATAGTCGCGCTTGATGTTTCTAAAGCATTTGACAGAGTTTGGCATTAAGCTCTTTTGTCGAAAATGCGCGCTCATGGTGTTGATGAGTCTCTGCTCCTATGGATTAGAAATTACCTCTCGAACCGTTCAAGTCTGATATTCACAAAATAAATGCTGGTGTCCCCCAAGGCTCTGTTCTGTCTCCGACACTCTTTCTCATTTTTCTGAATGACCTCCTGTCTGGCACTTCTAATCCAAACCACTCCTTCGCTGATGACAGCACCCTCAGCTTTTCATATTCGTTCCGAAATTCACGACCCTGCCCTTCGGACGTAGTATAGGAACGGCAGCGTATGTCAAGCACATTGAATTCCGATCTTGACAGCATAATTAACTGGGGTAAGAACAACAGAGAAGAATGGAAACGTTGTCAAAAAGCCATCAAAGAAGCTGCCACTGATGTGCTGGGTTTCATGACACCACCCAGAAGGAACCCATGGTTTGACGACGAGTGCAGGCAGGTACATGCAGCCAAGCAGGAGGCCTACAAGGCAACGCTGCATCGAACAACGAAAGCTGTTCGTGAGCTCTACGAACTTAAAAGAAGGGAAGAGCACCGGCTTCTCAGAAAGAAAAAGAAAGAGCATGAGAAGCGCGCGGTCGTGGAGATGGAGAGGTGTTCCGTACCCCCGACTTAGACGAAGTCAATATAGCGATATCGAGACTGAAGTCGAACAAAGCTGCTGGAGGGGACGGATTGTCCGCAGAACTGTTTAAGGCAGCTGGAGGTGACCTGGTTGGGCGCATGCACCAGCTCACCTGTAGGATATGGTCGGAGGAAAGCATGCCCGATTAATGGAATCTTAGTATCTTTTGCCCGATCCACAAGAAAGGAGACCCTTTGACTGCGCCAACTATCGAGGGATCAGCCTCCTTAACATCGCGTACAAAATCTTCTATGCCGTTCTGTGTGAGCGCCTGAAAGCATTTGTCAACAACCTGATAGGTCCCTATCAGTGCGGTTTCAGGCCTGGGAAGTCCACTATCGATCAAATTTTCACATTACGACAGATCCTCGAAAAAACCCAGGAGATGCAGATCGACACCCACCACCTATTTGTCGATTTCAAGGAGGCATCTGACAGCGTGCATAGAGGTGAGCTATACAGCGCCATGTCTAGTTTTGACATTCCTTCCAAACTCGTCAGGTTGTGCAGGATGACGATGGAGAGCTCTCGCTGCTTCATCAAGGTCGGTAACGAACTCACTGAGACCTTCAGTGTCAAAAAGGTTTTAGGCAGGGCGACATGCTGTCATGCGACTCCTTCAACATCATACTTGAGAAAAGCTTGCGAAACTCAAACGTAAACACCCGAGGCACGATCTTCCAAAAGTCCGTTCAACTGCTTGCTTACGCGGACGACATTGACGTGATTGGACGAACACAGCGAGCCGTCAATGAGGCGTTTGCTGGCATTGAAGCGGAAGCGGCTAAAATGGGTCTAGCGCCAAACCAGGGCAAAACAAGGTACATGCTGTCATCACGAAAGGACGCACACCATCGACGTCTCGGACAGATCGTCATATTGGGCAGCAGAAACCTTGAGGTAGTCAAGGACTTCGTCTACCTAGGCTCTGGAGTAAATAGGGACAACAACACCGGTACCGGGATCAAGCGCAGAATTACCCTTGCCAATCGCTGTTTCTTTGGGCTCAAGAGGCAATTGAGTAACCGAGCCATCTCTCGAAACATCAAGTTGACTTTGTATAAAACTCTGATCATCCCAGTCCTGCTCTATGGCGCAGAGACATGGACGCTATTGAAAGTGGATGAAGGAGCTCTTGGTTGTTTTAAGAGAAAAGTTCTGCGTGAGATCCTATTTGCGTTGATGGCGTTTGGAGGAGAAGGTTCAACCACGAACTGTACGGGCTGTACAGCGGCATGCACCTAGTTAAACGTGTTCGGATCAACGCTTAAGATGGCTAGGTCATGTAGAGCGATTGGACACCACAGCTCCGGACCGAAGGCTCTTCGATACCGAGCCATTGCGAAAGCGCAACAGAGGCGTCAAGTGGAAAAGGACCTCAACCAACTTGGTATACGCAGCTGGAGGCAGCTGGCGAAAGACGTGTGGCTGGAGAGGCATGTTGGTTGAGGCCCAGGTCCACCCCGGACTGTAGCGCCAATCAAAGAAGAAGAACAACAACAGAGTGGAATTCAATGCTTCCAAAACTCAATGCTGTCTGCTGTCTCTAAAGCGAACCCCTGATAATCAGCCATTATCCATGAATGGCGCTTGTATCGACGAAACCGGAACGATGAACGATCACATATTCGAGGTCGCCAAAAATGAAGCAAAATGTTTCTGCTTCTTGTCCTTGTGGTGCCACAGTCCGGGGTGAACCGGACTTCGCACTGCAAGTTGGTTGAGATCCTTCTCCACTTGAGTGCGCCATCGGGTTCGTGGTCGTCCTCTATTGCGTTGTCCCACTGGTTCGGAGTCGAAGACTCTTGGTCCTTATTCGATGCAAGAAATATGTCACCCCTCTGATTTGGCTTTGATCTATAAGCCGTATATTCGCCTTAAGCTTGAGTACAACGCTCATATCTGGTCTGGTGCGTAAGTTAGCGACCTTAATGGACAATCGAGAGTTCTCCATCGTGATCCTGCAGAAGCTGACGAGTTTCGCAGGAATGTCAAAACTTCACACGGCGTTGCACAGCTCGTCACAATACATAGAGGGTGAGTGCCGATTTGAACTTCTGGGGGCTGCCGTCTTGTGAAGATCTAATCTATTGTAGACTTTACTGTCGTTGATCCTTGATGTCCTGATTGTTAATTAACAACTTCTGGCGCAAAGGGATGCTAAGGATGGATTATTCTAACTCTATCCTTACAATAAGGGCGTGATCCGCCCTCACGACCTCAAACGCCAAACTGAGTCCAACAAGGCTGCTTCCGATGGACTGCCTGCCGAACTCTTCAAAACAGTTGGCGATGGCTTAGTAAGGTGCATACCTCAAGACATCTGTAAACTTTGGTCCGAAGAAAGTGTGCCTCACAATAGAATCTTACCACTTGCCCGATCTTTAAAGAGGCCGGTGATAGAAGGATAAGTCTCCTCAATATATCGTATGCGATTTTTTCTGCCGTTCTACGTAGGCGCCTGAAACTCTGCGTCAACAGCCTGATGGCTCAATATCACCGCATGTTCAGGTCTGCAAAATCCTCTATCTACCATATACTCACATTTTGGCAGAATTCGGAAAAGACCCAGCAGTTTCAAGGCGATACCCACCAGCTATTCATCAACTTTAAGGCAGCGTATGACAGTATATATGGAGACGAGCTATTCAAGGCACTGCCTAGTTTTGGAATCCCTGCAAAACTCGACCGCCTTTGCAGAATGACGACAGCAAACGTCCGTTGCTCCTTCAATGTTGGTAAGGATCTTACCGAAACCTTATGGCAGATGTCAAAAAAGGCTTTAGGCAAGGCGACTTTTTTAACATAACTGTCGAGAAGATCGTGCGGAACTCAGACATCAACGCCAGAGGCACGACCTTCCACAAATCTGTGCAACTGCTCGCATGAGATTGACATCATCGGAAGAATGCAACGGACTGTAAGTAGGGGATTTGTGAGCATCGAAAAGAAAGCGGCTTAGATGGGTCTTGCCGTGAATGAGAGTAAGGGAAGGAAGGACACGCTGTCTACAAAAAAACATCTATCAACATCGACACCTTAGACAAAGTGCAACAATAGACAGATACAGCTTCGATGCAGTCAGCCTTTGTTTATCCAGGCTCTGCAATAAACTCCACAGATGACATCACCGCGGATATAAAACGAAGGATAAGCTTGGCCCATCGCTGTGTCTTTGGACTTATACGGCAATTGCAAACCAAAGCGCTGTCTCGGCAAACCAACCTGTGTCTAAAGAAGCCCTTGATAGTCCGAGTCCTGCTACATGGCGCAGAAACTCGGACAATGTCAAATGCGGACGAAGATATGCATGGTCGCTTAGAGAGGAAAATCCAGGGATGCAAAGGAGTCTGGAGGACAAGATTGAACGACGAGCTCTAAGAGCTAAACAACGACATTGGCCTAGTCAAACGAATTCGATTGCCTGGACTCAGATGGCCAGGTTGTGTAGAGAGAATGGACACTAACGCTCCGGCTCGGAAGGTCTTCGAGGCCAACATTGAGGGACAACGTGGTAGAGAAAGACCTCGCCTCCGATGGCGTAACCAGGTGAGAAGAGATTCTAGGCAGCCGGGTGTACGAAATTGTAGACAACTAGCCGAAAAAAAATGCTGACAGAAGCCAGGGTCCACATGGGACTGTAGCGCCATGCAAGGAAGAAGTAGAAGCGATGCTAGGGAGGCTTATCCCTCTGTGGTTGACGCATACAACGGGGTCTCCTTTTCCCAAGACTACCCTGCACCCACTAGATAGAATCCAGAAGCGAGCGATAAAACTTAAAGGAGACAACTATGTCGCGGGTTCATTAGACTCGCTCGAACATCGACGATCGTACCGTGTCTTCTTTGTCCGTCTTGTATCGTTATTTCAACAAACGATGCTCAAGTGAGTTGGCCACCTGCATTCCTCCTCTCCTTGAATGCACCCGCAATGCACGTCTCGCCAGGAATGCACATCAGTCCATTGTCCTTAAGCCTGAGGCTCGGTTTTTAGCCGCACCACACGAATATGGAATGCTCTTCCCAGCTCAATATTTCCCATAGACTATAATCCGCAGATATTTAAGACCAATGTGCACAGGTACCTCCTCTCCCTCTATACCTTCGGGCCGTGCTGTGTCTTGACCGGACAATTAAGGTTTTAATAACCCCTTGAGCACGGGCAAATTATTAAAAAAAATCAAAAAAACCTTTTTTTTGGGCAGCACAGGATCTAGGTTCAAATTCCGTGATTCGCCACGACTTTGGCAGCTAACGCGTTCTTGATAAGCACGAGGCTGGGCACTGCGCGGGCGCAATAGTTAAAGGTCCGGGGCGGACCTGGGCCTCAGCCAATATGCCTCTCCATCTACCGGTGCTTCCAGTCACTCACCTTCATCTTATTCAGGTCCCCTTCGAGCTGCGTGCGCCACCGTGTGCGTGGTCTTCCTTTATCGCGTTGTCCCTCGGGGTTGGTGGCGAAGACTTTCCGAGCCGGAGAACTGGTGTCAATTTGCCGCACTTATGATAGTTCTCCTTCTATGACTCTGTTTTCGTCCGGGTCGTAGTCTGATGAATTGGTGTCCACTCGCTCTACGTGACCTAGCCATCTCAGACGAAAGCTTCGAACTCGTTTGACCCGATCGATGTCGCCGTACAGCCCGTACAGTTCGTGGTTCAGTCTCCTCCTCCAAACACCACAAGTACATACGAGACCGAAGATACCTCGAAGGACTTTTCTCTCTAAGCGATTAAGTGTGTACCATATATCCTCGTCCACTTTCAATGTTACACTTTCGATAGATTTTGTTTATGTAGTCTGTCGTAAAATGTTAGTTCAAAAAGGACTTACTTATCGCCCCGCTCCTCCATTCCAAGGCACCCTTCAGCCAAAGTATTCTTCCATCCGCTTGCCAAACCCCTTCCTCTAGGCAACTCAATAACTGCCGATCATGCCTTCAACGTGCCCCGGTGCATCCTGACAACCAGCCCATTAGCGGCGTTCAACCTAAGCCTCCACATGTTGCCAACCTCGACTCCCTTTCAAGGACAGTGCCATACGCAACACCACACCATTCCGAAGGACCGTAGGAGGGCAATGCAACTGAAAACAAAAAAACACCTTCCCTCAAATCCAAGGCTACACCTTTTCACGCGACCACCTCGCCATCGCCATCCACACACGCCGCTCTTAACACGGCACACGAGTTGACACGTCCCACAATCTCAAGCCATCGCCATCGCCGGCTATTCAAAATGCCATCAGAAGTACCGCTCGCGCCCGGTATGGCTCGCACCAATGCGCGTCTCTTAGTCCAGTTTAAGTTGAAAATTTATTTCCTTAACCATCCACATGCTCGGTGACTTCAGCCGGTCCCTCCGTTTGGGTGAATAACCAACGCTGACATTCAATTCGCATCTAGTGGACGACACCACACCAGCGGCAGCCGCAGCAGCACCAGACCAGAGAGACAACGCCGATTAGGCGAACGGACCACAAATCCTGGGGGAATCCATCCAACCCACTGCGCGGTGCGTATGCATGCGTCGAACGCAAACCAACCGCTGCTGCCACCTCGCATGGCAGCCGTCTTCATCCATCTCGTCGGCCGGCCGTGTCTGTCGTCTCGCTGCGATTCTCATTAATTTTTGCATCGCAGTGGACGCACAGTGGACGGGCGCGTTTTGCTTACGGCGCGGCGTGGAATTTGTCTCCATTAAGCCGCTTCTGGTTCTGTCCACCGCCATTCAATCAAAAAACAACGCAGTCGCCGCGCGAATCTCCGGAATATTTTCGCATGTAGCTCGCGTAACTAATTAAGCGATTTTTTCTTCCTCTTTTTTTCGCGCGATTCGTGCGTTTCCAGTGCAGTGACAACGCGACCAGCGCGTCCAGCGGATCCGGCGTGTTCACGCACAACAAAAAGTATCGCCCGTCGATGTCCTTTTACGTGCGCGCTGCGATGGCAACTAGTTTCCACATCCATCCACCGGCCACCGTCCGGGCTGCAGAATGACAGAAATTTGTACCGTCGCACGTCGCCTGCGGAGTGCGCAGCGCGGCTGTGTCATGGCCATTATCTGTGTCTCACTGCGCGGCTGGTGGCTGGTGGCTGGCGGCTGACGGCTGGCTTCTCTCTTCTGTTTTTGTCGCAGATGAGCGATTGAGCGTCGGGACATAGATGTGCAGTTAGATACCGTGTGGGGTGGCCTTTCACCCCTTGGGGCGGTGCGATTTACGAGCTCCTGCCCGGGATCCTAATTAGCAACGGGATACGCGCGGGAACCTTCAGGAGACTTCCCACCCCTCCCCCTCCCCAACCACACACACACCGGCAGACAGACAGTACCCAAGTGTGAACGCAGCCTAATGGCGACCATTCGCAAACAATGAATAAATTTTCACCTCCGATAAGATCGCCGCGCCGTCAGGGATGGAGGACATGCACTCGGGCCCGTAAGTGGTGGCGACCGCGACGACGACGGCGACTCTCAGTCGTGAGCACCTGCCCGTTAGGCGCGTCTTCTTCTCCGGCCATTTGTCTGTTCTGGGATCCGTCCGCCCGTCCGTTCGTCGGTCGGGCGCGCGCGTTAACAGGTGTCCCTCCTCCACCGCCAGCAGTGCCAGCAGGGCGTCAGTACTCCTCTCGGTGCCGGTGGTGGGGCGAATTGATGTCCGCGACACGGTACATGTGTAGATGTGCGCCCGGCTCCAAGTGGAGGCTTCACGTCGCTGGATTTTGCGCTTCGTTCGTCGCGCATATTTTCACGGTTCAACGTTTTGGCATTTTAACACGTCTCATCGTTTGGCTAGTTAACATAAAGTCGGTCATGGCTCGGGACTCGCTTGTGGGCTCGCGCACATGTGGACGTGGAATGCCCGAGGAGCGATGGCGAATGACTGCAGCCTGGATGGGGGCTTGTTAGAAATGCCTGCGAGACACCTTGGGGACGGCGTGGTGGCACACGTGACTAACGGCGCAGTTGTCACATTACGGCGTCAGCCGTGACTGGTTGTCAAATGCATCTTCTTCAAGATACGAGCGCTGTCAAATGTGCCGGGATGTGCAGCTTTTGGTAATTAGATTTGTGAGCTATCGTCGAGCTGGGATGGGACCTGGGAGCAATTAGCGATGGTGTGTGGGTGGCATCATCAGATCGGTGGGACTGGTGAAGGTGTCCATTTTGATGGGACACTTTGGATTGTGCCGCAGGCGATGAAATGTTGAATCATCTGTTCCCGTCAACCTGTTGTGTGGGCAAAGGGCGCCGGTGGTCATATTTGACGGGGCTGATGCGATTCCATACAACAAGGGCAAGAATTGGTTTTCTAGTGGGCCTGTCGAAGTGGCGAAGCTCGCAAGTGGACATGCATATTTGATAATCCTGAGCACGTTGCCCGCATCCAGGCAAATGAATCAGTCCTCATACCGGAACTCCGGCGGCTCTGCGTCGGATAGACACTGAGGTAAATCTTGAGGGGAACACTTATGTCCTGAGGTAGGTACGCAAAATCCTCAACTGCCGCCATAAATAAGATCACGAATTCAAGCTGCCAAGATGAGATTCCGTGGCGTTGTTGCGCTAGGTACTCGCCGTGATTGGGTGAGAAATACGGCAGTCAGCGAGAAGCTTTTCTTTGAACGGACAGGACTCTGCTTCGATGGTTTGGACCTCTATCACCCCGACTTCCGAAATGTACCTTTAATGCGATTCCAACATTTGGGGGACCACCGATGCAGCACGAGGAGGTTGGACCAATTGCGACAACTATCTTGATACGCTTAAGCATTGCTCCTGATGATTAGAGTGACGGATCGGTAGAACTGAAGACCTTTCAACAGTCTGTCAAGCCCACCATCCAAGCCCCCGTTTATAATCAAATCTCGAGAACGGATTTCGACAAAAAAAAATTGATAAGTATTATTATTTCTTAATTTCCTTCAAGGCATGCGATGTACAGTCAAAACCGCTCGCGACGTCATATGTATATGTTCTTCTTTGTGTGGCGCTACAGTCTGAGGTGGACCTGGGCCTCAGTCAACAATCTTCTCCAACTGCCACGATCCTTAGCCAGCTGCCTCCAATTTCGCACTCCAAGTTGGTTGAGATCCTTCTCCACTTGAGTGCGCCATCGGGTTCGTGGTCGTCCTCTATTGCGTTGTCCCACTGTTTCGGAGTCGAAGACTCTTCGGGCTGGAGCAGTGTTGTCCATGCGCTCAGCATGTCTTAGCCATCTTAGGCGTTGAATCCATAGACGCCTAACTAGGCTCATGTCGCTGTACAGCCACTCCAGTTCGTGGTTGAATCTTCTTCTCCAGAAACCTTTAACGCAAACAGGACCAAAGATTGAAGACAGAACTTCTTCGAGAGCAAAGTTCTGTCTTTAATCCAAGACCAAGACCAAGGACTAACTACTCACTTGCCTCTTGAGCCCAAAGAAACAGCGGTGGGCAAAAGTTATAGTACGCTTGATCTCTGTACTGATGTTGTTCGTTCCAAAGGGTGATTTTTAAGCTATTATCTTTCTGGAACCACTTGTTTAAAGAGCTGACTCACGTTTCGTGTTTTGTTTCATTATCAAACACCTTCAGTTTGGTCTATAATTTAACCATGAATCGTCCTACAAGCGAACGAAATGCGCGCTCTGTTAAGAAAGTTCATCGCGCACTTCTTCAATTTTGTGGTCAGTTTAAAAAAAGCTCACTTTTGGCTCAATGGGTACGTAAATAAGCAGAATTGTCGATTTTGGAGTGAATATCAGCCAGAAGCATTGCAAGAGCTACCAATGTATCCAGAAAAAGTCACTGTTTGGTGCGGTTTATTGGCTGGTGGCATCATTGGACCGTACTTCTTCAAAGATGATGCGAATCGTAACGTAACTGTGAATGGTGAGCGCTACCGTGAGATGACATCCAACTTTTTTTTTGCCCAAAATGCAAGAGCTTGACTTGCATGACATGTAGTCTCAACAAGACGGTGCCACATGCCACGCAACACGCGCAACAATGGACTTATTGCGAGGCGAGTTCGGTGAACATTTTATTTCACGTTCGGGACCGGTCAATTGGTCGCCTAGATCGTGCGATTTAACGCCTTGAGACTATTTTTTGTGTGGCCATGTTAAAGCTCATGTCTATACAGACAAGCCCGCTCCAATTGACGCATGGGATGTCAACATTGAAGCATTTATTCGTGAGATACCGGCCGAAATGTTGGAAAGAGTATACAAAAATTGGACTAAGCGGACGGACCATTTGAGGCCCAGTCAAGGTGCACATTTGCATGAAATAATCTTCAAACATTAAATTATATGGACCGTGCTATCGATTCAAACAAAGATTTCATGCATTTTTTTGAACTGTAGGCTTTTAAAAAATCAACCTTTATTAGCTTGGGAACCAAGGAAGATGAAGTCCTTTACCACCTCCAAGTTGTAGCTGCCTATGGTGACGTTCTTACCGAGTCGCCGATGTTGTGTGTCCTCTCTTCATGACAGCATATACTTCTATTTGCCCTCCTTCACCGCTAAGCCCATTCTGCTGCCTCCGTTTCAATACAAGCAAACGCTTCATTGACGGCTCGCTGAATTTGGCCAATCACGTCAATGTCATCGGCATATGCTAACAATTGCACGGACTTCTGGAAGATCGTGTCTCTAGTGTTGGCGTGTGAGTTTCGCACGATCTTCTCCAGCACCATGTTGAAGAAGTCACATGACAGCGTGTCGGCTTGCCTAAAACCTTTTTTGACATTGAAGGTCTCGGTGAGTTCGTTACCGACCTTGATGGAGCAGCGAGAGTTCTCCATCGTCATCCTGCACAACCTGACGAGTTTCGCAGGAATGTCAAAACTAGACATGGCGCTGTATAGCTCGTCTCTATGTACGCTGTCATATGCGGCCTTGAAATCGACAAATAGGTGGTGGCTGTCGATCTGCATCTCTTGGGTTTTTTCGAGGATCTGCTGTAATGTGAAAATTTGATCGATAGTGAACTTCCAAGGCCTGAAACCGCACTGATAGGGACCTATCAGGTTGTTGACGAATGGTTTCAGGCGCTCACACAGGACGGCAGAGAAGACCTGCGATGTTAAGGAGATTTATCCCCCGATAGTTGGCGCAGTCAAAGGGGTTTCCTTTCTTGTGGATCGCGCAGACGATACTAAGATTCCACTCGTCGGGCATGCTTTCCTCCGACCATATCCTACCGATGAGCTGGCGCATGCGCCCAACCAGATCATCTCCAGCCGCTTTAAACAGTTCCGCGGACAATCCGTCCGCTCCAGCAGCTTTGATCGACTTATTCTCGATATAGCTACCTTGACTTCGTCTCGATCGGGGGGACGGAATTCTCTTCTATCGTCGTCCATTGCGTGGAGTGGAACATTCTGCCTGACAGCGGTATTGGCGTCCTCTTCGCCGTTTAACAGTCTGCAGAAGTGATCATTCCAGATTCTCAGTATCGACTGCGACTTTACTACGAGTTGTCCCTCTTCGTTCCGACAGGCTTCTGTCCGATGTGGATATTTGTTTCACCCGCTGGTAAAACTTTCGGACATGATTTCTGCCGTACCACCTCTCCATTTCTTCGATCGCACGCTTCTTTTTTTCTTTTTGAGAAGCCGGTGCTCTTCCCTTCTTTTAAGCTCGTAGAGCCCACGAACCGCTCTCGTCCCTCTATCCAGCATCGCCGTATTTGCTGCTAGCTTCGCTGAATGCGCCTGCCGACACTCATTGTCAAACCATGGATTTTGTGGGTTTCTTACTTATCAGCACTTGCTTGAGCTTCCATCAACCACAGCCTGAGCCGTTGGTTGACTTGCCACAAAGGAGCAAAGCACAATATTCACAATTTTCGCAAGAAACAAACAAGATTCCTCGTGGCTTCGCAATCACCGCCCGAAACAGGAATCATCATCCAAACAGCCCAGCCAAACAGCCAAAAGCAAACCAAACAGGAAATGTCCACACAAAGTGGCATAAAAACCATCAACAGACAGACAGAAAAACAATCTTTCAAGTTAGCGTGACCCTATGACATCCAGCACACCGCCCACAGGTGCAGCGGACCCCTTTGACCCGGGCGACTCACGACAAGACACGGCCTGTGCATGGGTGCGTGATCAAAGTGACTGACTTGTCCAGCAACTAATTCCACACAGGCGTGCACCAGCAGATCCCTCAAAGTCAGCACCGCCGACTCGACTGAATAACCATCCGTCACAATGACTTACTTTCAACTGCACGGCGAGGAGTGGACGGAAGTGAAAGAAGACGACGAATTCACATTCCAAGCCATTTTTAGGCACACTTTTCGGGTACGTCAGCCGTCAGTCGGGATCCACTGGCCCCGGCGGACCCACCGCATTCTGCTGCAGCTTGTAAATCCCGTGCCGGCCGACAACACCGCTGGAAGCGCTCTCAATTTCTTTTCCAAGGCATCACCACAAACCACCGGCATCATCGTGAACAGCAACAGCAGCAACATGATGATGTGGCACATATGGACAGCCTAACGCCCGTCCGATGCAGCAGCAGCCCAAGCCATCGGACATGGCGTGTAAATCACGCGATATTTCGTTTCTGAGCCGTTCCGTGGCACGTAACAAGCGACAAGGCACACCGGCCAAGTGCGAGAGAGAATTAAGACTGCAGCCTGCCGCAGCACGCTGCTGGCCAGTGGCCACCATCGCCATTCGCCACCCAAACATCCGCCCGCCAGCCTGCGCCCTACACGTACGGCACGCTGAGTGTACAGTGCACACCCTCTCTCGGAGTGTGGCCGATGGTGCAGTGAGTGAAATAATTGCCGGTGCCGGTGATGGTGCTGGGGCTGGTGCTCTGCCCGCTCGCAGGGCCTCCAGTGCCGTACGCAATGACACTCGCTGCGCCCGGCCGGCACTCTGATGCAGTAATTAACACTGACGAGGTAATTGAGATTAATCGGCTCCCAAGTTAGGCGATAAATTTGCCGGGTCAGCACACGGCTTTCGGCCATCGATAGGCCGGCGGAGCGCAATCGATGCGTCGCTACCTTGCGACCGAGCGCCGACCGAGCACTCCAGCTGGACGGATCCTTAACCTTAAATTATCGGTGTTTGCTTTAATCGCTGGAATTCAATGCACAGCATCGCATCGCAGCGCCCCCGGGCTGCCAAGACACACGTCTTAGATTGGGTCCGGCGGGAGGAGCACGGAAGAGGACCACATTGTCTTGTGCCCGGCCTGGCCTGAGTTTGAGTGGCGCAATTAGCAGCGTCGTATGGCAGCATATGGCAAGTTCACCTTCGGCCGGTGGTACGGCGTGCCGTTGCAGCAGATAGTGTCAGGCGTCATCCGTGCGGTGCGGTGACCAATTGTTGTCGTCGTTATCTTGCGATGCAAATGAGCGCACGAGTCAATTGTTGTGGGTAATTACGGCCGAGATTTGCCCGAGTGCCTGTATGCCTGTGTGTGTGCCTGTGCACGGCTGCTGCTGCTGCTGGAAGTTATTGATTTCAGTTATTGGAACCAGATGCACTCTGGACAGTAATTGCCGTTCGATTGTGCTAATTTACCGCGTGACAAGGACATCCACAACGTGCCCGACCGGCCTTCGGGGGCTGCTTCGTTCGAATCGTGACACCTTCGAGGAGACGCTGTTCGGGTCTGGTGGCCTCAAGCGCTCGGGGAAGGGTTGGGCGGACGGCCCTAAGCTGGTCATGATTTTGGGAAATCGGCGTGGGGAGGATGTGGGCAGAAGGACTGAGTTTGAACTGTGAGGGGCGTCCTTGGAGCATGTTTGTTGTCTTGGGCGAAACTAAGGCCCGCCGGCATTTAATCGAAAGATTGAGTGGAAATTCTGTGAACTATGTGAACAGGGGTGTGCTTCGAGTGTGTTTGAGGACAGAGATGACACTGTCGTAGACTGGGTTGGAGTGGCAGACTGCTGGTAGGCAGCAGGTGCTCTTGGACCGGCGTAGAACTGTTGGGTTACTAAGTGGATCTGATTGAGACCAATGCCTTATAGCTCCGTGAGGCATCTAGGAGACTTTTGCTACAGTGGAAGCTTAAGTCATTGCATGGGAGGCATTTTTTCGTTACGTCCAGTGTTGTGGCAATGCCGTCTTCTAAAGAAGAAAATATTCTGATCTATTAGTAGTCATGATTCGTATCTCTTTCGAGCCTCCTTAATTTACTCTGCATGCTCGCTAGTAAGGGAGCAAATTTCAAAACACTTGACAGTTCATCAGGAGCTCGAGTGGTGGTGGACTTGTTCTTGCCCCAGCACGGCACCTGAAACCACCGCCTCTGCGTCTTGCTTTTCGCTACCGCGCTGTGAACAGAAGGGTGAGCTGTCGTGATTGAATCTGTAGAGGTGTAGCCGATAACTTCCATGACTCGACAGGAACTGCGTGAGATGGTAGTTTCTGTTTCCGTGATCTCTCGATGTCCAGGCTTCACTTGTGGTGTTCCATTTGCCACAGTGACTCCGATGGTGGAATTTCTTCTTGAGGCAACTTGCGCTAGTCGCTGTTTGGTTTTACATTCCTCTTTCCATCCCGTTGGCGAGAATGACGATAAAAACCGTGTCCCCAATTTGATTGTTCCAAAATTGTTCGGAAAGCGTTGATTGTTCTAGTTGCGCAGTGCTCGAATGGTTACTATAGCCTCATCGCTCTCTCCTTGGTAACGAGAGCTCCCGACCTAAATATAGATGATGGGTGTCACCACTTTGGAAAGGCCCCTTATCCAGATCCACCCATGTTCTTTACGCCTTTTTGCTGCAGTACTCGACGTTAGTTTCAAAGTCCAACCGGTTGTCGACCAATGCCACAGGTGTTTGGTCGTAGAAACCAACTCATAAGTTTAGTCATTCAGCAGTTTTCCGGCTGGTTCAGCTTCCATCTTGTGGTCTAGTGGTCGACTAGGCTAGCTAGGCCTGTAGACTCGAGCTGATCTTTGGTCCCAATGACCGCTTCATTTGTGGCGGCTAACGCCTCGTTGATGCGCTTGGCCACGGTCATGACTGCAATATTATCATACGCGACTCCTTGTTCCTTGTTGTCAACCTCAGCACTCCGTCGCACATCATGCTTCACAGGATAGGTCCAGAGTCCGATCCCTGGGGTACGCCTTGTTAAATCGGGCCGTTGTCTGTCTGGTGCCTCGTCGCTTATTCTCTTCATGCACATTTGTGTCCCATCTTCATCTTTTCCGCAATATCCTTCGAGCTGCTATATCATCTTCTTCTTGTGGCGCTACAGTCCGGAGTGAACCTGGGCCTCTGTCAACAATCCTCTCCAGCTGGCAAGATCCTTAGCCAGGTGCCTCCAATTTCGCACTCCAAGTTGGTCGAGGTCCTTCTCCACTTGAGTGCGCCATCGGGTTCGTGGTCGTCCTCTATTGCGTTGTCCCACTGGTTCGGAGTCGAAGACTCTTCGGGCTGGAGCAGCCCATGCGCTCAGCATGTCCTACCCATCTTAGGCGTTGAATCCGTAGACGCCTGACTAGACTCATGTCGCTGTACAGCGCGTACAATTTGTGGTTGAATCTTCTTCTCCATGATCCTTCAACACAAACAGGACCAAAGATTGATAGTAGAACTTTTCTCTCGAAGAGACTAAGTGCGTCTTCATCCGCTCTTGAGATAGTCCAAGCTTCCGCGCCATAGAGCAGGACAGGGATGATCAAGGTCTTATATAATGTGAGCTTGGTCTTTCGAGAGAGGGATCTACTGATGCTATTTCTATTGCCACTTAAATGGCGTCGATTATTGAACGCCATTTTCTGAAGCCATACTAGTGATCGGATGAAGTTTCTATATCCCCTGCGAGGTAATTGCCAAAATACTGGTCAACATCGTCGAGAGATAGGCGGTCATTCAGGCAAGGCTTTGATTTGCGGTGTCCCTCCACCACTCTGCAGATGTTGGTGTCACCAACTTTGGAGCGTATTATTGCCCTATTATTGAAAAGCTGGTGAATGAAAGCCTATTGAATGCTTATGGATTCTGTGCTATTGCAGGTCCCTCCGATGTCCACAAAGAGTGTGGCTGGTGGAATTCCTTCCTTGATGCCATAATAGAAGACTCAAGAGCACGCGTCTAGCAGCCTACATCGGCACAAGCCTCTCGTCTCAACCGTCGTCGTCTGAATGATGTCAGGACCAAGGATGGTTTTTCTAGGTTCTCAGAAGAGAAGTTGCATGGATAAGGAGGCACCTCCCAAAAGTCGGATCCCTACACACGTGGCTTCTGAGATGTTTACACCATTTCGCTGCACCAGTTGATGTCCCACTAGCTGACAAGTGTGATGCTGCAGCCCGCGTTAACTTGGACATAGCTTCCTTTCTCGGGCTCTAGCTGCCACTTCTATGATTGGAGGGGTTCTACAGTTTTATTCCGACTACGAAGGATGAATTGTTAGCAGTCTTTTCATTCCAGTTGCACCCTCTGAGCATTGTTTGGGTTGTGGGACCCGTGGACTGTGAAAGTTGCTCGCCTCAGGATGGACTCTACTTCTGTAAAGTGTACTCTACACAATCTCAAGCCAAGCTCGTGGATTGCCAGCAGATTCCACAGAATTCAAGCACCCACCCGGCATCCGTTCCGAAGACTCCACCACTTATCGATTCAAATGTAATCAGAAGCAACGGTGTTCCCGCTCAAATTCCTTTCGCCATTTAAATTACAAAACTGATTAAAAAGTGAATGGAACCGCCGGCGCGCATTGCAGGCCCCCCCGTAAATGGTCATAAGAAGCGCCTAACACGCGCCTGAGAACCTAGAAGTAAGCGGTGCACTCCTCCACCGCGGGCCACCGCGACAGCGGCAAACAGCCGGCTGAATAATTCCGCATGGTAATTGGGGGATATTGTAATTCGCCGGCCGCAGGGAACGGCCTGCCGCCGTAGAAACGCAAATCGGCCGAAACGCGCGGAAAGCCGTCGCGACAAATATAGAGAATGGCAATTTGTATTATTTTTACGAAAGATGACGGCACAATAGGCGGCCACCACCACCGGGCCGTGCGGTGCTTCCTGGCAGCTCGACCAAATAGCCTGTCAAGCGGAATAGAGGGCGGCAAGGTGTCATCGATTGCCACTATTATAGCCATCGATGACTGGGCATGTGGCGTGCGGCGGCACAAGCCGGCTGCGCGTCCTGCAAGGCGACTGTCTCTAGCGTCTTGCCGCATGGCTACAGGTGTGCTTCGCCTCTTGGCGTCGCGCACGGGGCACGGGATGCTGGTGGACAGAACAACAGACTCGCCCGTTGTCGTCGGACAAAAGGTGATGATTTTGGAGAAACGCCAAATAAGCACCTCACTTGTAGTCCTTTATATGGCAAGCACTTGCTGATTGCGTTCTTCACCCCTGGCCGCCGACCGAGTGGTTCTCAGCACGGCATGGAGCAAGGAACGCGCTTTCAAATGCGATGCGATTTGTTTATGAAGGAAAAGGAGAAACAAAAATCCTGAGCGGTGCGGTGTTCTTCCGTGACGGACGGCTGTGGTTGGCTCTGCACGCAAGTGCACCTCGAGGGCATTGGCGATTTGAGAGTTGTGCGCGGTTTCATCGTGGGAGTTGGGTGTCCGGGAGATGTTTGGATGGTCATGAGCAATTTGGCCGTTAATGACGTATTGAGCGTCGCTCACGCATTCGTCTTCATCTCGTTTGGGGTTCATTGAAGGAGTTCACTAACTAGCGTCTAATGATGGACATTTGCTGCATTTTGAGAGATTTGGTCTTTAGGCAGGCATTTGCTTGAGTGGGCCTTAATTTGCCTGATTTTATGGCGAAAACTAGTTTGCATAAAGAGGTTGTTTGTCGGTTAGTTGGCCTTCGCCGTCACCGAACCAGTCGAGGTACACGGCAGAGATTTTGTCAGGAGAAGGCGATGTTTGATGTCTGGGGCATATCATCACAAGCTGTCGAAGCTCTTCAGTAGGTGTTCGATGCTCTAGAGAGCATGCATTCTCCGGACCTATTCATGCATTCAGGTAACAGACTAGTGTTTACCATCACTCAGCAGTCAGAAACTATGTCCAGCCTAGGTCGATTCTACTCTGCAAACCAGTCCATGCCCTTTACACGGCGATGAAGATGGCTGTCTCCATTGTTGCTTAGCTGAGCCAGGTTATTGAAGTAAACTAACATGTTAAGATTACTATCTCCCGGGCTCGTTCTTCAAGGATGTTGAAATGTAGACAGATTTCCCAGACCCTGGGGGATGTAGAGACATTCATATCCTCTATAATAAGCGCGATAAAAAAAACCCCCGAGCATTTGAAATGCGCCCACACTGCCCTTGTTTGTTTTTAACAAAGTAGTTTTTTAAACTACCATAAGACTTATAACTAACTTAACCTAAAATAAACCTTAAAACTAATTTAACTATGCCCGTTGACAGACGCGTGCACCAGGGCATATAAGCGACATCCTGCCGTATTTTAATCGATCCCTTACTGTTCGGCGAACTATATTTTGGATCATAAGATAGCCCTCCTCATCCTGTATGAGGCCATCACTGAGAGGTCTCGGCGAACAACGTCGAATATATAATGTCTACTCGCGTTGCCTGCTCAAGGAACTGCTTTTGAAGCTGAGCCATCTGCCCCTGGATAGTTCTCAGATCCAAATCAGCTTCAGGTTGCCTGGCCACTGGGACCGGAGCTACCTTCAGCACTGTCTGTTGTACCGGTTGTCTACCTGATGGCATTTGGGCTAAGGAAACTTCCGGGCTAACAGTGGTAGCTTGAACACGTGGCATTGGTCTCATTTCTACCATTTTTATTTTCCTCTTGACCTCAATTCTTCTCCTAATCTCCTGGACCTTTGGACAACCTCGATAATTAGCAGGGTGCACGCTGGTCTTGGAGAGTACGCATGTTAGCTTGCTCCTGTCATCCAATTTCTCCGTCCCTAAAGGACATTCCCCTTGTTTGTGGGTTCCTTCGCATTTGACGCAGCGATACTCCATACTGCAGTTCGCCGCGGCATGCCCAAACCTTTGACAACGGGCACATTGGAACATCTGACTCGTCTTCTTTAGTGTATCCCACGTTACAGATACGGAGCCTAAATAGATGATTTTCTTTAGGCTCTCGATTTTGCTGTCTGGGGTGACCTGAACCGGGAAGAACGGAAGTTTCCTATGCTCCCTCCTTGTTATCGCTGTGCTGAAAGGCTAATGAACTAAACATCATCGATCTGTGCACGACGCAGCTCTGTGAGGATATCCTCGGGATCAGTATCAGGATCCACGCCCTTAAGGAACATTGTTTTGATTTTTTCCCCTTTTCGGGTGTGAGAAAAGAATTCTGCCTTTTCTTTGTCAGATCCGCCTTTATAGCGTGGTAATCCGCAATCATTAGTTCCCGGCCCAAAAAACATTAATGGGTGGACATCTCTAATTTTAGCTGCTGGTTGCTGCTGCTGTTGTTTCTGGTCTTGTTGTTGCTGCTGTTTCTGTTAGCTATTGAGCTCTGTCCTTTTGTCATCTGTTGTGACGATGGTCGTTGTTGTTGCTGTATCTGCTGTTGATGTTGTTGCTGTAGTGGTTGCAGCTGTAGTTGCTGCCACTGCGGTGCAGCTTCTTTTGCCTTCTTTGGGGCCCTCAGTTTTACCATGAGGAGTTGGATATGGGCATCCAGTTCCCTACTCTCCCTCTCATCTTGACCAGCTCCTCTTGATTATCTTCTCCTTCGTCATCTGATTCGGATGACATCATAGTGGCGGCGTTCTCAACTCCGTAGGATTATCTCTTTTCCCCCTCAGTCGACGCTGTACCCCAACTTTGTACCTTACCCAACTTTAACTTCGCACGAGGCCACCCTGTGACGGCGCTTTACGGTGTTTGGCTTCGGTTGAAGCTTCTTTCTCTTCGTTTGACTGGTGGCCTGATGACCCAGCTACCTTGTCAATGCCACCCGATTTTGCGAGTGCGGGTCGCTCAGATGACTTCATGCGACTTCAATTCACACTTTGTATATTTTTTTTTAATGTGGAACGCTCCACAATTTTGCGTGTCATCCTTGCGCAGGGGCCATGCTAATTTTCTCTGTGTCGTGCCAATTTTAGTATATGTTCTGCCGAAGCAAGAACACCCACACTGCCTTCATGAGCATCGAGTAAGCCCTCGAATGAGAATCACAATGGGTCACCAATGACCTAAGTTCGACGGCCTTCGGCTCGTCAACCCACCAACCAAACCTAACCTAAGCTTCAAAGAGCGGACTGTCTCGACTGAGCAGGGCCCTTACGTTGTATGCTCTTGATTCATTACTGAATCTCTTTCTCCTTTGATATCCACATCAGGAATGCACTCTCAGGGCCATCTTCGGCTTGAAAATCAATGAACAGTTGGCACTGTAGCTTCTATGAACAAGCGGCAATTTGTGGATCCCATCCCAAAATAATTGCGTCGGCTTGGCCGCCAAGAATGAATCAAGCCAATTTTTGACATTATGCTCTGATGTGAATCGTATTTCAGTGAGTGCGTTCTGCATCGACCGGAACAAATGGTAGTCACAAGGGGCAAGGTCTTGGCTACGAGTTAAAAGTCCCATCCAGTGTTTTCCAAGGAGTTCTTAACTGGAATAGCAACGTGGGGCCGAGCGTTGTTATGACGGAAAATTATTGCCTCGGTCGCATACATACTTCGGGCGTTTTTCGGCTACTGCTGTCTTCAAACGGATTAATTGTGTTCTGTAGCCTCGTCCATTGATAATTTCACCCGGTTTTACAGCTCATAATACAGCACACTCTTCTGATCAAACCAAATACAGAGCACTTGGCTGGTTGTCTGGGTTTCACATATGATTTCTTGCGCTTGGGGTTGTCGTAAAGGTTCCATTGTTGATCACCAATAACAATCCGATGCAAAAATTACTTCCTTTTGCCGCGTTCCAGCAGCATTTCAGACATGCAAAACTGCCTTTCGATTCAAGTCCGATAGTCTCTCGGCTTGAGTTCATGTGCAACCCAATTTGCAGCTGCTTTTAAACTCACTCAGCAATGGCTGCCTGAGTGACACTCAAAGATTTGGCGAGCACTTCTTGTGTTTTGTAACAATCTTCATAAAGTAATGCTTCCAGTTCCTCATCTTCAAACTTTTTTGGCTGCCCAGGACGTTCATCATCTTCCAAGCCAAAATCACCACTTTGGACACGTTCCTTCAGTTAGCGCATGTTCAACATAAACTTCCACCAAGATACGATGACTTTCGGCAGAAGTTTTCTTCATATTAAGCCAATGAAGTAGAACTCTTCTCCAAAACACTTTTTCAGGTACAAACTTCGACATATTTGAGGGAAAAAAAAAAGATTGTTGCTTGACGTACAATGACAGTAGCTTTCCAACGCATGTTCCATTGGAATAATACAAGTCGCGCCATCTCTTAGCAAACCGCGTGCATTAATTCATAGACACAATAAAAAGTCGACTTTACCTTCACTTAGGACTGGCTCTGGCCAAAATCTGTTCAGCATGTCAGGAAAAGTAGTCGAATCTTCTCGGACTTCTCCAAGACCAATGATGGAGTGGCGGCAGGGGCGACTTCATGACAATAAGTAGCGCAGCTCGTAGAGGTTCAAGGATTAGCTTAGCAGCAACCACACGAGATGTGCGTGCTATTTTTCTCTCACGAGTGGAAGGGACCTGGACAGATTACGAAAGGCCAGGTTTGAGAAGGTGTTTCTAGGCAGGAAGTACTCTTAAAGCATTGTCAGTGACTCGAAAGAGGTGGGCCGTGAACATTTTTTTGGGGGAAAAAGCGCAGAGCAGGATTCTAACGAGGTTAGGGTCGACTGAGTGGTCCAGTGTACTTTTAAAACCCTCCGGCAAAAAAGAGAAATAACAAATTCAGCACGAAAAGGTCCATAGTCGCTTGCACGTACCACGACTATAACCTCACCATGATACCAGAATCTACAGAGTGGTTAAGAGAAGGCTCCATTCGTAAGTCGGCGACTCCGTGGTCCCCGTAGTATTAAAACTGCACTTCTAGAGATTACCTCACTTGAAAGACCCCGCTGTACAAGCCGCAGTGTTCCTGAATCAATCCACGCCCTCAACCCAAACACCATCGTGCAGAGCTCTTCTCTCCAAGACCACAGGCCTTCTTTAATCACCTTCGACACTATCCCAACATTCAAGCGACTGAGCAGTACCCAGGATGATGAGCTTCTTATAAGTAAGGCAGGCGTTTCGGTTCTCCCACATAAGGGCGACAAGCCAAGAGTTAGTGAAAGTGACTATGGCCTGTGCGATGGTGATTAAGTCCATGACTAGACTGACTTCATCTAACAGATGTCCATTGTGACGTTCCGGTTATTTCATCGAAGTTGTGTGTCCACTCTTAAAGACGTCGCTGCTGTCTTTTTGTCCTCGCTTGCTAGCGGCCCGTTTTAGCATTGAGCGTCTCGGTGGTCTCACTTCCGGTCTTGATGTCACAGTAATTCACACCCAGTCTGACCGTTTATGTTGGTAACTTGATAAGTTCCTTAAGCGGAAGGTCTTCTGCAATCAGGTCACGTTCGACTAAAAACTTGATCCCAGCGAGCAGGGCACTTACGCAACTTCCGGTCTGTCTTGGCCGTACTCACTCTCTCTCCCTCTGTCTACTTTCACACAACAGACTGGCATAACTCCAAGTCGAATCCCTTCCTCGCCGTCCCATTCGAGACCTCACGATCGATTCCTCCTCGTGCCGGGACCATCAGCACAGCAGCCCAGCATCCGCAAACACAACCTAAGGAGATGCCATTAAATCATCTCATAAATTCGTAAGCCAGCCATCAAGACGCAGCGATTGAGACGTCCAGCACAGCGCAGCCAACGCCGGTGTGCGCCCAGAACCGCGTAATAACTTCATTGAAGAGGCGAGCACTCCGCTGGCCAGCCGACGGCAAATACTCAATTAGACCGGTAAACTATATTAATTTAATTATTCACTTAATTAACCACACACAGCACATGTTCTGGAGCAGCTTCAGCGGCGCGCACCAGAGTTCCGGGCATAGGTTCGAGCCTAGCGTCCAATCAAGGGTCGGCGGAAGCGGAGCCAAACTCGTCCTTGTCCACGGCGGAAGGGAAGCGCTCTCCGGCCGGAAAATGTCAACAAGTAGAATGCTGCCGGCCTAATCGAATATCACTAGATTACTAGACGCGAAGCGTGCGTCAGTGTCAGTCAGTGTCCTTCGCGCGCAGCTCCTGTCACTCCGCGATGAAATTAATTACGGGCCATTTTCTCCGAGGCACAATGACAAATATTTGATTGATGGGAGCGCGGTGTGAATTTCAATGGACGCACGGCTATTTTTCAACGGCGACCCGTCCAGCCACACAGACAGCCGGCCAGATCGATCGCCGCAGGGGCGGGCGAGGGAAATTTCGAAATCGCTCGTCGCGATGTGCATGCCCTGGTAATTGCTGCGAGGAAAGCTGCAAGCATCTCGGCACTCCGTTCGATTATGAGCTCCCCAGTATCTGCAGTGCGTTTATCTAAATTTCATATCAAGCAGAAGAAAGAGCGAAAAAAAACTGAGAGAGACAATGTCAAGCGGGACGCACATCAGCTGGCAGAGCATTGGCGCGTTCCAGCAATTTCGCGACACGTGTACGTCGTGGCCAAACCGGGCCACGAGTCCCCGTCCAATTCGGAATTCCTGTCACACGATCGCACACCGATCGCGGATTGGACCGATCATGAGTGTGCAGAATCACTCACTGCAGTCTGGCCTGTCCTACATGAAATAATTATGAGCGAACAAAAAAAAACCGAGAGAGGAGAAAAAAATTAATAATTAATGACTAGCCTCAGGGCTGTTTGCTTAGTCCGGGTTTCTTTCCAGTCGATAGCCTAGTTTCAAGCGAGGAGGAAGTGGCTGAGTTTTTCTGCATCTGTGAATTGCTGCGCGTCGTAATGACAAACAAGCCACATGAGCGCGACTTTGACGACGAACTGTGAGGCACGTTTGCATTGCGCAACATTGTTGACCCGCCGCGTCGCCGTCGAGTCGAGCCGAGCGTCGCGTCGCTCCGGTCGGTGCTGCGGCTGGGCTCCATCGAGTGCGATCGGTTATTGAAATCAGTCCAAGAGCGGCGGCTGACCGTTCCCAGATGTGTGCCCGGTTGGGTTTTACGAGCGCGAGTCCTTAGGCGGAGCTAGCTGCCCGCCGAGGGGCGAACCCATTTCTCAAATGGACCAACGAGCGGCCTTAAGTGCGCTTTTAGTGCCGATAATAAGGGGGGCTTTGCCGCATTTGCCGGTGCTGCCGAGTGGAATGTTGGCACCTGAGTCGAAGTGTTGTTATTTGATTTGCCACGGCGTCAGAGGTCGTTGGGCTTCCGGTAATGGTGTCAGAATAGCGGCGATTACACGGCGCAGGCGCGTGCTCGCGTCGTTAAATATCGGCAAAATGCATTTCGGATTGGTTCTGGCTCGCAGGTGGTGGATGGATTTTATGAAGCAGGCCTGCTCGGGGGCGATGGCATTGCGAAAGTGTTTCGGGCCAATGAGCTCATGTGTGAATTTAATAGCCACATAAACGAGGAGTGTTGATGGATGATGGAGTGATGCTGGTGATTGAACAATTCGCTTGCCAGTGGCAGGGTATGTGGCAATGGTTATGGCAACGCTCGACGACTTTTACGATGATGAGGGTATGGAATGCTTAAGTTGCATATCATCTCAGGCCAGCGACTCATGGAGGGTCGGAGTCGGAGTTGAAGATGGATGCCTTGACGAGCTCGTCGGCAGACCGCGTTGTCTTACGTGTGCGATCACATTGTCATTGTGTCGGATACTCGGCATTTATGTCTCCTTCTTCCATCAGGATATTCGAGGATTCTCTGATGATATAGACGAGGATCGCCCAACTTCCTGCTCTCCATGCTTGTGTCTCTCCTTCATTCGAAACAAGGTGTGCGTCGTAGAAATGTTCTTTTGAAACCTTTCTGCTTCCATTGCATAAGGACGCTTCTGTATTCCACATGCCACCCCCATCAACCGTTTCCTCAGTAGCTACGGACGATTTTTCTGATGGCGAAATTTGATTCGTACTCTTGAGTGCGCAAGGCATTAGCGCTGCAGTGCCGCCGTTTTCTCTATACGGATGTCAACGAGAGCGATTGGGCTCATGTTGGGATCAGTCGGTTGACAGCAACTGTTGAAAGGGAAAGCTTGGGACAAATCAAGAACGTACGATGTTTCCTACGTTCCCATTGAGCTCTTTTGATTAAGGCTTCCTGAAAAAGTGCGTGGTGGTTGCATGGATAACGAGGGTAGCCGGTAGAGGTTGTCCAGTCAATTGTTCTCTTTCAACAGGCTGCTATCAGGTTTTGAACAAGCTGCAGTAATTCTAAGGATCCTTATACGATCTAACGATTCGTCACGCAGCCATCCACGATCCTTGTCGTATGTCATACAAGTTTGAGCATTTATGTGAATTCTTAGCCTTGATAGTCCTGCACTGATTTCCGCTGCTCTGTCTCTCTCCGTCGTGGCCTATTGTCTTGACGTCTGCTGCCCCTTAGTCATTTGGCCCAGCGAAACTTTCCAAGACATAGTTCACAGAGAACGGCCTCACTGATCGAAGAGACTCCTGACTTTCAGTATCCGCGATTCCCTGCACTATGTATTTGAACAACGTCGTCTCCAGCAATCTTCCTCGGGAAGATTTCAAATGTCTATTCCTGCGTGCCCTCTCCAGCGCATTGCCAACGTTCCCGCAGTCGGTCATGGATGTCCGCATCGTCGTCCACTGCCGGGAAGTTGTAACACAGCTGTGAGAAGAACTGTCCTAGGAATTCAACCGTCACACCACGACTTGACAACTTTGCTGCTCCTACTAATATGGTACTCGCTGCCATGAGCGGATGTGCTTAGGGAGGGATAATACGCTAACTTGCCGTAATAAAATGTGGCTTGAATGCACTGACTTACACTGCCTCTTCGAGTGGTCCTTCTACTTTCGGTAGCTCATCGGCTGATCGTCCAAAACTGAATTTCTGTTTCGAAAGAACTAAGCTGACTCTACAATGAACTGACTTAGGTCTTCCCTGGTCCTTCGGTTTAGCAGTTTTACGAGCGTCACTAGTGTTCAATTTGAGGAGTTAACGTACGCAAACTCCTTTACTACATCGGATGGCAGTTTGCTGATTCACATAGAAACATTTTTTTCGTGGTCCGGGTTGTTAGTCCTCCACAAACTCCAAGCGCAAGTTAAAGATGTGAACGACGAGTACCCTCTCTTGCCTACGACGTTCGGTTCGAGTGTTGTGGATGCTTGCAGTTGTTCGTCAAATACCAAGCACTTCTATCCTAGGAGCTCTGGATGCTGGAGTTCAACTTGATCTGGGATTGATGGTGGCATTCTCCCAAATGGAGAGCAACTTGCCCGGTGTTCATAAGCCCTGTTCTCCCTCTGTAACGCGCATTCACCCGAACAATGACCGCCTTAGCGCCAGCAAAAAAATGTACCCAACAGAATTGCAACGACCGTCTATTGATTCCCAGTTATCTTTGGAAAGGAATGAAAGCAACAAAGTGCGTACGCGACTAATACGGCAGCATTCAAAGACGATGCGATTTCCGTTGCATTTCCTCTTGCGCTGCTCTCCATAGCACAGCGCCAGTCCCCAGTCCAGATCCTCTCGTTAGCTGTCAACATATCTCCATTAAGCCACCACTCTTCGCTTGACACTCTAATGCACGAGCCAAGAACAATTGGCCGAACAATTACCATGTAAGTGTTCACAACATAATGTCTAAGCAGTTCTCGTTCGAATGAAAATAAATGACCTTGCCGTCCGGGCAACATGGACAACTACTTCCCATATTAACCATCCGAGGATGCACTGCCGGCCTCCTAATGCGACATTCGACCGCAGCAGCACCCCAAACAGCCATTCGACTCTCATGCATAAATCACTCGACTAAACTCCATTATCGGAGGCAAATTGATATTCGATTTGTTCGGGCCAACGGCGTACACAAAAAACATGAACTGCACTCGGCACTGGCACTGCCACTGGCACTGGATCTGAGGGAGAGATAGCCGGCCAGGCAACAGGGATAATCATTTCTCAGCCATCAATAAACAATTCAGGATAATGACGTTACCAATTCTTCGCGGTGACTTCCTCGCGCAGAGTTAGGACTCGCATTGAGTCATTGATCTTGAGTCCATTCATAAAACTGGCATTCGGACTGCCAAACAAGGTGGATCGGATCGATGACGATGCGGCGCACAGATCGCACAACAGACACACACACCGAGCGGGGACTGGCAGCAGCAGCAGCAGCCGCCGCCACCACCGCCGCCGCAGCAGCAGCGGCAGTGGACATAAATCCAGAAGGATTAGCCGGCGTTCCTTATTGCGATGGATCGCGGTGCGGCTGGTGGCTGCCTCTGCTGGTCCAGCACGTTACTTAGGAGGCTTACATCTCCGATAAAGAGCCATCATCATCATCGGCGGCGGCGGCCGCCAGCCATCGCCAGCGATAGCTAATTAATTCTCCAATTACGTTCCGGTGGCATTTTCAACAAATTGCCCGTCCAGTGACCGTGTGCGCCCGTACGCCCGTGGCCGGTGCACCAATATGGTGCTGCCACTGCCGCTGCCGGTGGTGGTGGTGGTGGCGGTGGGCAGGTTCGTAATTTATATCCAAATCGGATTTATTTAGTTATAAATCGGCAGTGTGACAAAATGGATGAATCGCTTAGGCGGAACAATGAAGTGGGGCTGTGCTGCCGGCGATCGATTTGAATTCCAGGAGCGCATGTTCTTGCGTCTGCCGGGCCAGGCTAGCCGGACAAAAACATATTTTCACGTGGCTGCCGCTCGGCACCGTGTTTGGCGAAGGCCTAGGCCATTGTGTGTGTGCAAGCGGGGATGGACGACTCGGGAAGGTGAATAATTCTCAACGTAATTGGCTGCGATTAGGGACGAGCGCGCAAGTGTACTGCGCGCTGCGGAGAAAAATGACGGAAGGAGTTACTTAATTTCGAAGAAACAAAGAAAGGAAGTCGCTCGTTTGAGTGACGGTCTAAGTGAGGGTCTTGTGTTGTCGACGAGAAGCAGCCAGCCACTGTCCTAAAACTGGCATGACTCCACTCGGGTTAGGGTTAGGTGCGTAGCCCGTTTCACTTGGGTCGTTGTAGACCCATTGTGATACCCAAGAGGAACGTGTTCTCCTTAGCTCATTCCTCGTACCCAGTTCCATTATGTCTCACGTCCCGTCTTTTCATTGTCCTATGACATCTGTTTACCTTTTCCCACTTGTGGTCGACATCGAAATTTGCTCCGACAAAATTGACAGTGGTTAAGGAGGCATTTGGATGGATTTCATAGCTCAACTGCATAGCTTCTGATAGGTTCCATAGTTGATCTTTCAACTGCCACAGCCGCCCTACTAGCCATTTCTTGTCCCGTTCTCATGTATAGTTGCTTTCGTTCGGACAAGAAACATAAGGGCGTTTAGGTTAGGTCAGATTATAGTGGCTGACTGCTAAGGGCAGTGGGCAGTCACACTTAGGTCAGAGTAGGCCCATTGTGATACCACGCAGACTGACTTCTCCTAACATCGGAAATGCTGGCGCTGTTCACCTCTTTGAGGCCGCTGAAATAGTAGGCCCTACGACTAAAAGAGCACTACTGGGGCAGAGTGGGTGATGAGTGTTTTCTTCCTCATCTTCATCCATGCAACATCATTATATGGGGCACCCATTCTGCGAGCATGAGTGCCAATTGGACAGTGCCCGGTTATGACTCCCAGCCTGCTTAAAGCTGTTTTGAATGAATCAGCCGATCTCTATCAAGTGAAAGTCATAAGCTTTATGTGACCCTGGTGCCACCCTCCGTCGGGCCCTACAGGTGCAAGGCCACCGTTTTCTAGCACCAGGCTCAGATAGATATGGTTTATCGCTGACTCCACCTTCTTGTAATTGAATGGAGAGATAGCGCAGTCAGCGTTGCTTCTACCTAAAAATGATGTCGCCTTTCAGCACTCCACTATACGGGCTGTTGAGCCTGCTGGCAATTTTAGATATTTCACCACTCGGTTCTTGCCTTTTTGACTCCGTGGGTGAAGCCTAAAGTGACCTGGCGCGGTTGGACATAGTGCCCTTAGTAGTGTCCACCTGGTACTGGCTTTTCTCTACTTTTTTTGCCCAGGCTAAAGAACGTTTGCTATTATCACTCATCTCTTCGGGGAAATGCCTTTAAAGCACTCCAGAATCCGAGCTGCAGAGTGTCTCTTCTTATATATTTTATAATAAGGTCCTGGGACCTTCGAGGAGGAGGCAGCTCCGCGTTCAGAGGTTGCAGGTTCTTGGTTTTTGAGGCACCACGCTACCTTTGACAGTCTTTTAGGCAGCTTGAGGCGCCTTATGAATCAGCACTTCAGCAGCCGAAGTTTTCCTGGAAGAACTTCCAGTCGCTAAGAGAGTACCTGTCTCTTTTTTTGTTTTCTTTTTAGAAATGTTCGAGTTCATTAAGTGTCACACGAGTAGTGGAGAAAGGGAAGGCCAGGCTGTGCTGCGATCCGCATTGCACACCTAAAGCAGTATTAATCTGGGAGTTTGCCAGGTCTCCCAGATACTCCGTTCGTGACTGAGCTATTTTTCGAGTGGGCCCCCAGCAAAGCTGATCCTCGGCACGGGTCGTATGACATCTTGATCGAGCCCACCGTTGTGAAAATGAAGAGATGGGATCTAGTGGGAGGGAGAGAAGGGATGTTTACATCTTAGCATCCTATGTACTGCATCCGGAAAGCAACACCGATTCTACCTTGGAGCGGAACTGTCGTAGTTTGGTCCTCAAGCTGATTACATTCCATTTCCAGATCTTGGATGGAACTCTGAATGCAGCTTTAGCCTTTCCGATTCTGCTGCATACATCAAGCTCAGAGAAACCGCGGTTTGCCGAGGCCATATTGTCAGAAATGCTTAGAGCTCTGGTTTTATCTATTTTTATTTTGAGCAGCTCTTTGTTTGCCTTAGCTTCTGGATTGTAAACCATCAAGTGCAGGTCCAGTATCCGATGCGACCGACAGACAAACATCGTCCGCGTAGTCTAGGTAAGAAATAAGAGAAATTATAGATCCACCACAATATGGCGGCCAATTCGTGTTTTTTGTGGGATAATTGCGAGTCGCCCATCCACCGTTGAACAGGCAGTGTGAAAGAGGATCGGTACCGCATTCTTGTCTTGTATGAGATCGTTCTTGTCAAAGTAGAGAAATGCTTCTAGAGGGACGAAGCCACTGTGACGTACCCTTTCATGGTACTGTGGATTGGGTAAGCCCCATTGATCATGTTATTGACCTAGTTCACAGCTCTGGCAGTGTAGCCTCGAAACAAACACCCGAATGTTTTTTTGCACTCACGTTAAGCCACACGGGACATCAGTAGGTAAGCATTGGCCGTATGAGGGCCATGTAGCAGATTACCTTCACCATCGCATCGAGTTGGCTGTTGTAAACCAGTCTCTTTTGCGCCAATGGTTGCCCGTGCCGTCCAACAATTTTGTTCGTATCCACCGAAGCCTTATACAAAGGTGTCCTGAACAGAATGTTTTCCGACTTCTAAAAGATATCCAACTTCCATTTAGAGCGCGAGAGTAGTGAAGATCGATTTTTTTTGCCAGCTCAAGGATAACCAGGGTCTAATATAATGTTAGCTTTGTCCTTCGAGGGAGGTTTCTACTACCAAATTGCAAATTTTTTGAGACCTATTTTTAGAGAGGTTTGTTCACCTGTGCTGTCTTTCAGTACTGAGATCTGTCCAAAAAGGCAATAGCCAAAGAAAATTCGTACTTCTTACTATCGAATATGGTTACTTGTTCATTGCCAAGGAAAAATACAGACGCCCACATAAAACAAGTCAAAAACAAGATCTCAATGCAAGATAAAATTGTTCAAAAACATCAAGGATTGTGAGGATGTTAAAGAAAATTTTCACTTCTTTCCGCTTCTTCTTTGGCTGACGGTTCAGTTCAAGATAGGCCTGGGCCTCAGACCATCTGCCTCTCCATCTAGCACGGTCTTGTGATAGTTGCTAAGCATGTTCAGCTGATTGAGATCCCAGAGAGAATATTAAGGATCGATTCGTTCAAGGTCCATGCTTCTTCATTACAACTGGACTGAGGCTTTCAAGGTATCGCTGGGTTATGTCAATTGACACTGAAACAAAAATCGGATGTGGTGGGGCGCACAAACAAGGTGTGAATAAAAACGAACCGCTTTATTGTTTCTCATTGCTTTAAGCTTAGCCAAGTGCTAGACAGTTGCTTGCTGGCTTAGCCATCTTGGGCGCTTGGCTAGGCTCATGTCGATGTACAGCCCGTGAAGTTCGTGGTTGAATCTTCTCCAGAAACCATCAAGGCAAACAAGACACGGGGCTTCTTCATCCACTGAGATAGCCCCGCTTCTGGCCAGAGAACAGGACAGGGATGATCCAGGTCTTACATATATAATGAGAGCTTGGTCCTTCGAAAGTGGGCTCTACTACTCAATTGCCTCTTGAGCCCAAGGAAACAGCGGTTGGCAAGAGTTATTCTGCGTTTAATCTCGGTACTGATGTTGTTCGTTCCATTAGCTTAGGAACCAAGGTAGATGAGGTCCTTAACCACCTCCAAGTTGTAAGCTACTTATGGTGACATTCTGACCGAGTCGTCGAGTTTGTGTGTCCTTTCTTGGTGACTTGGTTTTGCCCTTATTCACCGCTAAGCCCATTTTTGCCGCCTCTGTCTTAATGTTAGCAAACGCTTCATTGACGGCTCGCTGTGTTCGACTGATCACGTCAATATCGTCCGCGTATGCTAGCAACTGCACGGATTTTTGGAAGATCGTGCCTCTTGTGTTGGCGACTGAGTCTTGCACGATCTTCTCAAGGACGATGGCGTTGTATTGCTCATCTCTATGCACGCTGTCATAGGCGGTCTTAAAGTCGACAAATAGGTGGTGGGTACCGATTTTTTCGAGGATCTGCCGTAATGTGAAGATTTGATCGGTGGTAAACTTCCGTGTCCTGTGCGGTCCCTCAACAAACCACTTGCAGCCAATGAACTTGCGGAGGCCAAACCTGCCCGTTCCAAAATTGGAACAGTGAACTCCTTGGCCTCTTGTAGCATGATATAAAGAATTGAATATACTCATTTTAAGGATGCAAGGAGTCTATGGCCCAACTTATCCTATTTATCATTCGGGACGTATAGTTAAGGAGTCAATTCCTTAGCACCCTCTAGTCAAAGCAGTGATAAACGACGAGCGTCACCCGGAATGTGTGTCAACTCGTAACTCTCACCAGAAGCCGCCATCGCCGGTTCCCATCGCAATAGCGGCCACCGTTCCGAGAATCTATGACTTCCGTCTGGTCGCGATTCCCCAGAACCATCTCTGCACCCATAATCCATAACCATTTGACGAGTCCAGATCCCGGGGACAACACACTGGCATTCCAAGTGCACGGCCGACTCCCGTGGCACGGCCAAGTGATCCGCAATCGGCAACACATTTCCCATAGACATAAATAACGCTGCAACAAGACACAATGGAACCATTTAATTTATAAGCAATTCATCTGCGGAAGCATAAATTGCCAGGAGAGCCAGCCAGTCAGCCAGTCAGCCAGCCAGCGGCTGAGTCGAACACAGATACAGATTATTCATCGCGTCTCGGGCGTGTGTAGGCCTGTGTCGTCTAGGGTTTCGGCTCTAGACCGGCATGCACGGCCGCGCGCGCTCTCGCACACACCCACCGGGCTGCGCTCGGTGCACGCACTTTCGCAGGAAGCCGCAGAAGGAGATTCCCGCCGTCGGTCGCTGGTACCACCAATCGCCCACCATTTTTCCACCGGCACGCCATACCGATGCGCGATGCACGGACAACGACGATGTAATGTGGCGGCAGCACAGTGAGCAACTTGTTGCGACGGCCCGCAACAACAAGCTCCCAGGTTCGAGTCCATAAATCATCGACAGAAATCAATGCAAGAGGCAGCGCCGCGAGTGCGAGGAGGCCTTTGTGCGCAGCCCTGTGGGGGGACTCCTACTGGATCCGGAGGCGGTGTGCTGGTGTCCGCGCTCGCTGTTGTTGTCTTGTAAGTGAGCAGCACTCTGCCCGGTGTGTTGCGGTCGTCGCGTTTTTGCCTCCTCGCCGGCCAGGCAAGTGTGTCCTTTTGCGCCGGTAAGTGCAGTGTAAACGGTTTGAATTTTGACCGTCGCGGCGGAGGGAAGGCCCAGCCGCCGCAGCCTGACAGGCGAAAAATAAGCGACGCTCGGCCGCACTAAATCATCGTTTGGAGCGCGAGTGATTTGTGGCATGAATAATTCCTGAATGAATTGTAACTGGTAAATAATAATAATAATAATCAAGCGGTTGTGTTTCTGGTGCCCCCGATGGCTGTAGAGCGGCCGATTGACATTTTTCGTCGTCCTGCTGGAGTGGGGCGCACGATCGGAGGCGAACGCGCAACCTCTGCGCGAGAGCGAGGATAATTTATCCTGATTTATGGCCGGGTGTAGGGTGCTGGGGCTCTGGCTCTGGCTATGGCTCTGGCTTCGGCGTTCGGTCTCTATGCGCTGTCGCGAGTGGGTCGTGGGTGTTGCTGGGGACACTGGCTGAGGCGGTGGCAAATTAAGATCCTGCAAGTGGTGGGGTGTACCCGAGTTGTTTATGGGTTCACATGACGCGGACATGTTCGGGAGGTTCGAATAATTGGCTGCGCGTTGTTGATCGGAGATCTGATAAGGAGACAAGGAACCACTGATCGAGGAAGGAACAGTTCGGAATGTCACGGGGACGTGAGCCGCGATGGGACTGAACGATGATTGTGTCTATTTCATTTTTATTGGGCGCGCTGTGAATGAGATCGCATCGGAGACTGGCGTTGTGAGTGTGCATCTTTTTGGATTTTGATTATTTTGCGTGACATTACGGTGGACGCGGCGGAAGTAGGAAGGTTAATAAACATTTGTGAAGGGGAACCAACTGATATTCCCCAGGACGATGTTGATCTTAGAAAATCTGGCAAAGCTTACGTGCCAACATTAAAGGAGGATGATCTAGCAGTAATCCTTACCATCGTTAGTACACGCCGTTGACATCGACATGATTGGCAGAACATAGGAAGCCGTGGATGAGGCTTTTTTTGTACTGGCTGGTGAATGAGGGCAAAACAAAGTTTTCAAGAGAAAAGACAGAAAATACGTTTGGAAAGAGCATCACAATAGGCAGGTATAACTCTTAAGTGGTTAAGGACTTCCTCCACATCGCAAGTAAGCAGGACAATCAATATCAGTACCGAAATCAAACGTAGTGCACCGCCATAAGAAGAATAAATACCGAATGAGTATCCCCAGCGGAACTATATGGGAAAGCAGTAATGGACCAACATGGCAACCTTGTGGGACATCTGAAATATTGTGAACAACTATGTCTATGTCTCCACTAGCAGGCCAGGCAACGGCAAAGTAAGTGAGGAGTATCAACTTGTTCTCCTTCGTCAACGCGCCAGCTCCTCTGAAGGTATGGTAGTTGTCTAGTCCCATTTTAATTCAGTCGTACATCAGACGATTATGACCAACCAGGGCTCGCTAGAACTGTTGCACTGAAATCGTATGTTGGGTTTCGCACTGCTTCGCACAGTGGTCTGGCAGGTAGTAAGAGTGTGTCTCCATTTATTTGATATCGCTACAATTGTGTCGTCCACTTTTTTCTTGACATCTCCAAGAGGTAGTTCAATCGGTCTCAAACTGGAACCGGAACGAAAAGCTGATGTTTTTCCAACATTGCCTCTACAATTGCCACGACCTCCGCCTAAAAAACACTGACATAGTCGGGGATTCTGACTATGGCCTGCCACCACTAAGTAAAGGTTGTTGTGCAAATCGCGGGACTGTTTGGTGATTTAGTCCTAATTTTGTACCGATGTCCTGGTTCTTAGTTGCAAGGCACATGGCGCTTTTTGTTACCACAAGTTGGAGACCTAACGGATGGGCTTGTGGATGGTAGGACGCTATCAGGTTTTATAACATATTGTTTAGTTCATAATCAGAATTGGATACTGGATACCGATTATCCGTCTATCCGGCTGAATATATTTTCAGATCCTCGATTTGTTTCTGGTTTAGCAGAAGTGGAACCTTACATTTTGAGCCGATTGTCAGCTTTTCTTAACCGCATTGATTTACAATCCGTGTTTAATGGAGTTGAGCTGCAATGCGTGTAGTTCATTCTGTGTGCTACCTAAATCTTGGCAAAGCAGGCAGATTGGCACGGTGTCGTTTGTCGGTAGTCGAGATCGTGCAATTTCTCTGTCAGGGACCATTGAATTCCTTTGAAAGCCACGTTTTTAGCGCGGTCTAGGACAAAATGTACGACCACGATGCGGCAGAGGTGATATGATACAAGCTTGATCTATTCCTCAGGTTTTGGTGAAGTAGATGCTGTCCTTGCCCTTAAACATTGTCATACTTGATAACAATCATGAGAGCATCCATGCTACAACCTTTGATCTTAATTGAGTGTCATTCTTGCACTGTTCAGGTTAATTCTTTTGGACCTTTGCTTGCCGCACAGGGGTAATAACAATATCCATGAGAGCTCCAAGTCGAAGTTGCCATTGGAGCTGACTCCGTTGCATTTAGTGGTTGCAGAAGAGCAAAGAAGCGCAAAGAGCAACCACACCCAGCCCTTCCGAAAGATGACATGATTAGAAAATTCAATTTGCAAAAGGAGTTTACCATTAGACCTTGCACCAAAAACGAATCGAATCCGAAGCATTGGATAGACGGTACAAAAACTGAGGAAGGAACAGAGGTGGAAGTGTTTGGACCTCAGACTACGTACTACGAACCCATGGGTAAATTCAACAGCATCTTTCAGGCAGAAGTCTTTTCTGCCGGTACAAATGAATGATGCGCTCAAATGAATGTTGACAGGAACTATACCAACTGCTACATAGCAATAATTTGTGCTGTTTTCCTGGCACTTGACTCAGATATCATCAGACCCAAACTTGTGTGGAAATGTATACATTTCATTATCGTATATCCCCGTATGGCCTTTTTCTTCTTTTTGCCTGTTACTCTTACGTAGCTTCTTAATCCTAAAGCAATCCCATAGAGGGATAGAAGACAACGATATGGCGGACACCCTTGCTAGGTTAGGAACATGGAAACTTTTTATAAGCCTCTAACCCTTCTGCTTCTGGCTTCGAACTCCTACAGCGATCATATTCTCAGGGAAGAGTTCCTATAACTATTCAACCGATTGTTCGGTGACCACCCGAACCCGGTTTATGACAGTTTGGGTCGAAAGCCGATTTCCTAACAACGCAGTCATTCCTCTGCTTGAGTAAGCCCAGGTGCATCATTCCGGGGAATGATATCCGCAACTAAATAATTAGAAGCACTATGTCGAAGAGTACACTTTTCCCTTGAATCCATCCAAATAGCAGATTTCTAGTCGCAGTTTGTTGCACTCATAAAGAAATTTTCGTGCAAATTGCTAATGGTGGGTGACTAATGGGTGACACGCCGACTGTCATACTTTCCCACGCTGTTTCGACGGCTAAAATCTAAATAATCTCTCCTCGCATGACCCTGATCAGCGCAGCCCCCTTCCTTGTGTACTCAGGTGCGCGTGGTTCCATTCAAAAGCGAGCACTTAAACTTATCTCATCACTGATCGATGTAAATCGCTGAAAAGATCCCTTTTTTATGCGAAAAAAGTTCTCACGCTACATCGACCCTCCTTCAACATTCTGATCACCACCACCAACAACAACGGCGGCAGCAGATTCATACTTCACACCTGATCCAAACTATCACCATCGCTCGGAGTCACCGATCGAGCGAGAGATAGAGATAACCTCTCGCGGTAGCAGCGGCGACGAGACCCACGACAAGCGCACCGAGAGATATGCCAATTGTCACTGACAAATGTATCTCCCCCCCGTGGGGAGACGTAATAAAAATATTTTCACACTGTGCGAAGGAGGGCCACTCGGCGGCGACTGCGATAATCCCGGATAACATTTGCGGTGAGTATTTACTTTGTTGCCTGTTGGCCGTGCTGCGGAGGAGGGGGGGTGAAAGTTGTCCTGCCGAAACCGTGAGGCGATGATAATTCATCGAAATTGGTAATTTTCTCGGAGATTCATCGGTGCAGCGCTGGCTCTCAGGACCAGGTGTGACCTGTACATGAGCTTTGATTAACCCCGTCGCGTGGAGTCGCCGATCGTTGATCGATGGTTGCGATCATTGGATCGGGCGGCAAGGTCCGTGGGATTAAGTATGACTGATGGCGGGTCATTGGGAGGAAATGAGGAATGGTTGTGGCACGGACTCTCGGCGGTGCTTTCTAAACGATGGTAGATCGAGCCGCGTTCAGTCAGGAAAAGTTGTGTCGCAGGTTATCCCAGACAATGATCCTTTCTCGAGACTATGTAAATATGGGTTAGCCACCGCTTGTCCTTGTGAGAAACAATCTGTTGGTATATATCACACTATAGTGCAACGAGATGTATTCTGGAGGTGAATAGTTCTGACATGTAGAGTCGTAGGTCCCTCCAGAAGCATGCAAAATAAAGAGCATAGCAACTGCTGAATGGCCACACATGGCATCACCCACATGTTCTGCTTTCTCAGTGACAACCTGACTGACTCTTCTCACAAGAGTTTCTTTAAATAGCCAGCTCACAGAATTGTTTGTAATCGAATCCCACTCGTAATTGTGGCTCGTTATCCAATTAGAAAGATGCGTAGTGGGGCACACAAGTAAAACAAAAAATATAGTATATTTATAGGCGCTATATGTGAACGAAATTTAATGCAATTTATTAAGCATACCTTTAGGCTGACCTTTTGGGTTTCCGAGCAATTGAAGTTTGAAATAGCCGCATCTAACGTCTCTTAGATTCTGCAGCATGAACTGAGTACGGGCGGAGGAAGCACACTTCCAGAAGGTGATACAATTGGTTTTTCATGTTTGGAGGGACAGAGTGTGGCAAGAGTGTATTCATCAATGATCCCCAATGGTCCTTAATTTCGGTTTAAATTATTTCACAACATCACCAACACGCTAGAGTCAGTAGTGAGTAACTGTTTCTAGCACTGTCGCGCAATTAAACCTTGCTGCGAGTTATATGCAGACACATGCGGATGATACCAGCAGAGCCACCATCGTCAATTCGAATGTTTGCATCAACTGATGTTGTAATATAGGTGGCGCTACAGCCCGTAGGGGGCCTGGGACTAGCTTCTCAACAATCACTCGTGCTATTGTTCTCTCACGTTTGGAAGGGACCTACAGTCTTTAGCCTTTTCCTACTCTTTGAGCATTGTCATTGATTCCAGAGGCAAGGAACATTTCTTTTGTTTTTGTCATAAAGACTATCAATCGAACCACAAAGCCACAGGCCACAACCACCATCGACAGAAACTGAATCGGCAAGCCCGCAAGGCGTTCTTTCGTTAGTATACATATTTTAACCCGATAACTCGATAATAAAGTGCTTTACTTAATCAGCGCGGTCGGCTTATTCCGACTGATGCAAACGGTTTCCATGTATCTTACCTACCATGTCAAAGTCGAAGCGTTCGAACGCACCGTTGCGATATTGGTTTTAATTGAAACTTTTTGAAGAGGTGTCACATTACAACTTTGCAGTGCTCAATGCGACGCTGTATTTTGAAAGTATGAATGTCTTGACAAGCGCACCATTTTGCTGTTATTGAGAAGCTTCACCTAGACGGGTGACTCTTCGTCCACGGATTCATCGCCTAATATGGCTAGGCCAAGTAGAGCGTCTGTTGTCTTCGACTCCGAACCTGTTGCGCAACGCAATAGAGGACAACCACGAACCCGATGGCGCACTCAAGTGGAGAAGGACCTCAACCAACTTGGAGTGCGAAATTGGAGGCAGCTGGCTAAGGATCGTGCCAGCTGGAGAGGCTTGTTGGCTGAGGCCCAGTTACAAGTTAAATGAACTTGTAAAACTCCAGCGCAAAATGTTTGATAGGCAAATAATCAAAAGAAGAGGATCTAAGTACTGAGCTTGCGTGTCGTCCTATATGGACAGTGTTGTGTTAGCTCGCAAGTATATCCGCACCTCTCGCAGGTCCGATCACAACGCCCCTGATGCAAGATTGGACAATCGTACAAAACGACAACAATGAAAAGCCACGCGGATTGACTTCACCTAACATCGGAACCAGTTAGTGCTTGTAGTGAAGCGATTTTGCTGAGCTATGCTGGCGCTGTTTAGGTTGTTGAAATAGTAGGCCCCTAGGTTTTTGAACCTGCGACTAGCCGGAGCGCTGCAGGAGCAGTGGACACAAATCTGAAAATCGTGTTGTCTTTGCGGAAGGTTGGCATATATGGTCTTGTATGCATAAGGTCGGCGGCCCGCGCAGGGTCCTAATCGGTACGCGCTTGCAAAGCCTTCCCGCGGCGCTCTTTGGATAGCCAGTACAACACATGTTGTGAGGTGTAGAGTCTCCTAGGCAAGGGAGAGCATATCCACCGTGTCAAGTCGGGCGGCTGTGCGGAGGGCTAAAGCAAGCAACCACGCATTACGGGAATACAAGAGAAATTGACCAGTGTTGTTAAATTAGTTACATTTCTGAAAAGAAAAAGAAGCACTAGAAATTATTGATTAATTGGTATGTAACATACGTTGCACCGCCCCTTTCATGACGGATTGAAAGAGGTGCCCTGAATGCGGCTCCATCAGGCTGGCTAGCGCTAGGTAGACCCAGGGTGAGGTGGTTGGATCAAGTCCCCATACTCGCTTGTCAGTTGCCAGCTCCATTTCAGAAAACACACTCACTTCGTTATTTTTGTAAAAACCGTGTGTTTACGGTAGCACCAATTGATTAAATCTGCTGACCAGGAACATAATAAGTTGTTACCGCCTAGTCAGACCTGCTTTCATTAAGAGGTCTATAGGGCCATCTTCTCAAGTCAGTGGGCAGATGTACACTTAAAGAGATTCTTGGTTGAACGGCGGGAGGGATCCAGAGTTTGTTGTCTCCATGCCTCCGTATACAATACACACCGTGTACACGTTACAAAAATGAAGTGTATAATAAAATTGGGTGTGAATTATGCACTCACTTTCACACTATTGCCCTTAATGTTATAATAACTGATTCAACTGCTGTCGATATGCGTTATGAGTTTAAAATTAACAACACGACATAGTGAAGTCTGCACCGCACAACGACCAAGGATTGTTTTTTCTTGGACTTTTACCAAATTTCTGGTCAAATTACATGACTGTTGTCTGTTGTATATTGGGTATTCTATAAATTCACGACAACTTTCTCTTACAAGGAAACGCTAGAATAATTTGGCATTCTAAAGCGCAGATGGCGTTGTTGGTGGCCCGTGGCGTTGTGGGTATGTGCGTCGACCCCAACCTCGACGTCGTAGGTTCGATTCTAGCTGTGAGCGACAAAAATATTTTTCACGGCTCCACCTCTTTCGAGTCACTGACAATGCTCAAGGAGTATTTCCTGTCTAGAAAAAGCTTCTCAAACTTGGCCGTTCGGAGTCGGCATAAAACTCTAGGTCCCTTCCACTCGTGTGAGAACAATAGCACGTACAACACGAGTGATTGTTGAGAAGCTAGGCCCTGGCCCCCTACGGGCTGTAGCGCCACACATATATATATATATAAAGCGCAGATACACTGATTCTGTGCACTGAACACCCGCTAAAACTTCCTTTGAAGGAAATTTACAAAATTGTTCCGAAAATGTATTTGCAACAGGTACTAAACTGCAAATGGAATCAATAATGAGTTGTAGGGAAATTCGGGAGGGATGGCAAATAAAACACCAGGCTGCTTCGAAGGTTCTTTATTGACTGCTTTTACATTTCGCTTTTCTTTTACATATTAGTCAGGAAAACGGTGCGAGTGCACAGTAGGAATTGCGGATGGATCATTCGATCATTTAGGCCAATGGCAATTATTATAGCAAACGGATTCTCTATTTATAAAGTAAATAGAATATCCAATATACATTCGACACCATAAGTAGACGGACTGATTTAAATTAAAAGTGACTACAGTTCGGCCAGCCTGATCGAGTAATCGCCCCGATTACAAGTTCATTGATCGATTACTACATTTCATTGATGTTTTTAATACAAGAAAACAAAATACGAATACATTGAATAAATTGGTGAAGTGCACAGAATGCAGATAAAAAGATATATGTAAATGAATGAATAGGAATTTCAATTAGTCAAAAATACATTAAAATTTAACAAAACGAATTCTGAAAAGAGATATACTGAGTTAAACGGTTTGGCTATTTCAATATAAATATAATCAATCATTTTGTTTTATTTTCAAAGTCAAATAAATCAGGATCTCCACTCTCATCGTCGTCTTCAACATACTTCAAGTCGGACAACTCATTCAAAAATGGTCTCATGTTTGCTGGCGAAGAAACTCCTTTATATGGCGAACAGTTTCTTTAATACCATTGTTTTGAATATAATATATATTTTGAATATAACACCTTTGTAAACCTTGGGTATTATATGACAACTACTATAATACTTTTTATTTGATGTTTCATACTGCTCTATGTTATTGTTAGATTTGTTTCGACTTTTACCAAACCGTATTATTTTCGCTAACAAGCTTAAAATCAAATATTTCATTATGCGATCACAAACTTTTTGGTTCGTTCTAATGAGTGAAACGTTTGAAGGAACATAAAACAGAACCTTGTCTTTAATTGTACCGTATATAAAGTTATCATTCAAATCACGGACTATGAAAAACATTTTGTCATTGAGTCGGTCTATTCGTTGTATGGAATAATTGTCACTTATGGTTATTTCACTAACCTTGCAGTAATTAATATAAAGCCTCAGCTCATTATTTTTCTGCACAAGAATAATGGGCGACGAAAACGAGGGTATCGATTCACGAATGATCCCTGTTATCAATAAATTGTTTATAATATTTTGGAGCTTTGGCACATATAACAAACTCTCAGGGGGATTTTGCAAAGATATTTCCTTGGATAAATTAATCCGCGTTTTTAAATCATTACTAGCTGCTTTATGATTACTTGAAAAAGAAAAAGCTGATGTAAGTATATTTACATCTTTTTTAAAACACTTAGGTGAATCTACACAATTTGTTTGATCTTCTATTGATTCATTACAACTCACATCGATATTTAAAAAGTTTTGGACAAGTATGTTGTCATCGCTTGTATCCATCCGTTGTATATCCTCACTTGTAGCTGATGCATCATGAACATCAGATGGAAAGTGGAGATCCCGATCAGATTTAAACGATGAATAATTAGCCTTTCGTTGTAGAAGTACCAGACCATTTTTCCCCAGGAAATCTCTGCCTAAAATCACAGGATATTTCATTGAATGATTTTTAACAACTAATATTTTCAAATTTATAATTGAATTTTCATAACAAATGATACTGCTTATACTTCCCAGTACGTCCAGCGGTCTGTTGTTTACTCCAACATAACTGTTGTCCATTAAGTCCAAGGTTGATATTAAAAACGGTGGTAAAAATCCAACCTGGATAAAACTGATTGGACTCCCTGTATCCAACAGCGTCAAAAAGGTAGTCGATGTTTCCATTAGATCACTGACGAATTTGTAGCCGATATTTACTTCGAATTGATTGCTGCATGACAATTTCTCTTTGACACTTGATGTGTTTCTGCTGTCTACCCATCGCAATTCCGCTCCAATGTCTGCTCGGTCATTCACTTTCAAAGTCATTACCGACTTCTTAGTAGTGCAGTTTGGCGAAATGTGGCCAAGCTTTCCGCACTTAAAACACGATACTTCTCTCCTCTCAGGCCCGGGTCGAACACTGCTTCGATTGAAAGCGTGAGAATTTATATCTGCTCTCCTAGGCTGAGCACTATGTTGTGTTCTTCTTGCTCCGTTATCAGAGTACACATTGCGACAATTGCTTTTTAACTTCTCATATTTACGTAAGGCTGACTTTAACTCGCTTATGCTATTTGCACTGTACAAAATCGTTTTATTTATTTCAATATCTGTGATACCTCTAATAATGAACTGAATCACGTCTTCTTCTTCAACGGAACATTGTGAAGCAATTTCTTGCATAGAGAGAACATATTGTTGGAATGTCTCATCACGACGTTTCTTTCTATTTTGAAGGTCATTATAGACATCCGCCTTGGTAACATTTCTTTTAAATTCGCACATCAAACACTTTTTTAATTCATGCCAACTTTTAGGGATTGTAGTTCGTATATATATTTTTGCTGTACCTGTTAACATCCTTTTTCCATAAAGAAATTTGTTCCTTTGGTCCAAATTCAGTATTTCAGAGTATTCCTCAAATTGTTCTATCCAACGTTGTATAGGCAGATTGTCATCGCCACTAAAAGCTGGTATGGAGTCCTCAATGTCCTTGAAACAAGCAGTCGTTTTAGCACTGGATGCTGCATCCTCCAACTGAATTCCTTGAATTTGTCTTCTCAGTTTAGCTATTTCTTCTTTCTTTTTGTGAATCCTACGTAGTTTTTCTAATTCCTCGTCCAAAAGTTCCTCTTCCGTACGCTGTTCTTCTTCTTCATCCTCTTCAGTTTCAGAAACCTGTTGATCGATGTACTCCGGAGCTGGTTGATTCGAATTTTCGCGTATAATTTTTTGCAGATCTTCTTTTGTAAAGCCCTCGACACTTTCTTGCACACGAAGTTTTAATTCCGTTTTTGTACCACTAGTGTGTTGCTTCAAAGATCTTAACACTGCTTTAAGAACGAGTACAGTCGCTGAATCCAAAAATACAAACCACGCATCAAACATTTTCTTTGACTTTCGCAAATAACGTTAAATACAAAATTGAAATTTATTAATTACGTACACTTGAGAGATAATTAGACTTTCTACGATTCAAACAACAAGAACAATATTCTATTTCCCGTTTGTCCTTTTTTTCACTTTCGCGAGGTATCTCACTTCTGATTAATTGTAGGGAAATTCGGGAGGGATGGCAAATAAAACACCAGGCTGCTTCGAATGTTCTTTATTGACTGCTTTTACATTTCGCTTTTCTTTTACATATTAGTCAGGAAAACGGTGCGAGTGCACAGTAGGAATTGCGGATGGATCATTCGATCATTTAGGCCAATGGCAATTATTATAGCAAACGGATTCTCTATTTATAAAGTAAATAGAATATCCAATATACATTCGACACCATAAGTAGACGGACTGATTTAAATTAAAAGTGACTACAGAGTTTTGCAAAATTTACGACCACCAACTCGCAGCCAGAATATTCAGCACCCATTTAGCAATGTCGTTAAAATTTAAAGACAATCTTTTGTGTAGTTTTTTTTTTGTATTATTTTTTATTGGATCAAATAACATAATAATGTCAGATTGTCAGCAAAAATGCGCTTGAGGTGGCCGAGCCAGTGAAGTCATCTTCTGGACTACATCCACATAATGGTACAGCTCGTAGAGTTCGCAGTTGTGTCTTCTCCTCAATAAATATCCGATGTAGACTTTTTCTTTCGAAGAAACCAAGAATCATCTCTAGTTTTGCTTAGCGTCCAGCTTTCGACTTCATAAAGCAGGACTGGCATTATGAAAGTCTTGTAGAGCATGATTTTGGTCTTTCGATCCCATTGGTTTTGACAAACCGAAGTAGCATATTCAGCCTTTTCGTCGTTGACCATAAGACCAGCTCGTGTCGCCTCTTCTTCAATTGCCGCGTTGGGACGACGCGACGATTTTGATATCATCTGTATACCCCAACAGCTGGACTCGCTAGTTGGTGCCCTCCGTGTTTACAGCAGCCGCCGCACTTCTTTAGTACCAAATTGAAAAATTAACAGATGCACTATGAGTGCTTTGGTCAGTTTTAGTTTGACACTGATGGGGAGTATACGTTTGCTAATTGACAAACCTCCAAGGAACGCATACACCTTCGACACTAGGTATACTGTCTATATGGTCAGTCCAACTAGTTCAGCTAGTAGTTACCTCTCCAGTTGCATAGACCTCCTATATTACTGTAGCCGTCGGGGCTGTATTGCTCGCCATCGAGACCAGTTTTTTCACTAGCATTGTGTCAGCCGTAGACGGGGAAGTTGAGGCGTTAACAGACGTGTACATTTTCTTTAATATATAATATGGGTGGCGCTACAGCCCATGGAGGGCCAGGGCCTAGCAACGCAGCAACCACTCGTGTTGTGCGTGATAGTGTTCTCTGATGAGTGGAAGGGACCTACAGTTTTATGCCGACTCCGAACTGCCAAATTTGAAAAGCTTTTTCTAGACAGGAAATATTTTTTGAGCATTGTCAGTGACTAGAAAGAAGTGGGGTCATGAAAATTATTTTTGTCGCTCAGAGCTGGAATCGAACCTACGACGTCGAGGTTGGGGTCGACGAACATACCCACAACGCCACGAGCGTGATTTTAATAATTTTTGTTGTTTTGTTTGTGTTAACTGTTGTGTTTTAAAATTAGGTTCCCACAAGCAGGGCCGTAAATAAATGTCCGTCCGATCGGCGCCGCCCTTTTTACAACAGACTCTCGCCAGGATGTCTGAGGTAGCTCCTTAATGGTTGATTTAACCCCCAACCTGGCATTCCTGAGCACGGTTTGCTGAACGCTCACTCCACCATTGACATTAGGTTTGACTACCACTTAGCTTCCAGTCATCAAATGAATACGAGGCCATAATTACTTATCCTACTTAAGCACAGACACAGAGAAAAGGTAGGTAGTCGCGCCAGGGCTCCCTCGTTACAGATGGGTTTCTACGTGGGCGAGTTGTTAGCCTTCGGCTGCATGCATTAGTTCACCTCACAAGGAGTGTCATGAAAGCTATCCAGGTCCAGCTGAGTTCGAGCTACGCCTCGACAATTATCGTTGGTGGCTTCCGGCCAAGTTGAGAGCGATCAGCAACTGTGTCCTGTGTGTACAGACCCTGCTTTCCATTCTCCACGTCCTTCATACATCCGGTGTAGTCACGAAAATGCAGCTAGCTCTGGTCCTTCAATTACAGAGTTTAACCAGCCCCCACTTGGACGAGGATTCGAAGCAGCAATGTGTGATTCTACGTCGGATCTGGAGATCACGTCTGTCCCGAGGTAAGACAGTAGTTACGTGGCCCGATCTATTAGACCTTCACATCCTTCAACCGCTCGACTGAATGGTGCGGTTCTCTCTTGCCTAGGACATTCGTGTCATATGTTGGTGCAAGAGCTGTGAAGACTATCTAGTGACTCGTCAAATACCCTGTAAATAGTGACTATTTCTTCTCACCGACAACTGCAGCTCTCGCATTTGTTTGAACACATCACAAGGGATGCTGTTGAACCTGAGGATTTGGCGCACAGAAGTTGTATGTCAACTTGACTTGGTATCGATGGGGCCATTCTACAATATCAAAGGGCACCCGCTTCCCTCAATAATAGCTCAAACAATGAACGAATGCTATATCGCCGCCAAAGAAGTGTACGCAACAAAATTGAAGCAACGGCCGTCTATTGATTCCCAGTTATCTTTGGAAAAGAATGAAAGCAACAAAGTGCGTACGCTACTAATACAGCAACATTCAAAGTCGATGAATGCTTAGAAGACGATGACACTGCTTAGTTTATGAGGTAAACGTTGTTTTTGTGGACTTAATTGGATAAGGAATCATGCCGATTATGTTAAGGCAGATGATGGAACCAATTTCGCATGAAGGAGTTACCCTTTCGGTTTCCCAGAAATCTTGAATCAAAACAAAAATCACTACCAACTCGATGGTAGTTTGACGATCGCTTTGCTTTTCTGTTGGTCAACGCAGTTTACTTACATTTAGGACCACAAATATTGGAGTGCAGCAGCAGCTTGTGAAGTTGACCGTCGTTAAAATTGAAAGAGAGTATATTGTGTAGTTTTTTTGTATTATTTTTTATTGGATCAAATAACATAATAATATCAGATTGTCAGCAAAAATAAGAGAAAAATGAAACAAAAAAAAAATAAGAAGAAATAATAATCAGAGTTCTTGAAAAAAATAAAATAAACAAAAATTAGCACATACAACTAAAAACAAACTGTAATCTTAATAAATTCATTCAATTCCTATATTTTGGCATAGCTTCACAAAGAACTTAAAAATACAATTACTCAGCCAACAATCATTACTCTGATGAACAAAAAATAGAATTTTTATTTTAAACATAACTGAAATACTTTCTGTTCTCGTTTTTTCTGTTTTTTAATTAATACCTACTTTGGACAACGTTTAAGTTATACTACGTATATAAAAAGTGTTTTGTTAATATTCAAAAAAAAAATAATAGATGTCGTCAGTTTAAGTCACAAATAATTTCGTCCTGCGAGGATAACGGAAGTACTAACCAAATAACACAAAAATAAAAAATAAAAATTAAGAAATAATTCTACAATATGTATAAGAAACAAAATAAACATAAACAAAAAAACAAACAAATTAGGTATACATAAATATTTCCTAATAGGAAACGAAGGCTTTAATTACAATTTATTTACACATTTAAATAAATTATATTAAAAACTTTTTATTCACTATGGTGGTACTTTACATATGACTTTTTTAATTATTTTCACAGACAGTTGCGCATTTATAATGTTGATAATACATAGACACATATATCTATACACAGTATATATGTATAATTTATATAAAAATTTTATATAGTTTTTTTTCATTTTTTCTTGTTGAATTTTGTTTTGTTTAAGCCTAAACATTTGGTGTGTATTTTTTTTTTTCTTTTGTTTAAACTATTTTATAATCGGAACAGCCATGTTGTTTGATTTTATTTGGGTTACAAAACACGTAAAGATGGGGGAGGATAGACAGGAGGAGGAGCTAGAGATACAGTTTTTTTGAGCGCAAAAATAGAGTGAATATTAACAAAAACAAAACTAGGCCTGATTGAAGGGTGATCAGGTCCAGAGGAAGGATGTGTGTGGAGTTAACATTTTCGTCAAGTAATATCATTTGTTGTCCATTAAGAATATAGAGAAAAAGAAGGTTAAGTAAAAACTAAAAAGTGTATACTTCCTGAATGAAAGATGGTTTAACGAATACTTATTTCAATATTGAAGGTACTGTCAAATCTTAAATTCATTTTTAACTTCCGAGTTGATGGTGCACTCGGGATGTGACTGAGAATGGAGGTGGTCGAGGGACCGCTGGTGGAAGGAGGTGTCGTTTGGAGAGAGTCTTCGGTCTTTGTGGAGTTGGATGGAAGACCAGATTCGATCTGGAGAAGGCTTTCGCATGAATTCTGAACTTGGTTGCCTCAAGTGAACGGTCAAGTGGCAGGCGAATTTGTCAGCGATTTTGGAAAGAACAACTTGAGCTTGTTTTTGGAGTTTCTATGGAATTTGGCCACCTTTTTGGAATTTTTTTCGTCGACTCTTCTTTTAAAACCAGAAACTGATGGTCACTACAGGGCCGTGCATTTTTGGGTGTGATCTCAAATTACCCTATTTATGGCGAAAAGGAGCTGTCATTTATCCGAATTTCGTGGTCTTTCGTCAAGTTTCGTTAAGTTCCCTGAAAACCAGGTCCATTCAGGACCGTGCATTTTTGGGTGTGTTTTCAAAGTTCCCTATTTATGGCGACCTGTCAACTCCATCTGAATTTCACCAAGAATTTATCCGAATTTCGGGGTCTTTCGTCCAGTTGCGTTAAGTTCCCTGGAAACCTGGTCTATTCAGTGCCGTGAATTTTTGGGTGTGATCTCAAACTACCCTATTTATGGCGGAAAAGAGTTGTCAGCTCCATCTGAACTTCACCGAGAATTTATCCCAATTTCGTGGTCTTTCGTCAAGCTTCGTTAAGTTCCCTGAAAACCTGGAATTTCTCTTCTTTGCCAGCTTTTTTGAATGAGGACCCCTTCGCAAAGGAAGACTGATGACAATTTAGCCGTAAAATCACGCACTTCTCTATCGAACATACCTCCCTCTCTCTCGCCAGTCACATTAAGTGCACCATTTTCCTCAAATCTGCTTCTTCTCATTACATATAAAACCTCTTAAACCTAAATTTACACATATGTATAGTATATCTTGCTTTTTTTTTCATTTTTGTTTTCTTTTTTTTTCAATATTTCAACTTAACCTAGTTCTTTTTTTGTTTTTTTTTTTCAACTTAAACTTTATTCCTTTTTTTTTCTTGTTTAATTTGCCATGCATCTTAGCCTATTCACTTAAATCCTAAAATCCTTAATCAATGTTAATCAATAGCTAACCAAAAAAAAAAAAAAACAAAAAAAAAATCTGTTTATACTGGCAACACTCTCTCATCGATCACACTTATTCGCCATGATGGCCGCCAACATGTCCGCCATGGAATTCTGCGTAGAATTCCTCAATACTGACAAATGTGCCCGTTATGAAGCCAACAACACCGAATGCCATCAGCAGGATGTTCTTCCACAAGCGCCACTTGTACTTGCCATAACCGGGCTCCTCGTGGTAGACGGCAAGTTCGATAATGGATGGCACCATAAGACCGAGGGTACTTAGGCACACGGCGCCGATGAGCGAGATGAACGGTCCAAGATTGGGAAGAGCCGCTGCAATGCCACCGCAAAGGATCTAGAAGGATGCAAAATGTTAGTACCTGCTGGAGAGCGGTGACCGTGGGGGCTACTTACAACAAGGACGACGCGGAGCGCGTATTCGCTGGCGTTCTGCTTGTCAGCGGATATCTTGTGCTGGATTCCCTTCCAGATAATACTCATGGGTACGTAGAATTGTAGGGTGAAGGTGAAGAAGATTGCAATCGCGATCATTACCTTTACTGATTGAGCTAACCTGGATAAAATGAAATGAGAAAATTAGCAAGGGGTATGGAATGGATTTTGTAGAGGAAGGTGGTTTCTTGGCGGTTCTTTACTAGGACTGGCAAGTGAAGCTCGGGTGGATGGTAGACATGCGCTGGTTTTTTATATGAACGCCCTGTCCGCGAATTAGGGGAACAAACTGAGGTCAATAGTCACCAGACAGTTCGTACAACATGTAGACTGCCGTTTAGACTCAACTCATTACTGAACCCCACTCGAACACATCGATTCCTCTGTCAAAAGTTTGAGATGGTGGTTAAAGGACACGATTCAACAACGAATTAAGCAGAAAATCCAAACAGTTCTATGGATCTAGCGATTAAGGTGGTTTTTAGTTCTCGCCATGAAAACTCTCCCAATACCAAAGCACCGGACGACTCTAAGGGCTTAAGATCGTGTACCCTATTGGAGTCTTTGTTTACTCTCTACAACAATCTTGGTGACGGCAAGATCGATAATGGAGAGACATGTCGTTCGAGGCCAACTTCCATCTCTCACTGTAACGTTAAGAAAGGGAAACAGAAGGCTTCACTTGGCTTGGTGTAGATATTCTGACAACGTGTGTTGAACGAGTGAAACTTGGCTAAAATAAGACCGAGTTGTAGACTACGACTAATGAGAGAGATAGATAAAGTGAGTGGTTCACCCCTTTTTAGAGCCACTCTGACATATTTGGAGCTCCGATCAAAAAAGTTGTCTCCAAGGTCATGAGCTTGGAGCTACAGCCCGAGACTATTAACAAGTTCTTGGAAAATTGTAGTGACAGTCTCTTTTAAGCTTGTATGTGGCCCACCAGGTACAAGGCTCATGAATTAAACATGTCGACTTTTCTGCGAAAGCGTCACAGTAATCCATCGGGATCGATTGAACGATTGAACAAACAATTCGTCAACACAAGCAAATTAAGTCACAAGGAGTCTACGGTACGTGACCGAACTTAAGGGTAACTGAAGGGATTGACAACAACTGCCATTGTTCTCCAGTCAGTTGTTTGTGATTCAGAACGTTTCGCAGAAGCGATGACTTTATAGATTTGTCCCTTGTTAGTGCAGTAGCTCGTCATTAACGGTGTATTGCACTTTTATACTTTTGTAAAAGCGTTGTCTCCCTTACTGCATGGCTTGAGCGATGGCAATTGAACAAAACTTGATCTTCAAAGCGAACGAAAAGTAAACGTCGTCAAATTTTAACTTATGCTGCATTCCAACACCAACCGTCATTTAAAGAGGAAGCGAATTATCTTTTCGTCAATTAAGTAACAACACTGACGGCTACTATGGGCTACTATACTACTCTACAGCATGTGTATGCTTGCGATCGCCCCAATACTGAAAAAGAAATTGAACGAAACTTAACGAAACCGTGTGAAGTACATATTATGATTACATTATTGTCTATTCGCTCGATTGTTTAAGTTGATGGAAGTTTGCATAAGTCTACATCGCTGCTTAACACCAGACGCAAGTCAATTTTGCGGTGGGCCATGTCTTATTTTTAATAACTTTGCTTCAAATATCCACAAAGGAGTTTTATAAAAGCTCACTTCTGCAAATATCAGTAGAGGAAGTCTGAAATCGGGCACAAATATTCAGCACAGCCAACTTGAACCAAAGTACATAGAAACAGGAAATCAAGTTAAACTTCTTTGTTGTCATTCGAGAACGATGCAGCACGCTCCCACAACCCGGCATTATTTAAAACCCGGCCCCATTCGACGATCAAATCGTTTACATGGGAGAACGGCTGTCTTCCCACATCTACACGGCAGAACGGAAGCTGTCTTCTCACATCTCAATGCCAAACTAAATCCTTGCCAAAACCAACACCCTTCCCTCCAAGTCTTTAAAGTGCAGCAACTGGCACCAATTCCCCTCCTCGCAAGGAACCACCATCCAAAGATAAACACCAAAGATAAACAAAAAAATATTTAAATAATCCAAATCAACTTACTTGTCCTCCACAGGTAGATTCAACGTAATACTGCCCTGTGTCTCGTCGCCATACTTCAGGAAGCCAAAGAATCCGACCAGCGCGTACAGAGTGATGACAACACCCATGCCCAGGTTCAGCACACTGGGGCATCCAATGAAATGTGTTGGGTTCTTCATGTCGTTCTCCAGGGACATAACTACACCGATGCCCTCCAGCGCGAAGATGACAGTACCGAAGAACAATGGCCACTGAATGACATCGGTGATGCCGTCACGTTCGGACAGCGACGGCGTATCCGTGAAGACGTACGTGAACGTGATGATGATGCCCACGAATATCAGGATATTGGCGATCATCGAGAACGGCGTCAGGAACTTGAGGTTACGAATGAGGCACATGAAGATCAGCGGTACTGTGAAGATGGCGATGTACAGCCGGATGTTGATGTCGGTTTCGATGTAGTAGTCCATCACTTGCTTGATATTGGTCGCCACGAACACCAGATAGATGCAGCAGCAGCCGATTAGATCGATGACCAGGAACGTATTCACGACGAACCGAATGAAGCGCGACCACTTGTTCAGGCTTGGCGGTCCGTCGAGGAAGGCTTGTTCGGCAACGTCGGCGAAACCCATCGCGGGGATCTTCCGCCGCCGGCACAAGATGTGAGCGCACTTGACGAGGATGTGCACGCAGTAGGTGCAGATTGTACCGACTGCGAATGTTGCGATTAAACCGAACCAGAGGCCGGCGTTCATGAAGGCCAGCGGCATCGCAAGGATGCCCGAGCCTAGGGATCCCTTGAGCAAGTGCACGAAGGTTTCGACATCGCTGTTGGAAGAGAAAGAGAAAAAAAAAAAGGTTTGTTAGAAATTAGTTGAGATGGTGGGTTGAGTTGATGTGGGCGATCTTGTGCTTGTGGATCGAGATGATTTCAACTGAAAGTGGAATTGTGGGATGTCAAGGGGGTTTGTTGGTTTCAATCTTCGCCGATCTGGGCCCCAGATAGCAGGTGTTCCTTCACAAGCTGCCTGCTTCTGTATACACCTACCTAGCTTGCTAAGCCACTCCTTCTTTCGCCTCGGTGCGTCGAGTCGAAGACTCATTGGGCCAGAAACACGTCATCCATGCTATCGACATGGCCTAGCCATTTTAAAAGTTGGATCATTATTGGGCGCTCGGAATGACGCTGTTCTGTTCGTATTTGATGCCCAAGACGCAACCAGGACCCACGATCGCTGATGTTTGGTTAGAACGATGGAAGCTGTCAGGTCTATTAGTTGCCTTTTGTTTATACCGTCTTAACGTCTGTTTAGGGAAACGCTTCGAAAGTCGAATAAAGTAGACACTTTAAGAGCGATCAACAACGCAAAAGGACCCTCGTAACCACTGTTTAAGGTAATGGCAGCCTATACTATATAAGACGGTCCATAGGGACACCCTCTAGTTGCACAACTTGACTGGTGGCAGTAGACGCAGAAATTCGGCCCACACTTGGACAGCAGGGCTACCATTCTATGAACTGAGCGGAGTGAGCAGATGTTCATATCAAGTTCGGGGATAGATTGAGACATCTAGGAACAGGCAATTCATTTGTTCCTTGTGCCATCAAGAGCTGAGTTTCGACATCTATGGTGAAGGTTGGGGTTTGAATCCGGACACGCGAACTTTTAAACTTTCATGGCACCGTCTGTATCAAGTGAATGATCGTAATTATGAGACAGGCCGGTTCCATTGAAGGCAACATCTAAAATTTGGGGTAAAGTGTCATAAGGAGGAGAAGAGGTCCATCAGCTCAAGGCAATCGTCTGCACTTCGTATTTCCGAGCCCAGCTCAGTGGTCACTCAAGACAGAAGGCCTTGCCGCCGTGTAAGCAGAATTTTGATGTGATTTTCAAGAAGACCGATTTTCAGACCCGGCCTCACCTTCCTCGAGTCATCGTCTGTAGTCAAAAGACTCCAATTATGGGCCAACACTATTCTTGGCCAGCCGCTTCTTCCCCATCACACCACGATGATTAAGGTCTTTTTCAAGCGCCACCATTGACACGTCCGTTCACTGTGTGGACCACTTTAAATGCGGGCGAAGTCTGCCGTCCAGAGAAGCGCTAGGAAGACACACTGGCCCTGAGAAACCAAATAATTGTCATATTCAAGGCAGCAGTGAATCAAAGGCGCTTGAGAGACTGAAGTCAGTTTCATCATGAGAGAGTGCAGAGGTTTAAAATAAAAATAAAAATGTCCAAGCCAAGGTAGGTAGATCGGTAATTCGATGCACTGAGGGACTTGTTGCCGTCGGATCTTCTTCTTCTTCTTGTGGCGCTACAGTGCGGGGTGAACCTGGGCCTCAGTCAACAATCCTCTCCAGCTGGGACGATCCTTAGCCAGTTGCCTCCAATTTCGCACTCCAAGTTGGTTGAGGTCCTTCTCCACTTGAGTGCGCCATCGGGTTCGTGGTTGTCCTCTATTGCGTTGTCCCACTAATTCGGAGTCGAAGACTCTTCGGCTGTATCCGTGGGATCTACTGTAGTCCAATCACCAGCCACTGTCTTCTTTTCTTCGCTAGGTTTGATCAATCACAAACCATGCCAGTTTTAAAGATCAGCTCTTGCAACTATGGCGTTGACCAGGCGTATGATACCAGACGCGAGAGAAGACCACATCACATTGCACGAAGGATTTCTATAGAAGGTGGGTCAAGGAACATTCCAGATTGTGACACCACTCCGAGAAGATGGAGGAGCAGCGTTTGTACGAATAGACTTTGCTTCGAAATCTGTCCTCTTTGGTGCAACAAATGTTCTTCGATGTGAGGGAGTACTAATGCTCATCTCAGTTGTGCACCTAAGCCATCTTGTTTCGCTCTCATTGTCTCTACTTCTTGCTTTTTTTTCTCATTGAATTGCGGGACACCGCATCTTTTCCCCTCCCGGTTGAAAGACGCGCTACAAAAGTTCGAAAGGAATGCACCCCAAACATTTTAAATGTACAAAGCATTGCAAATATATCGTAGGTGCTTGTATAAATCCATAAACCGATTGTAGGTACTGCCACATTCTGTCGATCGTTTTACACAAAAGACTGCTCGCAGGATGGGTGCTCCATATAATGATTTGTGCAGAAGCTGCATGGATGAAGAGGAGGAAGAGAATACTCATCACCTTCTCTGCTCCTGCAGTGCTCTTGCCAGTCGTAGGTTCCTGCACCTAGGCTTACTACTTATGCGGCCGTAACGAGCTAAAAAGTGCTAGCATTGGCCAACCAAAACGGTTCATCAGCAGCACCAACTGGTTCCAGCGTTAGGAGAGGTCAATCCGCGTGGTATCATAATGGGCCTACTCTGGCCTAAGTGTGAATGCTCTGCAGCAGTCGGCCACTAGTACCTAACCTAACCTAACCTACACAAAAGACGTTCAACTAAACTGAGGATCAGATTTTACTGTGAAATGGGGCGAGTTGAACCAAAGCCTACAACTGTGTTCCAGGTTCAGCTGAACCTAAGTTTAAGCCTTCACTGTGAAACTGGGTGATCTCTTTGGAGTCCATTTCGAGCTCAAAAAGCATTTCTGTCTACAAAAGGGTTCTCAAACTTGACCGTTCAGAGTCGGCATCGAACCGTAGATCCCTTCTACTCGTAAGAGAACAATAGCACGAACAATACCAGTGGCTGCCTCGCGTGGCTATCTACGTAAAACATCACTGGAAACTGGGCTACTGAGCCGAGCATTGAGTGCATGAGTGGCACAAAAATGGAAGGCTCACAAGAAAGTGGGAACAGTGATCTTGTCCTGACACGTGATCAACATTTAGGGGTAACCAGTCTGTTGAAGTGGCCCGTGGCGTTGTGGGTATGTGCGTCGACCCCACCTCTTTCGAGTCACTGACAATGCTCGAAGAGTATTTCCTATCCAGAAAAAGCTTTTCAAACAAAGCCGTTCGGATTCGGCATTAAACTATAGGTTCCTTCCACTCGTGAGAGAACAATAGCACGCACAACACGAGTGGTTGCTGAAAAGCTAGGCCCTGGCCCCCCACGGGCTGTAGCGTTACCCACATTATTATTATTATAAGTCTGTTGAAGTGATGCCGAGCTCTCCAATGCACATCCCCACAAAGCGCGCACATCTAGACAGACTACACAGCACTTCAATTTCTTCAAGAATGTCCAAACCCCCAGCATATTCATAAAAAGACAATCATTCTCCATCAGCATCAGCATCCCTCCGTCGGTCAAAAAAAAATTGTTTACCGATTCTTTTTTAGGAATTCTGCCAAATGAGTAACCCAAGGAGATCTCCGAAGTGCGTCACACTTGCGTGGTCCGTCCGTCCGAGTCGGGCTGTGTGTGACCAGCACACTCCCACTTTTTTTTGCATTTTGCATCAGACGTGGGCTATTTTTGGTAAATACTTTTAAGTAACGTGTTTTCTTCTGTTTTTTCCATTTGTTTGGTAAATATTATTATTTCGGTTTTTTTTTCTCTTTTTTGCGTTCTAAACAAGGCGTCGTTTGTCAACCGGGCGGTTGTTTGTTAATGGCGTGTGAAATTATTTCGCTGGCGGGATCGTAAAGACAGAAATTCATTTACGAGCAACTGCAATTAAAAGCGGAATTCAACGAGGAAATGCTTGTACATCAAAGGTCACTATGCGTGGAATTTGGCAGCAATTCGCGAGGTCTTAAATTGAGGAGGAGTAATTTGAAAGAAAGTGAGGGGTTGTCTGGAATTGATCACGAAATTAGTTAGATTTTGCTTAAAGGTCATTCACTTTGTCGTAAGGGGCGCTTTATTTTATGTACTGCTCAATTGGTTTACGTCCTTAATGAAGGAAATATAATTAGCGCGTCTGAGGCGTTGCTGGGTCCGGGGTCCAGCTTCTGCAGCATCGCTTGTGTGCTACTAAGAGTAGAGAGGGATCTATAGTTTTTTTGTTGGTTACGAAAATGTCAGCATCTTGTGCTACAAAGTTGTTGGCGTCGAGAATTGAACCGAAGTCGCTGTGCCTTCCCATTTTGCGATGTCAGCGACGATATTAGTCAGTCGTCTGCTATGACTTGGGGCAGCTAAAGTAGGGATTCGGTGGCGAACCTCTTCGATTTCGTACGATGCTAAGAATTCACACATGGACCGAGAGTCAACAGAAGTGGTAGTTCTTTGGAACAGAGGTGTGTTGACAGTCAAATTAGTCTAAGCAAATACGCAGTGGGTAGGGGACGAATGCACTCGTGACAGAACATTAGCACGCACAACACGAGTGATTGCTGAGAAGCTAGGCCCTGGTCCCCTACGGGCTGTATCGCCACCCATATTATTATTATTATAGGGTACGAATGCGATGACGGTGAGGAGAAATTGACATTGTGTGACACAACAGCTGGCGGTGGACCTATAATCTATAAGCCTCTTCATCTACCTCCATCTCTAGCTAACCGCCTCTAGTTTCGCACAACAATTTGTTTGAGGTAATTCTTAACTCGTATGTGCCACCTTGGACACGTTCATCCATTGGTGCTCTGTGTGCGCCATCTTAAATGCGCGACTTGTCTCTTTTGCTGTCAGAATTGAAGAATTCGAAGAAGAAAAAAACTTACAATTTCTCGCTTCTAAAGAGCGAGAGACTCCCCAAAAGTGTCAAAGGTAGGCAATTGAGCATCCTGACGGAATTGACACGACAACCCTTAGACCAAGGTGTTGGGTACAATACTAGAATGATGTATACAAGATTACGCATTAACTGACAGATCTGACGTAGAGGGGGATGACAGCGGTTGAATTGTTCTTCGTCCATATTAGTCCAAAGATAATTATGGATTGTACATTTTTGTAAAGTTAGCAGTTAGTTGTATACATCATTCTTGAGTACAATATATAGTTTCTAGGGAATGTACAAAATCGGGCTACGAACTCCGAAAAATCTATCACAGAATTCATTCGTAGTAGAATTAATGGAAAAACGGCTACAAATTTCGTAAAGCTTACTATCGTTGAACACGAATGAAGTGGAAATTTCTATGTTTTTCTACGATAAGTTATTTACGTCGCAGTTCATAATTCTGTTCGGATTTTGTGATAACATTTTGTCGTAGTTCCTATCGTTCGTAGATTTAAAAGCCAGATCCACGAATGAGTCTTAGGAGGGTATTCATGTCGGGTCCTACAGCCTTATGACGAAATGCTTTCCTAGAAAATTGTGTCTTTTTTTGCTGGATGGGCAATCGCAGATGTTTGATGAGTTCGTTTTCCGGCTCAGTATGTTCAGACGCATTGCATGTGTTCATATGGCACTCCGTCCGGCAAAGACTCCTATTAACACGGATACAACTCTGAGACTAAAGTGATCAGTGGTGCTCAGCGTGCGCCGTAGAACCCTTCTGCTGCACCAAAACCCAGTCCAAGCCATCAGGGCATCATCAACTATTTTTGTTTTTATGAAGCTGATCGGTGTAGGCCCTAATGGAAGTGCTGGAGGTTCCTCCCAGACCGCTTTTCATTGTCTTGCATTTCAGTATGACGAAGGTATTGCAGTTAAACGCAATTGCAATGACTTTCGACAAGAAAAGTTTACACAGCAAAACGCAGCGCAAATAACCTTCAAGCAGTGGTAACAGCCAAAAACGTTGGCAAGAGAAAAGAGAAACTATTCTAAGAGACGGAATTTGCTGACCTACGAAGCCTAACACACCATATTTCAAGGTGTGGGCAGAGTCAAAGTTAGGAGAAAAGTTAACATCGAAAAGCACGGAGGTGGTGGCGTAATAGATGATAGTCTAGTCCATATTAAGATTAGATAATGTGAATCGATTTTGTAAATTGCACAAATAACATCAGCACCGAGATCAAGCGTAGGATAACTCTTGCCAACCGCTGTTTCTTCGGGCTCAAGAGGCAATTGAGTAATAGAGCCCTTTCTCGAAGAAACAAGTTGACTCTATATAAGACCCTGATCATCCCAGTCCTGCTATACGGCGCGGAGGCGTGGACAATCTCGAAAGCGGATGAAGAAGTCCTTGGTCTCTTTGAAAGAAAAGTTCTACGCACGATCTTTGGTCCTGTTTGTGTTGACGGGTTCTGGAGGAGAAGGTTCAATCACGAACTGTACGGGCTGTACAGCGACATGAGCCTAGTTAGGCGTCTACGGATCCAACGCCTACGGTGGCTAGGTCATGTAGAGAGTATGGACACCACAAGTGGAGAAGGACCTCAACCAACTTGGTGTGCGAAACTGGAGACAGCTAGCCAGGGATCGCACTAGTTGGAGAGGCATGTTGGTTGAGGCCCAGGTCCACCCCGGACTGTAGCGCGACACAAAGAAGAAGAAGCATCGATTTTAGGACACACAACTTTCAGAGCACTTCTTAGCCGAATACGTCGACAATTTACCTAATCTAGGCTGAAGTTGAACACCGCACGGCAAGCTGTCAAAGGACATCCACTTTACAACAATCGCCTCCACCAACTCCATGGTCGAATTTAAATGTTAATGAGTGCACAAGGGAATGTCTGTTCCTGACGTCAGATCGGAGAATATACTAGAAATGGGTGAGTGGTGGCAAGGTGTAGCAATAAGGTCGGGGGTCTTATTTTCTGCAGCGGAGGATTTGATATGAAACCAGACGAACCTGGTGAAATCATAAATGTTGCTGTGTGAATGCGGCCATGAAGGCAAATGCAGTCACAACAAGTCTTCAAGGACTCAAGGGGTTTTCAAGTCGTTCTTGTAAAGGGTGGCTAAAAGACTAATTAGGCTTATTAGGTTATTCAGGCTTATTATGAAAATTGACGTTCAAATCAAAATGCATATCGCCATAAGCCACCCTAAACAGTCACTCTTTGTGGGTGCATTGGCTTTTCGACAATCACTCTTGGATTATGCGCCCAAATGCGGCAATTCTGCTTATTGACGAATCCAATGATGTGAAAATGTTCCTCATCACTGAAGATGATTTTCTTCGAAAATTGATCATCCACTGTTGCCATCTCTTGCCACCATTCTGACCATTGACGACGCTGGAAATGGTCAAGAGGCTATAGTTCTTGAGTCAATTGCACCTTGTAAGCGTGTAAATGCATGTCTTTATGCATAATGTTCATCAATGACGAGCGTGAGAGGTGCAATTGTAGGGCACGACGACGAGTTGAGGTGGACGGCTCTTCAGCCACACTAACTCGAAAAGGAGCAATATTTTCTGCAGTACGAACTGTACGAGCATGCTCTGGTGTTTTCACATCTCTTACAGGCCCGGTTTGCTCAAATTTTTCCGATTGTACGCACCTTTGGACGATTACGTTGACCGAACAAATCACGAAGTGCACGATATGCATTTTGATTTGAACGCCCATTTTTATAATAAGCTGGAATTACTTTAACGCGTTGCTCGATTGTGTATCTTTCCATGGTTCAAATTGAGTTAGTCTGAAATTGAGAAATGTCAAATGAAATGCAGAAAAAAATTTGACGTTTAGCTGCGGTTGACATTCAACATCGGCCCTTAAAATGTAACCACCCTTTATAAAGGCTTTTCGAATAAGAACTTGACAACTTTGAGTTTCATTTGATTTGAACGCACTCTTTCATTAATCATCAAACTGTCACTGTCACTGTCTAAATACACGAACGAGCAGCGTCTGCAAATTTTCCAACGAAATTCGGAGTCGGTGACAGCAACTTTAAGAGCGTTAGCTCCAATTTTCGGTTGTAATTCTCAACAGGCAACAATAAGTTTAGATGTTGAGCCTACATATTCGTTGTGTGATGTTGCCGTTGTAAGAGATTATCAATATATATCTGTTTAGAATTTAGTGTCACCCTCTGTTAAATTTTCAATTTAAATACACATACTCTGCTAAGTTCGTGTTAAGAAATACTACATTCTTGTACACAGCTGTGAGCACGAACGACTCAGCGTTGATGTTAGCCGATTTGCTTGCAGCGCTCTGTAAATGACATTCAGGCAGTCCCAATGAAGATTTCGTTGAAACAAGACTTGTTTCACTTTATTTTTTATGCTTTGTATGTTTCTTAAGTATTACGTTACACCGTGTCAGTGAGACAACGGGTTGGTCGAAGTGTCGAAAATATCGCTGCGTTTAGGCGTCCGAAGCAAAGGATCCAAATAAGTCAATTGCACGGCGTTCTCAAGAATTGGGCATCGCTCAGACCACATTATGGCGTGAGGATCTTGGTTTACACCCAGACAAGCTCAAGCTGGCTCAAAACTTGAAGCCGATGGACCTTTTTCTTATGTGTGTGTACTTATAACGAATGCCTTTAACTATCCACAATCGAGAGACAACACAGTGAATAAGGGAGAAGGTTAGAATAGTGAATGCTCCTTCTATTCATTTGGTCCGAAACTGATCCACATTCTTAAGGCCCATTCAAATGAACGGCGAATTGCGAACGCGAACTTTCAGAAACAATATTTTACAGCAAATATGAACAAAAAGTTATACTTCTTGGTAGGCAGAAAGATTGGAACTCAATTATCGAGTTTTTTCATCGACAAAAATTTCAAGTTAGTTTAATTAATAATTTAAAAGTTTTTCTCTGCGAATCAATCATTCTCTTTGCGAACTGTCAAGCTGAGAACGCAATACACAACCACCACGACCAAACAAATCGCAATGAAGTGTCAGTTTTTACCCGTAGTTCTCTGCGAATGAGAGGGCTCCATATGAATAAATTGTCAGAGTTTGCGAAGTTTGGAATTCGTGGCGACCTCATATGAATGGGCCTTTAGTGAGACGAATACTCCGAGCGAATCTTTGGAAGAAAGGAACTAAACCATTAGAATAAAGACAAGACATTACATCGCTCCAACTCAAAAAACTGTGAAGCTACACGGCGAATGCTGGCATTCCCCTTTTAAACGTAACGACAGCATAAAAAGACGCCATTAATTACTGCGGAGCGGTGTTGTTTGACATTCTGCCAAAGCTGATGTTTGTTTGCTTCGACAGTACTCTGTTAATCAGATTTTGTTTATGTTTCGTGTTGTGTAGCTCGACGCGGGGAGCAACGATATTTATGTGCGGTATTTTATTTATTAACTATGCTTGTGGGAAACATACGGCCATGGCAGTTTCCATTGCGAAACTTGTGCAATGAAGCCGGCATCGTATTCCATTTCTTCCTCAACAAACTCACAAAACATGTATTTGTTATTTTTAAATTTTTCTGGCCGTTTGAATACCCCGATCAGGGCACACAGCAAGTGCGCAGATATCCTCTCAAAAAAAAAAAGAGAAAGTCAAGGTATTTCAAAGAAAACAAAACCGCGATGAGATCTCCGCCATGTCTGGCTCTATCTCCGAATCATCCTTAGAAATTCTGCGCAACTATTTCATCAGCAGCGACTCGCTTAGTCATCGGTAAACAACGGAGATGCCGAAAAATTGATTGCAAGCATGTGCATCTTCACCAGCAAACTACTGATTTTTACGAAATCGAACAACACAACAAAATCTAGGACACTCCGGCTGATGCTCAACATCAGCCCCACTCACATGGAATCAAACAAGTATTTTATTTATATTTAATTTGCTTCTCGTCTCGGAAATATTTAGCAAAACTCTTTCTTTCTTCGCGTTCGCCATAAACCTTCGGCTCGGCTCATTATAAAGACCCGCGCAATAAACATCTCAAATGGACCGCGCTAAATAGAGAGTGACGCAATGGCATCTAGGAAATATGTTTAAATTGATTGTTTGCCAAAAACACGACGAAAAAATAGGAAAACACAACACGGATGGTATAATTATACTTCCATCGTCGCGCTTGTCAAAGCTGCCAGTCGTCTGCAGGAGGAAGTCAGAAAATCAAACGAAATGAAACCGAAAATTTGAATTTTCGAAAGAAAACAAATTCGGTTCATTAGTTTTAATTATAGGGGCAGGCCTTGAACGAGATTTCGGTATTTTAACCCTAATGAGGGGAGGACGCAAAAATCAGCACATCGCCGCGATGAAGGACAAGTTCACAAAACAACGCGCCATCTGCTGAGTGATAGGACAAGCTCGATTCAGAATTTCGATCACGCCCACTAGCACTCAGTTGAAATCCACTCGATCGCACTAAACGCGCACATTTCTTCGCGATGATGTTCAAATTTATGCAAAATTTCCAAGTGAATACTTACGATGTTGGATGATCGACCTTGCGGTTCTCAAACGGATTATAGTTGCAATCCTCCGGATCGTCGGTGCCTTTTTTTCTGGCCGTTATCACTAGCGGTAGCGTCGATCCGGCCGCCTGCTGTGCTGGTACATCCGCCATATCCGTACGGAATCTATCCGAAGAATTATACATTTCAAACATTTTTCGCTTCTATTCAAGTTATGTTTCAGTTTTATTGCTTTACGCGACAACACAATTTAATTTATTTTCTGTTTTTTTTGTGTTTTTTTTTTTAACTTTTATTCTCATACAGTACGAACGAAAAGGAAATTTATGAAAAAAAATATGCACATACTTTGATTGGTCGAAACTCGCGGTATTCCTTGCTCCGTTATGCTTCTCTGTATCATAGCCCGTAATCACTGTGGGGATTTTCTGCGGAAGAAAAGAAAAGAGTGGAAAATTTTTAAGAAAATTCGCTTTTTTTTTGCCAAAAAAAAAAATACACTTGTATTTTTCTTTTTCACCTCACATTCGCTCTCTCGACAGAAAAACAAAAAGAAAACTGCGTGTGTGTGCGAAAAACAAAAAATGCTGATGATTATCAGAAATAAATCCGCATGGGCTATCAGAAAAGAAAAAAAAAAAGAAAATTGTAGGTCAGCTGTGGTGCGGGACAGGTTCCCATGAGATTTTGCATGAATATTTCATTCAAGCGCACGCACACCAGTGCTGTGGCAGCACGGTTGGGGAAAAACGAACCGCCATCGAGGGGGAGAAAAGCTTCACGCAAATGCGAAGGAAAACTGTGAGCAGTCGATGCGACGGCGTGAGTGAAGATCATTGTCTAGAGGATGGTCTAGAGTGGGCGGTTGATTGAGGAGACGAGGAATTTTGTTTACATTCGTTTCATTTCACATTCGTTCTAGTGCGTCATTGTTACTCGATGTAAACATCGTTTGATTATGGAATTGTGGGTGAAGGCAAAAAATAGGGGAAGTCTGCGCATCTATGACGTTTTTTTGAAGAAGGTAGAGCTGAATTCAGGTGGTGGTCAAAATGCAGGAGACTGTTGAGTGCTGAAGTACAGTGGGCTCTCCTTAAGTCAAATTTCTCTATAACTCGAATTTTTTTGTTAGCCATATCTTGGCATTCTCCGTTCTCTAAGTCGAAGTCCCCCTTACTAGAAGCTATCTAAAAATAAACGCCCCTGAACTCTGATGTTACTCCATTGACTGGATGAAGTTCAATCTACATGCACGATTTACCCCCATATTCATGCAATCCTTAACCTCCGGTGGCGCTTATCGCGTTGGAAGAGAATTAAATGTATATTATATATATTATACAAGAGAATATAAATGTATAATAAAGCGGCCCGCTTTGAGAATTTCAGTATTCATGGGTGACAATTCGACTTAGGGAGAGGCCACTGTAGTCTACAGTCATTCACATACTTCAGGCAGAACTGTCATCCCCTACTGCATGCGTTAAACTTACGAAATGCCATTTTGCAACACAAATAACTAAGCTATCGCTGAACGTGTTAAAACTCGTGAACATTTGCCACAAAAATAGTGACTCTGTAGTAGACACGTTTCGCGCATTGAGAGTAGATTGGGGCCTAAATAATCGCCCATCAGAGCGTACTACATGCTAGACTGCAAGCAAATTCGACGACATTCCTGCGTCTTAAGGGCTAGGCCACTTAGAGCGCATGGACAATACTGCCAGTGTTGGGACCTTCCCACAGTTCTGGTAGATCTACTTGTATTCCAGGAAATTTTCAAATCCACCACATCGACCACGCAAAGTGCAAAATCGACCAGGCAGTGTCATTCTTCTCCACTTAACCCTTACTCATTCCAACAAAACAATTTCAAGTACATTTTATAACTGACGACAGTGTTGCAAGATTGTGAATACAAAGGAGCATGAGAGGCTGTTCATTTCATTTTTGAGAGCGGCGGTGACGTAGTAGAAGACATTTCTTAGAAATCGTATTTTAAAACCAGTGCTACCACGAGTTTTTTCGGAATCTACCACACTTTGAAAATGTTAAGTGCCAACACTGAACACTGCTCCAACAGGAAGAGTCTTCGATTCCGAACCAGTGGGACATCCCAATAGAGCACGACCACGAAGTTGATGGCCCACACAAGTGTAGAAGGATCTCAGCCAACTTGGCCTGCGAAATTAGGGGCAGCTAGCTAAAGATGGCGTCAGGTGGAGAGGCTTGTTGGCTAAGGTCCAGGTTCACACCGGACTGTAGCGCAATAAGAGGAAGAAGATGAAGGGCCAATAGCGAATGAAAATATGGCTGACTTTAGTGACAGCCTCCGTCAGCTTCAAGAAGAGCATAGCGTTTGAGCTTGTCCTAGGACACATTGGGACGTATTCTGCCTTCTGACTTGCGTATACATCCTTGCAAATTGTACTCGCTCAAAAATTTTGACTGACCTAAGTTAATCGTCTTCGGATCCAACGCTAAGATGGCTAGCTCATGTAGAGCGGATAGACACCACAGCTCCGGCCCGAAGAGTCTTCGACACCGAGCCATTGGGGCAGCTCAACAGAGGACGTCCTCGCACTAGATGGCGCACACAAGGGGAAAAGGACCTCAACCAACTTGGTGTGCGCAGCCGAAAGATCGTGCTGGCTGGACAGGCATGCTGGTTGAGGCCCAGGTCCACCCCGAACTGTAGCGCCAATCAAAGAAGAAATCCAGGGATTGCATTGAACGCACGCCGACGTTTGGATGATCACTTTAGGCAGAGCAGTGTGTTCAGCGATGGGGCTCGTTCGACACTCGATTAAGAAAGAAATTATCGCAAGCCAGGAGAAGTGATAATCCGCATCTGACTGTTGAAAGACTTTTACATCCACAACAAATCACTGTACGGTCTTGGAGTGTCATTGCTTCAAACTCCTTCGAAAATGAGAAATGTTTCGCAGTCATTCTCATCGTTATTGCCACCTTTTTAACCGACTTCCGTTTGGCTTAAATCGACGACAAGGATGTGAAAGGCATGTAGTTTCAACAAGAGGGTGGCACATCTTACACGTCTCGTTTTGTTCGAGTTATGTCCCCTTTACTGATGTGAACTGACTGGTCTCCAAGCTCCAAGATGGGCTTACATTTTCATGACTTTGCACAAGATCGTGGTTACGCTTGATGTCCGCAAACCTTTGCCGCTTTAGAGATGTATATTCGTCAAGTTATAGACAATTTATGTGATCCGTGGCGTTGCGGGTATGTGAGTCGACCCCAACGTTCTTGACGTCTAGGTTCAATGCATGGTACGACAAAAATATTTTTCACGGCCTCACTTCTTTCCAGTCACTGACAATGCTCAAAGAGCAACTACTCATGTCTAGAAAAAGCTCCTCAAACTTGGCCGTTCGGAGTCGGCATAGCTTCCACTCGTGAGAGAACAATAGCATGCACATCACGAGTGCTTGCTGCGAAGTGTGGCCCTGGCCAACTCCAAGAGCTGTATCGCCATCCATATTATTATGATACACGACCGATGAGTGTGGAAAAGTCATCGAAATTAGAGATTCTGAACTGAGGCCTGCAAAGAACTCCTCTGGGAGGATCGATAGTGCTGATCGAAATCGAAACCGGAAGTGTGCTCCGCTTAAAGCTCACTTTGGCAACAAAAAGTGGATGACTCTGTGGGTCACATACGTAGCTCCCTTGCAGCAACATCAAGCAACATTTACCAGAACGAGAAGCAGAAGAATTAAAAGGCGCTGTGATGAAAATTCGACGATTCATGAATAGTCATTAAGAATCTTGAAGGAACATCATGTTGCCCCAGAAAAATTGCCGCTCGCCCACTGTAGCAACATGTAGCACAACGAATTGTTGAAGAATGTACGCAGCTCTGTCACGATAAACATGAAAGTCAGAAAAAAGGGCATTTTTTCAACCACCTTGCTGTGGGCAGCCATCAGCCAGCAGAAAGTGGTGGCTCCTTGAAAAATGTTGATACAACCAAATTTTGTTGTTGAGAACGATGTCGCTGACGAGTGGTGAATTTGAAGCGACTCTACGTCACAGCCAGCCCACGCACCCCGGCAACCATAAGTGCCCCATCTTCAGCTCCAATCACCTCCCCACGAACCTCAAGTCAAGAATAGCACAACAAAGCACCCAAAAGCAACGTCGTTAAAGCTAATCGAACCGCAAGACTGGGTTAATTGTCGCTTGACACTCCACTGTTTGGTTACTTATTGCTCATTTCGAGCCCCGTTGCGTGTGCGCCGGGAAAGCAAATAAATTTGGCAAACTACGCCGGCACATGATACACCCCACCGCCGGCGACAATCCCTGCGCCACATCGCGGCCGCCTTTTGAACGCACCAACACTCCAAGGCCTCGTGAACTTCAAAACCCTCTCCAAGGACGTTTCGGATTTTCAATCTGATTTTGCCGACGAGCAAGACGTCATATGCCAACCCTCAAAATCTCACTTCACAACTCGAATCTCTGCCCCTCATCTCCGCACACCATCAAGCGGCCTTGAGATGCCTATTTATACGCGCCAGCCAAGAGGTGGGCGAAAACGAAACGAAACTCAAAGAGAACTGAGAAAAGCGGGCTAAGAAAACAAAACACGAACGCACGCACACACAGAGACGCCCGCAGCAGACACGCACCGCAGATCCGTCGAACGGCGAACGGCGAGCGACATTGGAAAAAATTTCAAGTACTTAATTATAAACAAAAAAAGATTCGCTTGGCACGGTCTCACAATACACGACCACGCATTTCGCGTTCCCCCCGACTGTGTGAGTGGGAGGAGGAGGAGGCGGAGAAAACGATGCTGGGGCTGTGTCCAATCAAGCCGAGCGATATTAACCTTATCCTTGCCCTTAGCCACTGCAGCTGACGCCGGAACGGCCGGCTTTCCGGTTGATTTTTGGGCGCGATCCCGGTCCATGGCGAGCGCGCGAACCGTCTGCTTGGGAGCGATTTTCTTGAAGACCACCCGATCGGGTGTTTGCAGCTCGAGCGAAGAACTCAGTTTGGACAAGTGCACGAAAACGACACAGAGAGACGCACAGACACGGAGCCGTTTCCTACCTTCCGGCAATCCTGACCTCAACTGAAACCACCGACTCTGTGCCGGATTTGCTGCAGCCGTAGCCAGTGCGCACACGAGAATAAATCGGGGGGTGCAGAGGGGGACCGTGATGCAGTGCAACTTGCCAAATACCGCGCGATGGTGACATAACAAGCCTAGCGACAACTCTGAAATGGATCATGGCAAGTGCGGACCGTGCTCGCTCGTCCGGCACACATGCACATTCACCGTCGCTTCAATGTCTCCTTCCTGTGTGCGCATTTTGGCGCTAAATCAGTTTCGGGGGCGGACTGCCAGTGCAGTCGGAGTGCATACACGAACGACGAATACATTGTGGAAGTCCTGGCGTGCTGCGCTGCTGATCGTGTCGACCTTAATTGGACGACAAAGTAGAGCACTTAGCAAGTGCCACTTGCAAATCACTCTATTTGTCTGAATTAGCATGATGCGCCCAATTGAAAAAGATATGATTAAGTCGTTGGCAGCCAAGCAGCGGGCTGCTGGGACTTTGAGGATAATCGTTCACGGGGCGATTATCTGTTTGAGCGAGTTGATTCATGACGCTAATGTTGGGGATGATCGTGACCACTGGGCGGACTGGTGCGGTTCCGGATGGGGTGGTCATGCAGTCGAGGGATGTGCAGCGGAATCAGAATGGAACTCACATTTAGACTGAATGCTGTGTCAATTGCGGGTGGGACTGCACCCAAGAAGGGATCTCGAACGCAAATTGGCGCCCAACTGTGGAGTAAGTGGGATGTGCATTTTGAAGCGAACCTGAAAAGGGTGGTAGCAGTCATTTTAGCCGTGAGCTGGAGTGATCTGGAGCCATCGTGTGGTATCACAAGAACGATTTGAGCTCCGGGTACGAACTGAGAGCAAAAGGCAGGCGGGTTTGTATTAAAATTTGCCACTGAAAGGGTAACAGATTCTGATATTGAGTAGAAATCGCCAAAAGTAACCACCGTGCCGTTGTGCTATGTACGTTGACTCTCGCGGGTGTCTTGGCTTCATTTTCGATACGATCTACTTCGCTGACTTAAGGCTTTGCCTCACTGACAGTGCACTCGCCATTTTTCCATCTTCGTCGTTTCGAAAGGACACCTACTAGTCTCCTTGACTAATGAGAAAAAATCAAACACACAGTACAAGTGGTGTTTGATCTTAAAGCAGCAGTGGACAGCGGCTTGTGTTCACAATTAAAAAGCGGACTGCAAGCGAGGTTGAAGCGCAAGAACAGTATTTTTGATCGATTTCTACCGGCTGTCAGTCTTATTTTGAGATATGACAGAATAGCCAGACACGCGGGGCGGAAAGCTTTAAAGTTAAAGGAATCGACGATGATGCAGTCGGATGTATGCCAGCGACTCGGAAACAATACCCCGACACCTTCTTTGGACGCGTTAATTGCGAGAACTGATTTCAATCGATCTCGAGCTACAAGAACCTAATCAACTGCCTATGAATTCCAACTTGGTTGGTAGTCGTGACTGAAGCAGTGCTACTTCCCGACTGACTGCGAGTGGGGTAAATGAAGCTATCAACCATGCGGCTATTTGATTCCATCTTTCAACAGCTGCAGCGGCCCAGCGAGCATTTCTTTCAAGTCTGTAACCATCCGCTCTTGCGATAACTTTCTCAAGCTAAGGTTCTGGCAGTCAAAGAAACTACCAGCATTGTACGAGTATCAATGTCAGACACACCAAACACTCTAATTATCAGACAGACATCCATTATAAGATCCAAGTTGGTTCAAAGTGCGGCAAAGTACTCAAAGCACTTGACTCACAGTCCGTTCACAAGAACTGGGAATGAAATCGCGGACCTCTCAGTAATGGTGTCGACATTGACCCACCCAAGGACTTTTAGTGGATAAAACAACTTATAGAACACTGGACAGGATCAATGGGCTAGCGATGACAAACTGTCGAACTTTAATCGCCTTCTGAAGCACTGTCTGAAATCATGGCTGCCGAAAAAACACAACTGTCCGACACTGAATGTGGTGTAAAAATAAAAAATTTACAATTTTGACATGCTGTCCTTACAACAGGCAATCTTTCTCTCACTTAAGAAATAGAGTACCAGGTGAAAAATGGTATCCTTTGAGATTTATAAGATCCACGGGATGGATGAATGTCATTCAGTTACAGACCGCAGCAACATGGGCAGGCTAACAAAATGTTGTCTCCATAATGGAACGTACGTGCGACGTGGCTGAGATCCGTCTGCCTACAAATCTAATCCATCCCAGTCGGCCGAACACTCGCTCATCATCGAACACGCTTTATCTAGAAGCTAGTTAGTTCTAGCACTTAGAGGACGGTCTGGCAGGCAAAAATGTTTGTTCCGAGTTCGTAGTTGTTGAATACTCTAATTTAAGCAAGTGTGACCGTCGCTGTTATGTTAAAATGTTAAAGAAGGACGTCGGTCTCTGTTGTACCAAGAGTCTGATGGCGTCATTTAACTCGAGACTTGACATCGACATCACGCATCACGCCTTAAAGAAAATGCTTGGATCAGCGACTAATGATCTCGTTCGTCACAAAGTCATGAACTTCAACCAAGTGCTGTTCGAATAGACATTGACTCATGTTGGCATCATGAACTTCAACCAACAGCTGTTAGGATAGACCTTGACTCCTTTTGGCGTTCTTCGGTCATATTGGACCCATCGGCGACTGAGAAGACTTCTTTTTAAGATGACACTTTGCAGACGCAATGAAGCCTTAAATAATTCCATGGTTCAATCATGGACACACTGCCTCCATTTCACCACCGACAAGCACTGGCAATGATCACTTTAGAGATGAAGTCAAAACTACTGTGTAAACTACAATGTTTCACTCAATTTGGACGATGATGAACACGAATTCCGTCCCCCCGACTTAGACGAAGTCAAGAAAGCGATTTCTAGACTGAAGTCGAACAAAGCTGTTGGAGCGGACGGATTGTCCGCGGAACTGTTTAAGGCAGCTGGAGATGACCTGGTTAGGCGCATGCACCAGCTCATCTGTAAGATATGGTCGGAGGAAAGCATGCCCGATGAGTGGAATCTCAGCGTCGTTTGTCCGGTCCACAAGAAAGGAGACCCCTTTGACTGCGCCAACTATAGAGGGATCAACCTCCTTAACATCGCTTATAAGATACTCTCTGCCGTTCTGTGTGAACGCCTGAAGCCCTTTGTCAACAACCTGATAGGTCCTTATCAGTGCGGTTTGAGGCCAGGAAAGTCCACAATAGAGCAAATATTCACACTTCTGCAGATCCTGGAAAAGACTCAAGAGATGCAGATCGACACCCACCACCTATTTGTCGATTTCAAGGCCGCATATGACAGCGTGCATAGAGATGAGCTATACAGCGCCATGTCTAGTTTTGACATTCCTGCGAAACTCGTCAGGCTGTGCAGGATGACGATGGAGAACTCTCGCTGCTCCATCAAGGTCGGTAACCAACTCACCGAGACCTTCAATGTCAAAAAAGGTTTTAGGCAAGGCGACACGCTGTCATGTGACTTCTTTAACATCATACTTGAGAAGATCGTGCGAAACTCAAACGTAAACACCCGAGGCACGATCTTCCAAAAGTCCGTTCAACTGCTTGCATACGCGGACGACATTGACGTGATTGGACGAACACAGCGAGCCGTCAATGAGGCGTTTGCTGGCATTGAAGCGGAAGCGGCTAAAATGGGTCTAGCGGTAAGCCAGGGCAAAACAAAGTACATGCTGTCATCACGGAAGGACGCACAACATCGACGTCTCGGACAGAGCGTCATATTGGGCAGCAAAAACCTTGAGGTAGTCAAGGACTTCGTCTACCTAGGCTCCGGAGTAAATAGGGACAACAACACCAGTACCGAGATCAAGCGCAGAATTACTCCTGCCAATCGCTGTTTCTTTGGGCTCAAGAGGCAATCGAGTAACAGAGCCATCTCTCGAAACACCAAATTGAGCTTGTATAAAACCCTGATCATCCCAGTTCTGCTCTATGGCGCAGAGACATGGACGCTATTGATAGCGGATGAAGAAGCTCTTGGTTGTTTTGAGAGAAAAGTTCTGCGTGCGATATTTGGTCCTGTTTGCGTTGATGGCGTTTGGAGGAGAGCCATTGGGACAGCGCAACAGAGGACGTCTTCGCACTAGATGGCGCACGCAAGTTGAAAAGGACCTCAACCAACTTGGTGTGCGCAACTGGAGGCAGCTGGCGAAAGATCGTGCTGGCTGGAGAGGCATGTTAGTTGAGGCCCAGGTCCACCCCGGACTGTAGCGCCAATCAAGAAGAAGAAGAAGAAACTAGAGTGCGACACTTCCTGTCACAATTTTAACATCTTTTTACACTTGGTGGTAGTTTTTCAATTTATGTGATCTGGAGCCATCGCGTGGTATCACAAGAACGATTTGAGCTCCGAGTACGAACTGAGCGTAAAAGGTAGGCGGGTTTGTATTGTTAATTGCCACTACCACTGCCACTTAAATGCGCCAAAAATAACCATCGTGCCGTTGTGCTATGTACGTTGACTCTCACGCTGGGTGTCTTGGCTCAATTTTCTGATCTTTGGTCTTTATTTGCAACATTTTCAAACATTCGTCACTTTAGTCTCGGCGTCTGGTGTGGAGTGTGGAGTTTCGGGCAAGGCATCATTCAAGCGTTTAATGTGATTTGCGAACCACATGCCAAGTTATTGCTCCGAAAAATGGCCAGAACGCACCTCTATCAGCGACTTTAATCGCCACAAAAAGACTCTCAAACTCAATTCGTGGAAAGGAGGCCAAGTGGTCGTTTTTGATAACAAGCCATCGCGGACGCAAGTAAGCTTGGTCTTAATGACAGGAAGCAGGACCCTGAGCAACGCAATGGGATGCTTAGTCTCACAGTCTCCGTGGCTTACTAGCCTCAAGATTAACTAAGAAATGGTCTTGAATCGAGTCCTGCAAGAATACCTCTAGAGGCAACCTTCTCACACATTGAGTCTGTGGAGACCCCGAGTAACGAAGTTATCTCTCGCCGGACCCCTCCTAACATGCAAGGAGACTGGCATGATGAGACGTACCCGCTGCCCGACGGTCTACATTTCTCGGGGAAGCAAACTCGAGTAATATCTGAAGTCACTGCTAAATTAAATAACATTTTACACGGCTGGTCAGTTCAATTGTGCTTCAAGATCACAACGATCGGCTTGAGAATGCTCCCAGCAGCATCACATTGAATCGGTATCAGCGCCATCTCTTATCAAACCACGTCTTACACACCATCACAGACCACAACCAATGAAAGCTGGTAGTTTTCCAGCAGTTTATGAAAAACGCCAACGAAGTCAACCAACTGAAGACCCCAACTCCATCGCAACCTTCGCTGAAATTGAATGAAAATTCGCCAAAAACAACACGAAATCAATTAATTTCGCCGCATCGCACTCTCGTTACTCGTGCTCAGTGCATGACCTCAAGATACATTAGCCAGCCGCGGAGATGTCCATACGAACTTTGTGTGTGCGCCCGGCGAGAACCTTGAAAACACTCAAAATTGATTTCCCTTCGACACCAATTGCCGATCGTTTCACTTCACGCTGCCAACAGCCGCTGGTCCCGCGCTCGCCCCCTTCAATGACTATTGCCATGAAGATGATGAACTTCATTGACACAATCATTGACGAGCGCCCATCAATTTGGCAATCGAAGGCGCGCGGCTCAGTGGAAACTTTTATCACACTGTCCTCCTTTTGCGGAAGCCCATCGTGGCGTCGTCGCTCGTGACTCAATCGACCGCAATTAAACTGCATGAGAATGCAATAAAAAAAGAATTTAAAAATCCACAAATGTATCTCTTGGGAGCTCACAGAATCGTCTTCTTCTGCCCCCCATCGGCATCGCCATTCGCGTGAGGCGTGATCGTCTAATGCGAGTATCTCGTGATTCGGGTGCCGATTCGTGCCGTGGGAGGGGCGAGGAGGTGGTCGACTCTAGAAATAGTCCGCAACAAGCTACGACGAGAGTCATGTTGCCAGCATCCACGGCGCGCATGCAACAATTCACCGGGAAGCTCTGTGATTCTCTGTACGGCGTCAATGTGCGGCATCAAGCGAATGGGTCTGCGATCATGCATGACACCCGCTGCCGTCGCCGCATGTGTGGGAGACCCATTTGCAAATGTTGTTCAATTTTTGTTTGTTTTTTTGGCTTTCTTTAAATATATCTTTGGCAAGCGCAGCCTGGCGTTGTCTTTGACATTTGAAATATTTCAGCTATTTTTGGGACAAGATTTTAAGGAAAATCGGCGGCAGTCTTTCGAAATGCTGTATTCACTCGTCGAGGGGTGATGTCTCGGCATGGCTGAAAGTGGGTGGTGGCTGTAAGGTGCGCAACGATCTGCGAGTGAATGATTGATGAGCAATGGAAAGTTTTTGGGATTTATTCGAGTCGAGGAATGCTGGGTTTTTTCTTATTTTTTGTTGTTTCTTGGTGCACAAATGGAGAGTGCAGTGAGAGCACATTCTGAGTTGTAGGGTGCTATCCAAGCGAGGGTTGGCCTCGGGAGGCGGACAAGAATGCGGGCGTTTTTGTGGGTGTTTCAGATCGTCGTTTGGAACTTGTCATTTTGGAGTATGACGCCATCCACGTGTCCCCTGGAGCAGCATTCTCAACTTGTCGTCAGCGGACCCCTGCGATTCGCGTCGGGCAGCGCTTCAATAAAACAAAGAGCCATGCCAGTCTCCTTGCATGTTAGGACGGGTCCGCCGAGAGATAAATTCGTTACTCGGGGTCGGCACGGACCCAATGTGTGAGAAGGTTGCCTCTAGAGGTATTCTTGCTGGACTCGATACAAGACAAGGTTTGTTTTGGGTGTCGACACGCATTGGGCCATAACTCGCCCATAACTTGATGAAGATCAGTTTCCCAAGAGCCAAGAGCTTGTGGATTGTGGACAAGCAGGATTGCAGGATCCTTTGCAAAAGCATCTTGGTGCTGGGTTGCCAGTTCACATCACCAAAAGGTGGCATAACTCTGTCAGGATGCTTGCCACGACAAGACGCGTTGCTTAAGATGTGGCCAGTCTTGTTAAAACCGCATGCCCTTCACAACCATGCCTTCGATTTAAGGCCAAAGAAAGTCGGTTGACATGTGGCAATAGCGATGAAACACTCCTCATTTTCGAAGGAGTATATCCAATGAATGTGGTAGCCCGTGGCGTTGTGGATATGTGCGTCGACCCCAACTTCGACGTCGTTGGTTCGATTCCAGCTCTGAGCGACAAAAATAATGTTCACGGCCCCACCTCTTTCGAGTCACTGACAATGCTCAAAGAGTATTTCCTGTCTAGAAAAAAAAATCTTCTCAAACAAAAGCCGTTCGGATTCGGCATTAAACTGTAGGTCCCTTCCACTCGTGACAGAACAATAGCATGCACAACACGAGTGGTTGCTGAGAAGCTAGGCCCTGGCCCCCTACGGGCTGCAGCGCCACCCATATATGACACTCCCATATCATACAGTCTCTTGGTTTGGATGCAAACAGCCTTCAACAGTCAGATGTGGATTCTCACTTCTCCTTTTTTACGTCAATTTGGTTTCTTAACGCATCCACCGAGTGTCCAAAGGGCTCCATGGCTGAAAACAATGCTCTGCAAAAGTTGGTCATCCAGAAGTTGGTGTTCACTCAGTGCTTCGGCGTGCATCCACCGCATTCCGTGGTCAGTCGGCTTCAATTCTTGAGCGAGCTGAACTTTTGCACACGCAAGCCCGAAGCAAAATTGTCCACAATGCGCCACGGTGGGATGGGCCAGAATGCTGTGCATGCCTTGAACTCGACAGACTGTCCCACTAAAGCGCATCTAATGATGATTCGGGCCTTAAGACGCCGTCAACAAAGCGAATCTCATCGAATTCGCCTACATTCTTGTCTGCAGTCCGCTCAGATGTGCGACTATGCCGACCCCAATCATCTCGTAATGCGCGAAACGTGTCTACTAGGCAGTCACTATTTTTGTGGTAAGTTTCCACAGTTTCAACACGTTCAACGATAGCTAAGCTATTTGTGTTGCAAATGGAATTTTCTGAGCTTATCGCTTCCGTTCGGGGATGACAGTTGGGTGTGACGCAAGGGAGTGAAACAGGGATGTGAGGTTCGAACTAAGAATGAAGCAAAATATTCAGGAGCGTTTTCCTGAAGCGATGCAGCAAGCACTTGGAGCAGGTCGTAAATGAAAACACCAATCACTTAAAATTGGAGCAGATTGCTGTAAGAAGGTGTAGCTAGGTTTGTGACCGTTGCTCAACTACAACAACTTTTTGTGTCCATTGGGTCCGCGGTGGAGAGTCTTAGGCTTGTGGGTAGACGCGGTGGGACCACTATTGTGATGGCTGGAGAGACATGGACGCTATTGAAAGCGAATGTTTGGTCGTTCTGAGAGAAAAGATCTGCGTGCGGTCTGTGGTCCTGTTTGCGTTAATGGCGTCTGGAGGCTAAGATTCAACCAACAACTGTACGGGCTGTACACCGGCATGCATCTAGTTAATCGTCTTCGGATCCAACGCTTAAGATGACTAGCTCGTGTAGAGCGGATGAACACCACAGCTCCAGCCCGAAGAGTCTTCGATATCGAGCCATTTGGAGAATTTGTCCGAACGAGATGGTGAGCACAAGTGGAATGGGACCTCAAGCGACTTGGTGTGCGCACCTGGCTAAAGATCGTGCTGGCTGGAGAGGCATGTTGGTTGAGGTCCAGGTCTACGCCATACTGTAGAGCCAATCGAAGAAGAAGGTGGCTGGAGAGTTTTAAAAACTACCAACTTTAGTCCCACAGCCAGCTGTGATTTGTATGCGAACCTTAGAAGGATTAGCACCGCCAACGTCCACGAGTTCAATGCAATTTTTGCTTTCCTAGAAGCTTTCTCTTTATAGCTGCTCGGGCTGGGTTCCCAGGGCAGATGATGGACAGAACGTGTTTCTTCCTCATGTCTGCAGTTTGTGCAGGAGCCGCTGGAGGGTTAAGTGTACGGTGTCCGATAGAGACTCTCATAGGCTTGCGCACTTCCTTGCGAGTAAGACTGTTCAAGGATGTAGGTCTCTTCTTACGCAGCATCGGTCATAGAGCCTTTGCAGGTGCTTGAATATTCAGACCAAACCAGCGAATTCTGCTTCTTATTTACGGGCAATTCTTCAACGAGTGTCGACTTTCCTCGGGACAGACAAGGAACTCGTCAATTCGTCCTGTACGTTCTCATTCGTGGTCAATCTGGGTACTTGAGGAACTCATTGCGCACTGGCTGGCTATTAATGGACACTACTCTTGTTTCTATTCTTGTGGAGCGGAGACTTACCCATTTGCCTCATTGGATCGCTGTACAAAGAAACGTCTTGTAGACAAGTATTCGTTCGAAGGCACCACGAGCAACACCACGAACCAAATCTGGCCCACTCTCAACTCTAACCTTATCAGACTTCTGTAGAAGCTGTAGAAACCATCACACTGCCCCTCCGCTCTGTGATAGCGCAATGAGACTCTGCTGGACTAAGTGCGACTACTCCTTATAGTCAGCCTCTTGAACCCAACACCCGTCACGAGTTGTCAAGATACGCTCAAGAAGTCGTTAATATTTCCATTCAGAACGAGCGCAAATCATAAAGCACCCACAACTGCAGGCACTGTGATGTGAAGATATACATATTTTGACTTATGTCGCAGGCAACTGCATGTCTGACATTTATGGGAACCATCAATAACGAGACATTTTTATGGACTGCCCTGACATTGTGTGACTTGTTGCCAGCCACTCAACCAAACGAGAGACATGCTATCCCACCAATTTTCCACGAATGCGAAAGCTCGCAACGAGATCAAGTTCAAAGCTCCGCGCTTATCAAAGATCGCAACCTTTTGTGCTTAACTCGGTAACTACTGTGAATGGCACTCTGGCCTGCAGCAGACTGATCGCAATTCAAACGACTTTGTAGTTGGCAGTTGCCTGTGTGTTCTCAGTTGAGCATCCGGCAGCTGAACAAGCAAACTGGGGAACTGACCAAATAAAGCGACACAAACATTGTGGGTGCATCGTTGGACGATGACTGATCAGCAGTGGTAGAGTTGACATGAATGCCATGATCCATGCATTTTAGGTGTCCCGTGGGAAAACTGGATGGAAACGGAAGGATTGTGTTGGTAGCCTTCCCAATCTCTGTTTATACTTGGCAGCGTCATGGTCTAGCGAGTGAGAGGGGCTTGCGACTTTGGAAGAAAACTGAAAGATGTCAATTTTGGGGCAGAAGAATCGAGCATTGTTGGGAAGACAAATGTGATAGCACAGGAACAAGATGAATAAACCCATCGTTGTGGCTTCCGCGGTAGTTTCAGGGATCAGTCATCAGTGAGACGCAGGTGTCATCTGTGCCTCTCATCATTCAGTGGAAACTACACATCTTCAGACCCAAGCAGCGGTCAAATTCACATGAATGTTGAGAGAATCAGAGGCGTGAATGGTCCACTCTGACAATGAAATGAAATGGCCTGCTAACCAGCATAAAATTCTACCAAATCTAGCTCTGTTCCTTCTGACGATTACACCACCTTCGATGCATGTGCAGGGCCCTCATGAGGACTTTCCAGACACTTGGAAGATTGTTACGTTGTTAAGGAAGACACGCCGACGTTTACAATGCGCAAAACTAAAAACACTCTTTGGCGCAGTTTATTGCCCGGGGGAGTCATTGGGCCGCATTTTTTCCCACGATCAACCCGAGAACAGTGTTATTATCAATGGCGCCAGTAACCATTTAAGTTTATAAACAAGAATCGTCTGTAACAAGTTCGTGAGTTGAACTTTACCCAGCAAGAGGGCGCCACATGCGGCACAGCACGCGAATTGATGGACCAATTGAGGTATGAGTTCGGGATGCTAGTGGGGGAGTATTTCATCAACGATTTGACGCCTGTAGGACTTCGTCTAAACTCGCCGCCGCCTTGGTGGAGACACACGAGACTATATGCTCAAAAAAATGCTTCAGTCTTGGGCTCCCCGCATGAAGCACTTAAAACATAGCCCCAATCAACAATTACTCGAAATAATCCCGAAAAATGAAATGAACGAATTTTTGGCCGATTTTGACAGTCATCTCGAACGAGACCCAATTTAAAATCATCAGCTATGGCGACAAGGAAGATTTTCATTATTGAACGGAACACAATCCACAAGTGTTCGATCAAACACCGGTGCATGGTGCATCCCCAAAAATGCACTTTTTGATGCGGTTCACGTCAAGGCGGCGTCATCGGACCTTATTATGTTTCATGGTCACGACTTTATGTGACCAGAGCCCCAATCAACAATTACTCGAAATAATCCCAAAAAATGAAATGGCAAGCATCGAATACAAATTTCACACACATTTTTTGCAATTTTCCAATCCATTTTTTTTCACACTAAGAACCCCAGCACTTGAGAAATCACATCTCTCAACAGAGCCTCCATTGAGCTCACCCACCCGAGTCTCTGTCTCTCAATATTCTGCCATATTTGCCGATGACTCATGGAGATCACCCATTCGTGACATACTCCCGCCGCACATGCCAGTGGCGGCCCGCATCGCGTCTTAATTGCTAATGAATGCCAAAGTGAGTGCGTTGCTTGGGCCTCAAATTAATTTTTTCGGATGCTAATGATGACGCCAAGCAACTCGCTTCGATCATGAAACTCTCTGCTGACGACTTCAGTGAGAAAGTTTCGCTTGTTTTTTCAGCGCTTTGTTTTGTTCTATTTAACATTCGCCTTGAAGGTGAGGGCTCCGCTTGATCGATCGAGCTGGTGAACCGCACCACCCCACCACGGACCGGCTGCCCCTGCACAGCGGTTCAATTAAAGTTTGTTCAAGTGATTTATATTTTTTATTGCATTTCCGCAGTTCACTCCGAGCACAAGCTGATCTATTGTTTGTTTCCCCTTATTTTCGAAAAGTTATTGCTTTATGCAATCGCGTTGGCTCCTGCCACTTGGAATTGCGTGCTTTCCATCTGGGCGAGACACTGGGTGACGCGAGTTGATGGAGCTTGATTGCGGTTGAATTTATGTACTCCGAAATGGGAGGTCTTGGTCGAGGTCGGCCGCAAATTGATGCAGTTCTCAGATGTTTGATTGATTTGTCTGTTATCGTCTAGAGTTAGTTACTTAACATAACACCATGACCCTGTTGCGTTTTCGAATGCAGTGATCGATAAGAGCGATCGGGTAAAGTTCCGCGATGCACTTTGATGCACTCTCCACGAGACCGGCTTCGCAAGGGGTAGCCAATTGACGGCGAAAAACGTGATTCAAAAGACGATTAGAGAGATGCTTCTGTTCGAGATTTGCTAATCTGTGACGAGGAAAGAAGGAACACGTGCAATTTTCGTTCGTCTGTGTCCAAGGGAGATTGCAAATGAGATACATCGTCTGTCCCAAAGACTGGAGAGAAGGCGAGTCTGACCCCGAGAGTGATCGTGCATTTTTCACTTCAGACGCATGCGAAAGGCAGAGCAGTCCGACAAGAAAGTGTTTCCATTTGACGATGGTTTGGGTTGGGTTGGGAGGCCTGCTTACCGAAAAACCGCCAGCCTCTGTTAAATACGAAAAGACTCTATTTGTCATTGAGAACCATGTGCCTAACACAAGACGACACCTGCCGAATGTGGAACGAGGACGAAGCAACTGCAAACTACAGGCTGAGTTACTGTAACTGGTCAGTCAGTCAGCCTAGTCAGTACACGTCATCGACACCTAGGCGGATACTATCTTGAAGCAGACCAAATTGCCGCCAGTTTACTCCAAAATGTACGAAGTTTCTTCATGAATTTAGGCTTCCTCCGTGAACTTCAAATGGGGCAAATAACAAAAGGCCCATCTGAGGGCGTAGCGATCAAGCGATCGCTTCTAGCCCCTCTTCTGAATTCTAAAATTTGAATGGCTTGACCAACTTGCCACGTTGTCTGAGTCGGGCTTAAGGTTAATGGAGGAGGCGAAAACTCCGCAGAGCCTGCTAGTTGCTCAAAGATGTTGGATGCAGTACGGAAGGGGACTACACCGGCGAAGCAATGTTAGTTCACCCAATTGCTACATTTTAGAAGCTGCAATGCATCCAGTTGTCGAATTATTCACCAAAATGTGCCATTTCATGATGCGTCGTTACACGCTTACACCGATCTTGTTTATTGAAAAACATAGAGTATCAGGCTAACTTCAGGCTTGAACGCAGCGGGATTTCGATCTCATCGGTTGAGGTGCACGCAATTCAACGCACCGTGAGCGCGAGCACACTCTTGTGGACTCTAAGGCACCCACCAGTCAACCAGAAAAAATGAAAAAAACTAGTCTCTATAGTGGCAAGTGTCAAGGAAGACTGATGATTCTCGGTGGGAATCAGGTGAATTGGGCATGACCTGGACGTCAACGCGGGTTATTCTCCGTTCAAGCATGAATGATGACACAAGAAATGAAGTCTGGTGAACATAGACATTGCCGTGAGTTCGACAGCTGGGCACTTGAAATGTTGGTCGGGGACTCGAATTTTGGCTGATTTTGACCGTCATCTCGAAGGAAGCCAATTTTTGTGCCAATTATGCCAACAAGGCAGATTTTCATTATTGAACGGATCAAAATCCACAAGTGTTCGCTCAAGCATGGGTGCATGGTGCATTCACAAAAATGCACTGTTTGTTGCGGTTCACGACAAGGCGGCGTTATCGGACCTTATTATGTTTCAAAATGTGTAAGGAGATGACATTACCGTCAATGGTCACGACTTATTGTGACCAGAGCTCGACACAGACACCTGTGGTCACAAGGAAGGTGAAACTCATTTTTCACGAAGTCAGTTTAAAGTCTCAAGCAAAAGAGAAAATGTGCGAAAAAGTGCTCAGTCACTCAGTGCTCGCTGTAATTTTTTTTTTTGTTTTAAATTTGTGGCCACATTTTTAACGCTAAACGGCGGAACAAATGGACAAGATAGATCTGAGTACGCTGAATTTAATGACATCAAAAATTCAATTTCGTCTAAGGCTTTCGACTTTAGTGAGTATGGTTTGTGGTCCGACGGGTGGTTCCACTAACACAGTGCTTCATGTCTTCGTGATGCTAGAATTTGATAAGGAAGCATTTGGCGACTGGAGCATGTCAAGACCAGTGTAAAGTAATTGACCACGTTTGGGCTCCTTTGAGTCCTTCGTCTACGCTAACAATCCATCACTTTGGACCAATATTTTCCAGACGCCAATCAAGTACCCACCTCCAGCGAAACCGAGACGGCCATTTGAATGATGTGCTCTTGGGGACCACAACCCGAGTTGGACTTGAGTTTCACATAACATCCCTGACGATCTCTAGTCAGCTGTCGCCAGGTTCACACACGAAACCAGCTGAGGTCCCCCTTGACTTGTGTGTGCCAACTTGTGCGTGGATGTCCTCAGTTGCATAGTCCCACAGGTTCAGAGTCTAGAGGTAAGACTAGACACCTAGACATCTTAGGCGTTGGTTCCATCGACGCAACCCTGGACTCATGTTTCTCTCTAGCCCGTACAGTTCGTGGTTCAGCCTTCTTCTCCAAATGCCATCAACGCCTACAGCGTTAAAGATCGCGCGCAGAACTGAATGATATGGTACTTCATGGCGTGAGTCTAGCTTCAAAACGAAGTCAGAATCAATTGAGTAGCTCACGTCACTCTTGATTTATTTATATTTCTTTTCCTATCGTTCTTATCTGGTCACCCAGCAGCTGAAAATCGCTTGAGATGTAATGACGAAGCTTTGCGGAGCCTGAAGTGCGTCAAGTGGAACATATTGTTGGACTACTGAGTACCAGATGGGGGCAAATATTGGAAACAACCGCCAAGGACTGCACCCTGTAATCATTTTCTGAGGAATTGCTGGTTTTTTTGCCGACGCTACAGTTGGCGTTGCGTCCGGGCCTTATTTAACAAACAGCCGCTCAAGCTGGCATGATCCTAAGCCAGCTGCCTCAAAGTGCGACGTCAGTTCCGTGCGGGTTCCTTAATTTCCTCGTCACACTGGCGCTGGGTTTTTCATGGTCTAGCCGTCTAAGGCGTTGAATCCAAGCCGCAGCACTGTTCCTTATTGAAGTTTGTTCGCCAAATGACATCAACACCAACAGAACCAGGGAATGAACGCAGTAAGGGCTTCTTCACCTGCTGTTGAGTTTGAGCACATGTGCCACAGCAAGACCAAGACAGAGTTAATCACGGCGATCACCAAATGGCAACGTGTTTGCATTTTACGATTCGCATCAGTTCACACTTCACAGACAGCCGTTGCAAGTCTCACACTCGTTATTCTCGTACGTTCATTTTCCCTCCGATTAATTAATTACCCCTATAACACGACAGTCGCCTGCACGAACCAAGCACCAACTCCAGGCTTAAAATAGACCCAAAAATAGTTTACCTCTGACATCAGACGCGTAATTCTCGTACTTCTCGGTGCAAACCGACGATTAGTCGCATGTAGTGATTTGCAAAATTGCGATCGTTACCAGCAAAGTGCGCTTTCAGGTCTAGCACTCGAGACCCGCACAACACAGCACAACACAACGCCATCACAGTGTCGGGTGTCAATTGAAGGAACTGCGATGTTGACAATGCACTGCACTGCCCGAAGCCCCCCCGTAACCTCACTAATTATGGCAAGACACGAATCCCGTCGCACACCGCCACACCGGACACAGTCCACCCTCGTGAACGCGCCGCTTCCGACACGACAAAGCAGCAGCCATCTCGTGAATTGTGACTATTGTGACGATTTGCTCACGTGTCCACTTGATTTCTTTCCAATTTATAAATTATTAATTCACTCCGCTCGCAGCAAAAACAGAGGGAAAAGGTCAACCTGCTGTCAGCGACGGGGCAGGCGGGCGTTCCGCCATAGGAAGTGCATACATCAAGCCTTGGCCGGGGTTGGGAAACTTTAAAGAATTCCATTCGAGTGGTGGAGCGCTTTAGCGGCGACTCGTTTCAATTGAAGTCAATTGCGCCTGCACCACTGACCGTGATCGGCGCAAAATAAAACTTGGCTATTCTTGCCTTTCATTAAATCTAATTAAATAATTCAGCAAACTGCGATGACAAAGGTTCTTCGCGAAATTACCGCGTCACATCGCAGAGCAGCGTCGATCCTGCAGCGCGTTGCGCAATTCCGGGTGGGGCCGTGTGGGATGTGCAAGATTGTAGCCACTTTCCGAGCTGTGGTGAACAATTACGAAGGTTGCGCAACAACAGTCGGCTGGCTAATTGCAGGCGTGATGGCGGCCATTATTCACCGCACCGTTAGTGTGTTTGCTTTAATTTTGACACGTGCTGACGGCTGTTTTCCGTCAGGTGAATCTGAATCGAGTGCCATCTGGACATCTGGTTTATCTGATTTTTTTCGGAGGCCGTGAGGGAATTGAAAGTTGGCTGGCGCCAGGTTTTCACTGAGCCACGGCGGAGATCTGAAAACGTGAGCAATTTTCCAGGGGTTTCGTGATCGTTATGATGCGAGTGAGTGGCTGTGAGACACGTCGCAAGGGAAAAGCCGAACACGTCTCTTTGGCTTTTCAAGTGGACCGACATCTGGCTTGGAGGTCTAGGCAGTGAGTGATCTCTACTCAGCTTACGCCTCAATTGCGTTCGATCCATTGGAATTTACTTTAAGTCGTCCCAAGTTGCACTTGTGGTGGCCTGTGATAGTTCGACCCCAACGCACTTCAACCTACGCTTCAAGTTCGATCATTGGTACGAGGAAAATGATTTTCACGGCCCATCTCTTTCGAGTCACTGAATATGTTTAAAGACTATTCCTGTCTAGAAAAAAGCTTCCCAAACTTGTCCGTACGGAGTCGCCATGAAGCTGCAGATCCCCCTCTACTCGTGATGCACAACTCGAGTGCTTACAGAGAAGCTAGCCCCTGGAACTCTATGGGCTGTCGCGCAACGCTAATTATAAGTTGTACTCGTAGCATTCGATAAAAACATCAACCTCACATCGCTCGATAGAGTGCAGAGGACGGTGCAGAGCAGTAGGGACAATCCACTCCGCTGCTCTCAACACACATCTTAGCTAGGAGCTGATAAAAAAAAAAACTAATCAAATCTGTGCGTCTACCTAACCACAGCAGTGTCTTCCAAGCGACAGTTGTGGCGATTGAAGAAGCCCTGTTCTGGTTGCGGTGGAACATTATATCTTCCCGATCTATTCTCAAGCGACTTCTGCAGGAGCTGCCTAGATGGAGAAGAGGTGGAAAGTACGCAACACCTCGTCTACAGCTGCCCTGCACTCGGCTCGATCAGGAAAACCAAACCAAGCTAATACTTTTTCTAGGCAACATCAGCAAGACAATTGTAAAATGAATACAATACAAAACTGGCTTTCTACCATAGAAACCACGCCAACTCCAATTCACTGCCATTGACTCACGTGGCAGTATAATGGGCTTGCTCTGGCCTATGTGCACCATAAAATGTCACCTAAAACTTAACCTAACTTAGTCTAGCAGCTGATACAGCGATTAGGTTGAGATCACCGCATAACTGAAAACAACTTCCCCTAACCCCTATCAGGCATAGCTCTTTCTATAGACAGGGACTTCCTCGTTCCTGAAGAAGAACTTGTCAAGCAGCACCACCGAGTCTGACTACAACACGCTGGACGGTCCACTTCTTTACAGATGGACGCAGATGTGGGTGGTGGCGTCTATTCCAAGAATCTTATCATCCAGCTGTCTTTCTGATACCCGAACCTTTGAAGCCTCCTCCAGTTCGAGTCCATAGGAATTATTGAATATCTGTCCAAGAAGTGATCAAATCTTTGAGTTAAGTCACCTTCAGTCCAAGGCTTCACTAAATTGCCGTATATCTCCAAAGGAAATGTCCAGGTCTTAACATCCTACATATGTGACCTCGTGTCGTCTGCAAGAAAGGTAAACGGAGGAGAAGACACAAGCGTGAACTCTACGTGCTGTACCAGGATGTCTGGAAGGCAGAAAACTGTAGACTACACTGGCTCGTCCAAATCGAGTGCATGAACACCTACGTTCCAACTAAGAGTGTCTTCGAATCCAGGCTCCAGCCTCCTGGTTCAAAAATGAGAGGTAGACCGAACCGCCGAGAGACCAAGTCGTCGCGGATGCAAGACAGCTTGGTCTTGATGACTCGAAGCAGCGTGCCCAGAACCGTCATCGATGGAATGCAGCCATTGCTCAGGCTGGGACACTTCATTCACGTCGCCGGCCTAATAAGGATGTAAATAAAATAACTTATGTGGCTGTGAGGTTCCAGAGAATGTCTGTTCTCCACCATCCATGACCATCGCTACTGTAAGGCATGTGATGAAGTTCACTAGTCTCTCACCTCGTACCTACCCACACCAATTACATCAATTCGTTCTGAGTTCATGGAAACGCTAATAAATCGTCGGCTTATGAAATATCTTGAATGGCAGAAGCTTCTTAATGATTGGCAGTACGGTTTTCGCAGCAACAGGTCCACTGGTGACTTGATGGTTTTTCTCACCGAAGAGTGGAACCAATCTTTGCACAATACTGGCCGACGCAAGATAGTTGCACTTGAGTTTGCTAAGAAGCTCAAAGAATCTCTCCTCCTATGGATTAGGAACCACCTTCCGAACCGTTCAATTCAAGTTATTTTGGATGGGATTGGATTCGATATCCCTTGGTGTCCCTCAAGGCTCTGTTCTGTCTCCGACAATCTTTCTCAGTTTTTTTTTATCGATGATCGCCTGTCTGTTACTTTCAATCCAATTCACTCCTTCGCTGATGACAGCACCCTCAGCTTTTCATATTCATTCCAAGACACACCGTAGATTGAAATTCAACAGCATAGTTAACTGGGGTAGGAACAACAGAGTAGGATTCAATGCTTCTATAACTCAATGCTGTATGCTGTCACTAAAGGGAATCCACTGATAATCAGTCGTTAGACATGAATGGCGCTTTCGATCCTTGGTATGTCTATCAACATAACATCTATTTGGAACGATCACGGACACCACAGCTCCGGCCCGAAGAGTCATCGATACCGAGCCAGGGCAATAGAGGACTTCCTCGCACGAGATGGCGCTCACAAGTGGAAAAGCACCTCAACCAATTTGGAGCGCAGCTGGCGAAATATCGTGCTGGCTATAGAGGCATGTTGGTCCAGACGCCCAGGTCCACCCCAGACTGTAGCGCCAATCAAAGAATTTAGAAGATATTCGCCCTAAGCTTGAATACAACGCTTATAACTAGTCTGATGCCCCCAAGACGAAGCTTCAACCTCTAGGAAGAATCCAAAAACGAGCGATTACACTTAAAGGAGCCAACAATATCACAGATTCATTAGACCCGCTCGAACATCGACGTACCGTGTCTTCTTTACACTAGCGTACACTAGCACACAGCAGTGCTATCTCATCCTTCTTCCAGGAGCCCATCACTCAGATGAATTGAGAGACCTTACTAACGAAAGAAACGGCCACCTTCGGAGTTCCTTAAAGGACTTTAAGGCTCAGTCATGTCATCTGCAGCTTAAAGGGTGTCAGGTGCAAGGTTCTATGACAGTGCTTCCTAGCCTGCTCCCCAATGCGATTGTTCCCGAACTTCACTATTTACAGAAGCATCCAACAAATTTCTCCCTTCAACTGAGCTGATCTCTTCACGACCCACTGGAAAAATTGGACAAAATTCAAAGTCAGTCCACTCACTCCTTCTCAAACGCGGCGCCGCCAACTGTGTCCGCCAAGCGCGACTAATTAAAACCGTGTCAACACTCATTCGCCACCCGATCCGGCACCACACACAGGCTTTAACGGATCCCACAAATTCCTCAATTTCCACACTAGGTCCAACGGTGGCGTCGTCCGTCCCAAACAAATGCGTCCACATGCCCGCCGTCCACAACTGGGTTGAGCCGCGCCGCCGTGCATACATCAGCAGAAATCGCATAAAACATTCGAAATTTGATTAAAATCCACCAGAACGGCAGGTTTTTTCCTATTTATTTTTTGTTCTGTACGTATGCCGAGGCAGACATTTCCTGACAGTGCAAGTCGCAGTCGAGGAGCGGGCAGCGAAGAGGCGAGCTTAGTTGTTGCGCCCGACGGCCCGACCGTCGGGAATGGGTCAAAAGTGGTCTCCGATCTGCGAGTGGAATTTTCCACTGTTCGCTGGGCAATTTCTTTATTGCGTCGCAGAAGAATCGACTGCAACGGAATGACGAATGAGTGGTGAGTGGGTTTCGCGGATGCAACGCGGTCGAGTTGGCGGTCAACTTGGCGATGGTTTGTATGCAGATCGGTGAAACTGGTGCTGGTGGCCGTCGTTCTTCGGCGCGATGGATTAACCGAGTTCGAAGCATTTGGCGGATGTTTATGTGGGAATTTTGTCTTTAACGTGGCAGGAGGGAGAGAGAATGCATTGTGATCCTCACATCGTTCCGAACACTGTTGACGTTCAGTAAGAAGACAAAACAGTGATCGAACGCTGCTTTGATTGATCACCTTAATAGAGGCTGGATGACCTTAAATCAAGTAAAGTGTTTAGTAGCCGAAAATGTAAGTGGAAACAATTCTGACTTGCGGGCTAGAATAAATTCTACATATTTTGACCATGCAGCTGCAACGTGTACCACAGGCGACATACACTACAGCGGTACATTGTCAGAGTTGGCTACACGGGTAGGCATGTGCATCCAATGTAGGTACGAAAATGTACCTGCTCCTGATATCGTATACGTAGATTGACAGCACCAACACCATACCAACAACGACAACGACGGGTAACGTGTAAGTGGTGACGTGTAACACAAATTCACGTTGACACGAAATCGGCTCTAGTTAGAGCCATCATTGAACGCACCAGGCAGGCTCCGAAAATCGAAGATAAATGTGGAACGGCCACTTCACTTCATAAGCAAGAGGACGGTGCCGGGGAATTTCTATTTGTTGACGATGGCGGTGGCCTGCCCATTTTAACAATGCTATAACTTCAGAGATGATGCCCTGAACATCGATGACCGATGCCTACTTGCTAAGACGTTGTGTGAAACTGTGGTCCATCCAGAATGTCGTCTCAGTTGTGGTGACCCGTGGCGTTGTGGGTATGTGCGTCGACTCCAACCTCGATGTTGTAGGTTCGATTCCTGCTCTGTGCGACAAAAATAATGTTCACGGCCCCACCTCTTTCGAGTTACTGACAATGCTCGAAGAGTATTTCCTGCATAAAAAAAGCCGTTTGGAGTCGGCATAAGACTGTGGGTCCCTTCCGCTCGTGAAAGGACATTAGCACGCACAGCACGAGTTGTTGCTGCGAAGCTAGGCTCTGGCCCTCTATGGGCTGTCACCCATATCGTATATTATTATTATATCGTCTCAGTTAGTCCGGCCATGGCTGATCCAAGACGACGATCCACTGGAGTGAGGCACATCCCCATAGTGTGAAGCTCTGGCAGAAACGGTGCCATCGCCAGATGCGTTCAAATCAAACAGAAACTGCATTAATTGTGACAGTGCAATAATTTCGGTCAGTCCAGTTGCCATCATGACACATTACAAAGCCCAAACTTGTGGGAGTGCCGACATCTCAAGAAATCAGGGGGAGAACAACTGTGCTGAATATCAGGGATAAAAGGCAATGAAATGGCGACTCCCTAACTAGAAATGGAACATCGCAATGCAGTCGAACCATGTTCTAAGAGAAGAATTCTGGAAACTGGAACAAAGAAAGTCAAGAAAATCTTAAGACAACACAACCGAAAAAGGTTTCAGGCATTATCAAACTTAGCAAGAACAACCTCCGTACTAACAGGCTTCTTAACAAGAGACTGTAAACTGAGAGAGCATTTCTAAGATAGTGAGCAGGTCTCTGCAGATTCAGTGGATAATCTAGGCATTTGCTCACAAAGCGAAATTTATCTGGACAAGCATCTATTAATTATCAGAGGAAGATATGAAGTCACTAGAACCATCTCTCTCAAACTGACTGAGAGAGAATACTCTACAACGACCTCCACCTCCACATTTGCACAACAGAAGTCTATAACGCTTTATACTGACCTGTAAGGAACTGAGGGGAACTTGTAAGAGAGCACGTAAGGGGCACAATGGCTTCGGGGGAAGCCCAAACCATCCTCTCGGGTTACCGGCTTACAAAGGCTGTACAACGAGGAAAGATTGTATCACCTTTGAAGATGTTACTTGTTTTTAGTGTTTATTGTTGAATATTGATCCAAAAATCATCAAAAGACGACTTTTTGGACAGAATTTGCAGTTGGTGCTTTAACAGCAGAACCACGAGTGACGTTTCAGTAGAATCTGTTGTGGTTGCCACTTGAGGTGAGTGCTCAATAGAATCACACTACACTAGGAGATCCTCTTGAGATCCTAATGAACAGGCTTGATATGACAAAAGCTGTGAGAACATAAATGAGTGTGCAAACTACATGCAGACTCAAAATGAATCATCCCATTGGAACATGTTGCAAATGATGAAGCGTACAAATCGGAAATCAACTAAAAGAGGTATTCAGATCCCTCATTTAATTCGCTTCGCTGGAAAGTTGAATCTCTCTATTTGAGTTGACTTCTGATGACTTCTGAGTCAAACAATGGAGCGCTATACTAACTCCGAAAGAGCTTGGAATAGTTGCGCCGATTTTGTTTACCAACAATCGGTCGGTGGTGTTTGCGCAGATCATCATGGACAACTAGGCGGATTTCCACTTAAGCCGTTACAAGTCAGTCCAGCTGTTGGGATACGCGGATGACATCGACATTGACGCGCGGTCCCAACGTGCCATCGTGGAAGCTTTCACGGCAATTGAGGAACAGGCGAAACGAGCTGGTCGTAAGGTCAACGAGGACAAAACAAAATATATGCTGTCGAGCAAACAACGATCCGCCGCACACCACCTAGGCCAAAACGTTACAATCGACAGCTACAATTTCGAGGTAGTAAAGGAGTTTGTCTACCTCGGGGCAAATGCGAACTCCACGAATGACATCGTACTGGAGATCCGACGTAGAATCGCCCTTGGCAACCGATGCTACTTCGGTCTGTCAAAACAACTGCGCTCGAAACTCCTGACTCGAAGGACCAAAGTCATGCTCTACAAAACCCTTATCCTGCCAGTCCTACCTAGACATTAAGTAAGGCTGCAGAGCTGATTCTTGGTGCCTTCGAAAGAAAAATTCTACGTCGGATATATGGTCCCGTCTGCGAGGGAGGCGAATGAAGGAGAAGACACAACCGCGAACTCTACGAGCTGTACAAGGATGTGGATGTAGTCCGGATGGCAAAAATCCGTCGACTACACTGGCTCGGCCACATCGAGCGAATGGACAACAACGCTCCAGCAAAGAGGGTCTTCGAATCCGAGCCTCCTGGTTCGAGAAGGAGAGGAAGATCGAACCTCCGGTACAAAGACCAAGTCATCGCGGATGCAAGACAGCTTGGCCTTGATGACTGGAAGCAGCGTGCCCAGGACCGTCACCGATGGAAAGCAGCAATTGCTCAGGCTCAGACCCTTCATGGTTCGTCTGCCTGATAAGTAAGTAGGTTACGTCAATAAACAAAAACTTCGTTTCTGGGGCTCTGAGAATCCGCGTGTGATGCACGAAGAGCCATTAGATGTACTTACCAGCACCACTGTGTAGTGCAGCGTTCAAGAGAGAGGAAATATTTATTTGAGCATGCCATTGCCAGTTCGGTCACTGATACTGCAGGGCTAGAATAAGCGACTTCTTATTCCGAATTGGATGAGCAGGGCTTGGTAAACCAAGAAGACAGTCCACCAAAGTCCGCACCAACAGCACGAGCTACAATGATTATCGTGACGGAATCGTTTTTGAGTTGCAGGGCTTAACTATGCCAGTCTTCTTTTGCCTTGCGTCACGGGTTTGTGCCATCAGGCAATCGCTGTTGTTCCTGAAGCTCTGCAGAAAGTCATGGAAAATGCGATAAATGAACGCTTTCGGCAGCCATCTTGGCGTCTTAGTTAATTCAGAAAGTTGTCTTTCGAACTTTGCAAACTGCTACTTTCTTTATATTTTTTCTATTCACTAACAAACATTAGCAAATAATTCAATATTGTATTTTCAGTAGTATGGTTGCACATACCACATCTCAAGCTTAAGCTCGAGCAAATTAATTCAATGTCTTATGAAGACAGAAAGTAAAGTCTCCAAAAAAACAAATCTTGATGATTGATTTTGCGCCACCTTGTGTCAGGGCTTAGTTCCATGTCTGTTCATCTAAGAAAGGCATCCTCACTCTGTGGCGCATGTTACATCATGACGCCACTTATTACACTCCATGACCAACCTCAGACTAACTACTTCTAATGCAACAGAAAATGCCACCACTTGTCATGAATCCATTGCAACTCTCCACACAATCCAAATTGCACCCCCTCTTAAACGACCTAATAGTTGTCTCATAAATTAATAGACCAGTTACACAGGAATTCAGAATTTCAAACTTCACTTGATTTACTTAAGCATTTACATAAATGAATTTACACCGCAGCACGACTGTATGTCACAGTCATTCTAAGAAAATCCAAGCTCTCGCCTGCAGCCGACTGATCCATATCCGTGTGCATCGCACTTACCTCATGTCAGCTGAACAACTACCAGACTCTTTCTCTCTCGAAACAACAAGCACGAGGAAGTTAAATGCCGAGTATTTATCTTTCGCGGCAAAAACATTACCTGCTTAGGCGGTGAAACGTCAGCAGACTCCATGAAATACAACCCAGATAGATAGTGCGCGCCTGACATTCACACGACATTCTAGTCATAAACTTAGTCACAATTTGTTGTGAGAAAAAAAAAAGGTTCCAAAAGCGGGCGACTTCCCCTCACCGAGCACAAGGCGGGCAAACAGCACATAAGCCCCCTCATCGCTCGGGTCTAATTGAAACCCGCGCAATGTCAACAGATAAGGGAGCTCTTTTAGCCAGTTCTGTGCTGTGGGTGCAAAATGCAGTACGCCTCAGAAGGAGCACAAGTTATTTCCGGAACTGGGGCTGATTTACTGATCAAATAAACGTAACTATTTTGCGTGGCACACTGACTCTTGCGAACTGTGTGGAACATTCGCCGCAGATAAGAACGATTCAGTAGATAGCTCTCTTGTGTGACACTGATAGTGGATGGGTGAGTTTTGTGTTTTATCGATTCTTAAAGTGAACGAGTGGCGATAATTAATTAGGGGAACAGATATTTTTATCGACATCATCCGGAAGTTTATTTGGAAATTTATATTGCGTCTTGGGGAAATTCAGAAGAGGGACACAAAATACCTGAGATGGTTTAACAAATCCACCGCGAGATCTCTTAGGATCTAACCGATCGACCAAATAAGCAAAAAATATGCACTTTGATCATAATTATGACTCTCCTTAGTTTTCCTGTGCTTCGTTAAGTTTCGTTAAGTTTTATTGAGTTTCGTTGAGTTTCGTCAAATTTTTTTTAAACCATTGTTCACTTAAGTGGGATCGAAATTAAGCGTTTTCCATGCACAAAAGTGTGCATTTAGTGCCCCTTAGCTTTCGGATGCAGTCAAACACGGGGAGAATCGCCAGTTGGTGCACCAAATGTCGTCCACAATCCACATAGTGCCTATATCAAACTTTTAACTCTAAGTTGCTGCAGGCCTCCAATGACTTGAGGACTGGGGACTATCTGATGCGTTGTCCTACTGCCTGGACTTAGACTCAGTTCACGTGCATGTTGTCCTCCATGCAGCATAGTTCATAGAATCTGTAGACGCCTGACTAAGCTTACATTGTGACCCATTCCGACGCCTCGTCTGAGACATCGGAAAGGCAACAAGGAAGCAGTAGCAGAATACTGGTGAACAGTTCAAAAATCAACCCCTTGTTGGATGCCCACGCTGTGACCACCGTTTATCTGCTTGAATCCAATGTCACAGCAGCACTCGTCTCTGCACTTACTCCGCCAGCTCATGAGCCACATTTAAGGCTGATTAAAAATCAGAGACGTGTTCCTTTATCGGATCAGTGTCTCACGGATGTCATTGCAGCACGTGCACAGCCCCAAAAATCAGGAAGAGTGCACGTCCACACGCTAGTCTCTGCAACATCGGCTAACCACTCTAAAACCGCTAAGGTCACACGACGACCATCAAGCTATCAGAAAAATATAACAGCTCAATAAAACGCTGCATAAACCAAGCCATCCGTCGATACTTAAGGAAAACGAAACTATTTCGTTCTCGAAACGCAAAAGCTTATCCAGCCGCCATCATTAGATTGTTCCATCAAGCGTATCCGTTCCCTCAAGACCGGATGATGAAACAGTTTTCCAGGTATTTCATCATGACCGGCTCTGCACGCGCCAGCATAACCGAAGGGTCTCACGTGAAAAGCTTCGATGAGCTTCGGCTGTTTCCCGAATCTAATCGACACGACGTTTGCCCGCTGCGCCGAGGACTGCTGCCTCTGCTCGGGCGGTAATTGGGTTTTGTGCTTCGGTCGGTTTTCGCTTTTCGTTTCATTTCGGCCGCGCGAAGCTGGTGCCGTGGCCTTCACGCTTAATTAACCAAACAAACAAACGCCCGCTGGGGGGGATTTCTGTCGATCGACGAGCGATGACCAATCGTTTAGACACTTCCGACGGTCTTCGAATGAGGATTTCACTTTCGCACTTCTGCGAATCCGCCCGCCTAATTGACGGAGGCAACATTTTAATTCCGAATCCATATGCTCGTGCATGGCCCCCATCTCTCCCTCGTGCGGTGACATGCGCCTCGATTGTCACTCGACTTCTAATGAACCGGCCGCGGTTTATTGGCCTGTTTTTTCTTCATTCTGCCATTCGTAAATAGAGAGGCGCGCGTGTGTGTGCGCGGCAGTGGGTCGGTTCTCGATTGCAAGCTGGAACACAATTTTTCGTCACATTTCGCTGTCACGAGATAATTTTCCGTGTGTGTGCGCACTTAATTTGACAAATTCGTGATTTGCGATAGCACATTAGTTGGGCTACCGATGGGGCAGCGGACGAGAAAAAAACCGGAATATGAATAGAGTCGCAAAATATGAGAGAAATTATTTTCGATTTTGTTGCGTCACCTAGGGAATGGAGGGGGTGTTCTGTTGATGAGTGACGAGTGAAGAGGACGTGATTCATAAATCTGTTGTGACTCTGTTGTCGATTCCAAGCAACAAGTGGAAGACAACACATGAAGCGCTTACTTTTCAGTCATGTCCCAGACGGTGTTACCGGCTTAAAGGAGGCTTAAGGCTTATCAGCGAACGAGGTGCTATCTGGCGAGGAGTCCCACCAGGCAAACTCGAGAACCAGCTTAGGGAATGCTTCAAGATTGCGATAAGCGTGGCGATACTTCATTTTAAGCTGTTTTGCGATGACGTCCGTTTGCCTTAAGCTGTTGATGAGTGTTTAACGTTGGCAAAGGGTGTCACGCAATAGATTTTTGTGGTAGAATGGGAAAGCTCCTGCTGGAAACGTGGAAGGACTCAGCTGAGGCAAAGCTCGTCTCAAGTGTACAATGCCCGAAAGCGCCACGACCAGGACACTCTAAAGGAGGAAAGCTGGTAAATGGGTGCCACACGAAATATCACCACTTTATTGCTGTGAAGAGCAAAGATTTTGAAAATTATGCATATTCCTTGAACTTGATCTTGACGGCTGTACAAAGAGCAAGAGTAAGTTCAGAATCTGAATAAAAATTGCGTCGGTTTCCCTAGAAATTGTAACATTGTAACAAAGATCACGGAGAATGCCATCACTCAACCACTTACTCCACCAGGACCCGAATCTTCTCTGGGACCACCTGCCTTCTTGGTCAGGGCTTCCATCGCTGGATGGCCCTCTTGAGAGCACAATCGGAGGTGGCATGTCTCTCCAGGATACAGACAGACCAGTCGGTAAGAAATCCGCGACATTCTTGACACCTCCTGACAGAAGGACTCCAGGCGACACCTTCCACCTAACAGAAGCGCTTGCTGATAATCCTCTGAAAGACCAACAGGTTTGAAGACCCACCAACAGATTTCAGTGAATGTAAAATGTGGCCCTTGGCGTTGTGGGTATGTGCGTCGACTCCAACCTCGACGTCGTAAGGGGCGATTCCTGGCTTGTAGGACTGTAGAGTCACTGACAACGCTCAAAGAGAACTCCTGCTTCGAAAAAAGCCAGGATGTAGCACGGCCTCGACGTCGTAGGTTCGATACCTGGTCTGTGCGACAGTAATAATTCTCAGGGCCCCACCTCTTTTGAGTCACTATCCACACTCAAAGAGTATTCCTAGAAAAAGCTCCTCAAACTTGGCCGTTTGGAGTCTGCATAAAACTGAAGCTCCCAATAGCACGCACAACTTTAGCGGTTGTTGAGAAGCTAGGCCCTGGCCCTTTCCGGGCTGAAGCGTCACCCATATTATTACGAACGTTCGCCGCAACGTGTGAACTACAATTGTGCGCTCAGAAAGAAGGAAATATATCCCAATTTGAGGGCAATTTAATGCAAGTGCATCAAATCAGTAACTCATCCATCAAACTCCTAATGTGGCTCACTCTACCCTGCCTGGAGCTAGATTATGCTTTAAGTCTTCGTGTGGCACTACAGTCTGGGGCCTCAATCAGTCAGTCAAGCCTCTTTGAGCAGAGCGATCTGTGGTAAGCTGCCTCTATTTGCACACACTATGTCGGTTAAGCTCCCACACAACTTGTGTTTCATTTTAAGCGCATGTACTGCGGTGCGATGTTAAGACAAATCTCAGTCGATGTCATAGGTCTTTAAAGGCTGAAGATCCCTGTTGCTGCAGGTACCACAATGAATCAGTTATTTGAGTCTTGTGCCAGATTTCACAGGGCAACCTTATCGGATGGCTTAGCCAAGTGTAGGATTGAACCTAAGCTTCACAACTATGCACTCTCTCCAATGACACTTAAGCCAAGGCAATGGAGGCTTAAGTTAAACCACGGTTTAAGTGGAATCAATCGCCTAACTTCCACTGTGACAAGGACATTTCTATTCATTCTGAACTTAGCGACGGATCGAAACGTATGCTCGCACTCTTAAATCAAGCATTAGTGATCCAGTGCAGAGTTAAAAAACCACTGCCGTTACTATATTCTGTCCACTCTCAACTATAAGTCAACTAATTCCCCAAAAATGAGTGAAATAAGTTGGAAGACATCTTTTAATAAACACAAATAACGTCTTAAACTAAAATAAACTGTGGCCATGACTATATTTTTTATCGAAATCCAAATAGTGCCATGGCCGCCCATCGCGTCGTGTCTATTTTTATCTCCTCGCATCTGTTTATTTGTTTTCATCTTGTGGCCATGAACTTGCACGAATGTTTCCTGTAATGCTTATCAGTTCAGCGATAACACTGAAGTACCTGGTACGTCGGCGGATTTCGTGTGGCTTAAGTTGGAGTGCGTACTTCTGAGGGAGGATGCAACGCTAAACAACATCGTTTTCAATGATTCGAGGACAATGTGGGCAATGACAAGCATTTGTCTGGGTTTTTTGAACAGTCAATCGCATTGTAGAAGGATAAGAATTGCCCAGAGGAAGACCAAGTGGCGCACGTAAGTGGAAAGGGATCTCAACCAACAATGCATGCGAAACTGGAGGCAGCTAGCTAGAGATCGAGCTGGATGGAGAAGTTTGTTGGTTGAGGTCCTGGTTCATCCCAAACTGCAGCGCCATCTTAACAATTTGAATCAGAAGGCGTAGGCAGGATGGTAATACCATAAGAGTGGCACAACAGGCCGTATAAAGGGCCAGCCCTTGCTTCTCTGCAAGCGCTCGTGTTGCGCGTCACGAGTGTAGGGGGACCTGCTTGCATAGAAGCTAGGCCCTGACCGTCTATACGTCCTACAGTTTCAATGCCGACTCCGCACGGCCAAGCTTCTCAAACTAGGCCGTTCGGAGTTCGGGGCTTCAAGCAGCAGGCTGTATAGAGGGTCAGGGCCTAGCACGGCCAAGCTTCTCAAACTAGGCCGTTCGGCGTTCGGGGCTTGAAGCTGCAGGCTGTGTAGAGGGTTAGGGCCTAGCTTTCCTGCAAGCACTCAAGTTGTGCATCACGATTGGAGGAGAACCTGTGGTTTCATGCCGACTCCGAACGGCCAAGTTTGAGAAGCTTTTTTGCTAGAGACAAATGCTCTATGATCATTGTCAGTGACCTGAAAGAGGTGGGGTCGTGAAATTAATTCTTGTCGTAGAGACCAGAGATCGTGCCTACGACGTCGAAGTTGGAGTCGACGCACATACCCACAACACCACGGGTCACATTTTACATTTGTTGACATTTTTCGGAGGGTCTTCCAGCCTGGTGGTCTTCTAGAGGATTATTTTTGACGCACTAGGAATCAATATTACGAGAGTTTCAAGTGCGTGTGGATTGAGGCACATACCCACGACGTCACAGGCTTCTGCAGCAAACCGTGTGAAAATATGCCATCTCATACGGTTTCAATCGTGAACTCACATTTAGCCGCAGACCTTCGAGATCCATTCGTTCTTATGTACCTCCACGAGTGTAGTACAAACATGTAAAATGCAATAAAGTGTCTTCCTCCAATCAGAAGAGTCTTTCACAAATGTTAGGTTGTAGTGGCTGGCTGCTAAGGGCAGTCACACTTAGGCCAGAGTAGGCCCATTGTGATACCACACTAACCAACAAATGTTGATTAAACCCCAATTTTCAACTGCAAGTTCAAGTTTGCAATTGACCGAGAAAATATAACACATTTTATTAATTCTAGACGCGATTACCTCGCTTTGACCTCGGTCCAGCAGAATTTAGCTGGCGAATTTGATTTTAGCAAAATTATGAGCATTCTCGTGGTAATTTCTGAAAATTAGCTTAGCAGTTAAAAGTGGAATCACGACGAAGTGATTTATTACACTTTTCGCAATCTACTCGTCGTGACGATTGTCATTCAGAACAGCTGACATGTGCTTGTCACCTGAGTAAATAAAAGTGTTATGTTCTACTCGCAGTCAGAAGACAGACATGGGATCAGGTATTTAAGTAGAACGAAGACGAAGCCAGCTCAAGTGGGCAGTTTAGGTCTATTATTGCCTTGCATAGGAATTTATTTGATTAAAGGCATCTGCGGGCAGTTTCTAATAAATTTTGAATTTTAAAGGGAATGGCAGCTCAACTGCTGCACGTCAGAGGTGCTAGCCTGAGCACTTACTGGTTCTGGGATTTAAGGTATGACTCCTCTGCTGACTTCTTGACATGTAGAACAGCTCGAAGTGGATACACATTTCTTCTTCATGACCAGATTGTGAAGATCAAGATGGCTTGCAAGATTCACACACTGGCATGCAGAGGCGATCTTAGTCAACACATGGTTGTTGTGACCAAATTTTAGGATTTTGCTAATAATTGTTTCGTCGATTGTAAATTAGGTTCAATGGTTGCGTATTAGATTATACAATAGGAAAGAAATCTCAGTTGAATAATTGCCTGTCGTGACGGAGTGGATGGCTACGTCGTCTCGTACCTTGAGGGTGAAGCTCCAGATCTTTCGAGTCACTGATCATATTCAGATCTTTTCCGATCGTAGGCGATACAAAACTTATTCCGTCTACTTGTGATTAAATAGAATGCACAACATGACATGTTGCTGTACAAACTATGTCAGCTGCACCAAGGACCTTAGCGTCACTCATCTTAACTTCCAACACCAAAAATGCACACATTTTGGACGTACAGTCAAATGTTGATAACTCGAAGTTGGTTGTTCACAGCTCCAAGACTGAAATGTACATGTGATTTTTCTTCGATAACTCGAATGTCTTGATAACTCGAAGAGATTATTTGGCGTCACCTTTGGTAAAACGAATTCTGAATGGATATGGTGGTCTAGCTAGACACAAATTCTGCGAGTCCTTACAAGTTTTATAATGGATCGCTTTCGGGGCCTTTCGCTGTTCTAGTGGCCTCCTGGTAGATAAATGTCACTATGTATTAAATATACAAAAGAGTACTCGTATAGGATCAGTATTTTAGATGTAAGAACGATTGTTAAGATAGCTAAGCTAGTTTTAAGTATTTTAGTCTAGAATTTAAGATAAGTTGAAGAAAATAAAACAAAAATATAGAAAAAAAAAACATATTTCTGTGTAGGTTCGTACATTAATCGAACGATCATTGGTCGATGATCGAACTCAAGTCTGAGTTTTCATATAAAAAAAGTAGGTGCCTAATAAAAACACAAAGTGGACGAACAATTACATCGAGTGTCGCATAGAGTGGACCAACATAAAAATCTGCGTTGAAGTCATCCATCTCTAACCTTATTCAAATAAATGTATATTTATATCAAATTTATGTTTAACTTGATAACTCGAATTTTTGGCAAGTGATGGTTCGAGTTATCGAAACTGGACTGTATTTTACTCAACTAACCAGCGATAACAGGAACGTTTATGATTCTTAATTGATTGATCTTTTCGTAAAATGGGAGCATGTTCCATCACCCAAATTGGGTGGAGATAAATGGCTACTACTGAGGACCTAAGCGTGGTAATCGAATGGCAACGTGTTCTGTAGAAGTCCAGTGTTCAACAGGGATGTCCACGCATCATCCAACTGCGATAAGATGGCTCTACATCTCTGTAGCGACTGCAAGTGCACTCACTCGAACGCCATGTTCGAGGATACAAAAGTGCCATCAAGGATTTCCTTCGATCGCTGCCGTAAGTTGATCTAACGCATTTTTTACAATAAAGCGACGATATTGAACTGGGCTGTGCCATGGCGAGTGTATGGACAACTGGGGCTGACAACAACCGAACCCCTGTGGGGCAACACAACCAACGACACCGACGTTTAATGTGGCGCGACCAAGAGGAGAAGGATCTCAACCAACTTGGTGTGTGAAACTGGAGACAGCGATCCAGAGATCACGCTATTTGGAGAGGCTTGGAGAGCTTTCTATATTCCAATTATTTCGTGTGGCAAAAATCTATTAGAATTGAGGTGGCCCCTAACCTTCCTACGATCCTGAGGTCCTTCTTGACCCATTTTGGGAAAGAAATGATGTTAACTCAAAAACGTGTTCTGTGTTCGAATCTGACAGGAGCTAGATTTTTTTTGTAGGGAATACCACTTTATTTGATTTCTTGTTGACATTCCTGCCGTCGAATGACGGACTATTCTTCTAGTATTTTTATAAAAACGTCAAGCCAAGGCACTAGTGGTTGGTTACCTTCTAATGACTGGCCACTTTACTTCATGTAATATAAACAGCATTGAGGCTGGGTTGGCCGAGGTATGACTGGGGGCCGATCACTAGTGCATTTACCCCGCGTCGTACACATTTTAAGACATCTAAGCCCGTTTGGGTCAGTTAATTTGAGGAACGTAGGAGTGTCAGGCAAGTGGGCAGACAGAGTTTTTATGCCTGACACTGGTCAACTTTGCCTACCTAGGAACCGCTATCAACTCAGGCAATGACACCAGCGCTGAAATCAAACGAAGAATAACTCTTGCCAATCGGTGCTTCTTTCGGCTAAGAAAGCAATTGGTAAACAAAGCCCTCTCGAACAACCCTCTCGTAACGCTCTACAAGACCTTAATCGTCCCAGTCCTGCTATATGGCGCGCAGGCATGGACTCTGTCAAAAGCGGATGAAGCAGCTCTTGGTTGCTTCGAGAGGAAAATTCTTCATGTGATTTTCGGTCCCGTCTGCATAGATGGTGAGTGGAGGAGAAGATACAACGACGAACTATACGGGCTGTTCAGCGACATCGACTGACGCCAGAAGAGTGAAGATCCAACGATTGAGATGGCTAGGTCATGTAGAGCGGATGGAAACCAATGCTCCGGCCCGAAAAGTCTTCGAATCCACCCCCGAGGGACGGCGCAGTAGAGGAAGACCGCGAGTCAGGTGTGCGTGCGTGCGCAAGTGGAAAGGGACCTCAACCAACTATGCGTGCGAAACTGGAGACAGCTGGCTGGAGACGCTTGTTGGTTGAGGCCCAGGTCCACCCCGGACTGTAGCGCCACCTTAAGTAACTAAGTACGGGCACTCAACAGCAGACTGCCACTAGGACTACAGAAAGGATCGCCGTCAGTCGAACAGAACAAGTGACTGGCTGCAGCTGAACAGAAGAAGATGATGCAAGGAATACCTCAAATACTGTGAGTATGATAAATGATAGCAGCATCAAAGGCATAAATTAGATCAGTCCAAACTCCTCGCATGCGACAAAGTTCACACTTTTCCCGCACCCATTTCCAAGATTAAGACCCATCGGTACATCCCCATCCATTCACGTGCTCATAAAACTTTCAACTAGATAATGATGTCATTTAAGCGTCGTGTTCGTATGTACATTATGCTCTGCGCGTTGTCACTTGTCAGCCAATGCAGCTCATCGCTTATTTCAAATATTTGCACTCGCCACGAGGGGTTCTAGCTCCAGCCATTCACGTGTCAAAAAATTCTCCACAAACGGTTGCGTGTGCACAGCGTACAATGTAATTTCGAAGAAGAAAAAGAAAGCTCGTTGAAGTCTCTACTGCGAGTGCTTGTCATTTTCAGCGTGTGAAATTTAATGTCGTTCTGACGCAACACACAAAGGTCATACCTCCACGAGAGCAATTAGAGAAGAAAATATAAACAGTGAGCGAACAACAATGGGAATGTATGCAAATAAGAAGCATCTTTAACTTAATATAGAGCAAAGCCCCCTTCCGTGCTTGGCAGGCAACAGGCGCGAGGCGAGGCGACTCATTAGCAAAGCAAATACGTCTGAATCTCTGGTGTAGCACTACACAAGGCAAGGCAGTCAATGGTGTCCAGAATCAATAAGGACACTGGAACTCGTCGTTTTTTTTTTCCAATCCAAATTGCCACAATTGCCTCCGAACACTCAGGAATCTCTTCCAAATGTAATAAACAATCTTATTGCTTTGCGTCGAGCGGGGACCGCGAAGCAGAAACAAAACGAAACTCCTCTGCCGATTTGCTTACATAGAACATTTCACTTGCGCTGCCCGCGACTGTTCGTTTCAATGAGTGGAAAATTCCACTCGCGAACACTGGCAACCGAACCAAGCACAGAAACCCAGCAGGCCAGCCAAAGGCAACGCAAGGCAATGGAGCAGCAAATGTGCCGAGAAGTGCTCGTCATAGGGGTTGGTTTTTGTTTTTTTTTTTTTTGCCATTCACAAGCTACGAGTGTGTCTTAGCGACACGACGAAAATTACAAAAAAACAGATAAAAAATATATAAAATTCACATAAAAATGAAAAAAGGACATTCAATCACGCAACAGTGTTTCCGAAGCATACACACACGATGCAGCCGGGCACCGACCACGGGAACTATAATTAAGGTTCAAACCCCCGTCCCGTGCACGGGGATATGATTCACAGGTAAAATTCGATAGAAAGACAAATTTGCTACTCACTGTGTACTCAGTTGCCGCCAGAGGCGTCCTCGAGTTGCTATTGTGGAAACTCATCCTGGCTGAGATTCAATCCAGTCGACAGACAGCGCGTCCAACAAACACGATCAATCCGAAAGGAAGGACACAAACTTCAGCGTATCCAATGGAACCGTAGGAACTGCTAAAAACTACAAAAACTACGAACGCTACAATATGGCGCGCGATCAGAGACTGTTATATAAGACTGGAAATGAATTTCCAGAACCTTCCAAACGATCGCGATCGAATTCAAAAAAAAAAAAAATCAAAAAAAATGCCAAAACTATTCAAATGACAAGAGCAAACGTTTGCATCTACTGGAGTGTGAATAAATATTTCTTTATTTTATTTTGTTTGCTGTATCTACTCTAGACGTTTGCAAAAATTTCGTACGTATCTGCTGCGTCGTTTAACGTGCAACAACCGAACAGTTTGGAGTTCAAAGCAAGAATGCCAACATTGCCGATTCGTTTGGAGAAAAATATCTCATCCATCGGGCACACACAGCCCAGCCAATACAGTGAAGTAGCTACAAACTACATAGAGTCGAGTATAGATCTCGGGTTGGTAAATGCGATACAGCGGAGGTGCTGCCGCCTGTTTGCTGATGGCAGAGTATTCGATTCTTTCAGCGAATGCTCGTCTCAAATTTGAATCGCCGCACGCAAACTGACCGACTGACGGTTGCGGTTGCGTTTAATGTTTCCCCAGTGCACTGGGTGTTCAATTGTTTAAATTTTTGTTAATTTTTACTTGCAGTCGGGCGGTTTATTGAGACGCGGCGAATTGTTTCAGTCGACAGTCGCTCTGTGCTCGCTGCTGGCTGTGCCTGTGCTTGTGTATACACAATGTTTAGACGCAAATGCTTAGATGTATGTGTTTATATACATGCCTGCGCATGTGTGGTTTCGAGCAACACGAACAAAAAGTATCGCAACAGCGACGGTTTTTTTATGAGTTCGTTTCTAAGGAAGCATTAGTTTGCAATTGGAAAAAGCAATGCCACTGGCGGTGTAGTGGTGGAGAAATGCTTACAACTGCGTCTTAACTTGTTCGCTCCACACCGGACAGGGGCGCACCGCTTGTAGGGGGGGCCTTGTTGAGATTCATGCATCGGATACATGAGTGCGCGCGCATTCATCTCCCAAAGGTCAACCATATGTTGGTGAGATTTGTTCGGTCGGTTGGTTTGCCTTCTGGCGCAGCACGTGTAATCGCTGGTAGGTGGTCGTGGTCTCTGTCTCAGCTGACTTCTGTTTACAGTGAATTTTCGCTCATCAACCGAACCGGTTGACTGCTGATTAGGTGGCACGTCCAAAAATTGCTCTTAATTTTATTTATTTTGTGAATGAACGAGAAGATTCCATTCATCTGCCCAAGAACCCCGAAAAACCCAGGCACTCACACACACGGCCGGCCGGCACGCACACACTCCCATCACATCGGGTAGTGGAAAGTTTTCCGTTTCGACAATCCTTTCCACCACTTAGTCATGCGGTCGTAAATTCATGTGTGCGTTCATTTTGTTTTCTTTTGTCAACAATTTGAATTTGAAGCACATACCAGCACGCTCGGCGTTGTCTCGCCAGACCGACTCGCTGTGCGAAAAAATTCTAGGTGAAATAGTTTCAGCCCACGGCCCACCGACGAGCGCTCAGTTTATGCATCATAATCGGAAACTTGAATTCTCTGAGGTTTGCAAAGCTGTGTGTCTTGGTTGCGCAGTCCAAGTTCAGTGCCGCGCGGATTGATTTGCTGGCGCGCCGTGCACTTGAGTCGAAGTTGTCGTTTGGTTATGAGTCACATTCCTTCTGGCGAAGGCTTACTTTTGTTGGTAAATAGTAGAAAACCTTTTTTTTATCTAATCTTGAAACGCTCGTGATGATTTCTGTGGAAAATAAGTAAAAAGAAGTACTGAACGATGGAGGTTGGCCCTGACGGCCTCATGAGCGTGGCTCACTTAGACAAACGTGCTGGGTGCATGCTGTCCACTGAACGACGTCATTTTCAGCAAACATCGAATAACCTAAAAGCAATGAAAAAGAGCTGACTGGGGACTGACAGTTGGTTGAGTGCCTGCCCTTGGTTATAGGGGTCTCAGGTTCGACTCCCAGTGAAAACACATTTTATGTTAATATGCTTTTATCTGGTCTTCAAATCGGGTCCCAGTCACCATTTGCCGTTGGGATTAAATTAACGGCATTGGGTATCCAATTGGGACCCACAATGGTCTAAGTGTGCTGGCAATTTCGTTGGCAGCCCAATAGCCTTACCTAAGCGCATGGATGGGACAGAGGATGGACACAGTTCGGCCTACCTATGACTTCTAGGCACCTGCGGTTATGTTTTCTTAGTCGATTCTGGAAGCTTGGAGTGCATTCGACAAAATTGATATATTCACCGAAAAAAAGTTGAAAGTGGTTAGTAAGCATTTTTGATAGATTTCACTTCCAAATGCCACAGCGGCCCTATTAGACCTTCCTAAGACTTCCGTAACGCCTGTGCTTATGCCCAGCGGACAGGGATTTGACACACTTCGTCAAATGTTGTTCGTCACTTTCGATGGTGATGCCACATCAGGACGAGTAACGAATCGATGTCAACCAAGGACACCAACGTGGCAACCTTGATCAGCACCAAACTCAAATTTGTATCCACTTTCTTCGCTATTACAACAACAGCCAAGATATTCTTTGACAGGAAATCCCAATTGCTTTAAAAGCCTAAATGATTCATCACTTCCTTGGCCTGAACTAATGCAGCAATCGCCATAGATGCCAAAGTTGCCACTAGACCTCACATCGGCAGCTTTCCTGAGTCGTCTCATTAACGTTTGTCATGCAAAGTCTCAAAATTGAGCAACACTGCTGGTAAGGTCCTTGTCAAAATTTAAGGTTGGAGCAAAGAAACAATTCCTAATAAACGACTCGAAATTTTAAAATATTTACAGTCGAGTCTCTACAAGTCTCACCGATAGTTAGGTCGCATGAAAAAACCTTGATAAGTCGAACGAAGCCTATGTGTCTTGTTGCTCTCCTTTGTTCGAAGGTAGGCAGTTGGTCTTTTGTAAGGCCATTCTGTAAAAAAATCTAGAGTGGACTTTACAAGCATTGATGCTCTGCACTTCAATTTCTTCAACGGCCAGCAATCCTTCCAACGTAGCTCTCATTTCGGAACGTTTTACAGGCGTGCATAAGGTTGCTACTCTCAGACAAAAGTAGCAAACGACAAAAGACCTTGGCTATCACCAAGAACTGTTTTTCTGAAATCTTCAGAGATCTTCAGAGACGTTTGCATGTAGACACATCTTCAAGAAAGTTAGAGGTGGTCCATGAGTTTCTCGCTCACCAACCGATTGGAGGGAAGCAAATGGTGTGCTAATGTAATATCTGCATCCAGTCGAAAACCAAGGTGGCACATTGAAGCGTGCACAAAGAAAAGCTGTTATCGCCATTGCTCATACAACTAGTCTTAAGCATTTTTGTCCGGTAAGTAAAGAAAGAGCTTTTCTCGTGGACAGCCATGTCTAATGTTCCTACATTGCTGTCAAACTGGTCAGGTTGTTCCGGATGACGATGGAGAGTGTTTGCTTCTTCATCAAGGTCTGTAAAGTATTCAGCGAGGTATTAGATAAGTCGACAAGCTGTCATGTAACTTCGTGGAAAACTTGCACTCCAACACTGGATGCACGAACTTGCAGTAGTTAGGGTCGGCTGAGAAAGAATGATGATGAAGATAAAGTTCAGCCAACTATCCTAGGATCTGCCGCAAGTGTCGAAGCTGGCCGTGAAGGTGTGGTTGAGTTTACAAAGTAGGTAGATCAGTATCGCGTCGCACACATTATATCCATATTTCTTTGCGTTAATGGGAAATTATTAAAACAAGGGCCGAGAGAAAACTGAGCAGACACGAAAACGCAGTGTGTAGGAGAGAGAGACAAAGTTATTGAGCATTTGGAACTACACCCGATTTAACCCAGAAAACACATCGTCACCGATGATGTCCATTTTTCAAGGACGGGTACATCAACAAAGACAATTTGCGGAATTAGAGACGATGTCAATGCACACGAGGTCTGCCAAACGGCGATCCATTAGCGGGAAGTCACTGTTGATGACACTTAAGACAATGGGAATGATACGACTCAAGTTGGTCCGAGCGACATCTCGTTACAACAGACAAACAGCACATTTGATGCAACGATGGATACTAGACATATCGGGCAAGCAATAGCATGGCATGGTTATTTCTTGCAGTGCCGACATGAGCTGACACAGAGAGACTGTGAGAATGTTGGCCTTGTGAGGGTTCTCCTTTGGATGAAGGCTTTTCGTCAGCTTTTCCTTCTAAAATCTGAATATAATTTTGATGTATTTTCTTGCAAATTATAACAAGTTTTCAGTAGCCAGGCAGTGTGCACCACATCTCTGTAATTTGTGCACTTTTGGTTACAATACAAAAATTCGAAGACTTGTTCTTGGGTCTTCAAGCACAGCACCAGTAGTTGATGTAGAATCTAGGCTCTGCTCGTCTTCTAGCTCTACTGCCTTTTTTTTATATTTTAAGTCGTACGTGGCAATAAGAAGTGTGCCTTCAAAGTCGACGTAACTCGTTTCGACATCGCCTGATCCAGAGTCATTGAAATTTGAACCCTCGGTTGTGCACCACCCGACGACATTTAAACTGTGTCATGCTCCACATGGAATTCAATTGACTGGCGTTTCAAAAGAAACAAAGCATTAGTTGATATCTCGACTCGAGTCATAGCCCATTCAGATTTTACATCAACCCGACTGAATTCGAAACCCCTTACATCCAAATTTCGTTCTGCTACTCGGCGCACGGGTTGATCAATCAGGTCACAGTACTCAAGCAGTCGCTTGAGAGTGTTTAGCTATTACTTACAATCAGAAACAACACTTGACTTTGTCAAGTCTCTCGTGCGACTGAAAGCAAGCAACTTTGTAAGGATCTTCTATTCATGACCGCGAATCGAGGTAGGCTCCACTGATTAGAGATGTTAGGAGGCTGAGGCGCTTAATTTAACAAAACCTGCGGAGCACTGAGGAGCAGTACATTTCTCGATCAACTGTGAGTGGATTTGAGGGGCGAGTGAACAAGGTCTTGTTGAGAACGCAATCCTGCGTTGGTGCTACTGTCGTCTACCACCACAAGCGATACAATGGCAAGGCCGACAATTCCACGTCGTACTGTGTTGCAGTGGTACAAAAAGGAGAAATGTGAGGGGAACGTGATGCAACATTTTGACATGCGCAATGATTTGCGCGAGAGAGTGCGTTTTGCTGACACTTTCCTTACAAACTGAGATTTTTTCCTTATGTTAGTGGCCAGAAGGCACCACCTGCCGTAAAACAAAAGAAATCTGGCCATCACTTAACCTAAAACGGTCACTCAGTCTACTTGGACTCAGCAAGCCCTCAGTAAGGACCCTTATAGGAGTCATAACCGGGCACTGTCCACTCATGCTCGCAGGATGGGTGCTCCATATAATGATTTTTGCAGAAGCTGCATGGATGAAGAGGAGGAAGAGAACACTCATCACCTTCTCTGCTCCTGCAGTGCTCTTGCCAGTCGTAGGTACTTCAGCGGCCGTAACGAGCTAAAAAGTGCCAGCATTGGCCAACTAAATCGGTTCATCAGCAGCACCAACTGGTTCCAGCGTTAGGAGAAGTCAATCCGCGTGGTATCACAATGGGCCTACTCTGGCCTAAGTGTGACTGCTCTGCAGCAGTCGGCCACTACAACCTAACCTAACCTAGTGGCCATTTGGGAGCTTCAAAGCATACCTTGACTGCCAAACTGGTCAGGTTGTTCAAGATAACGATGGAGAGTGTAGGCTACACCATTTAGATCGGTAACGTATTCAGCGGGGTTTTAGACAAGACCACAAACTACTTAAAGCACTGTCGAAACTGCAAAAACTGTGGCACCAGCTCAGTTTTGTCTTTTTCGGCAATAGGACTCCTGTCTTTGGAAAGCGTTGTCGTTGCATGACGTAAACTACGATATGAACGCCGTGATGAGGTAAGAAACACGGCAGTCCACAGGGAACTCAACGTTGACCTAGGCTGGGCTTCGAAGGTTCGATCGCGCGGCACGAACGTTGTCTATTATCTCGAGTTCTCAGACGCGTGCTTTCAAAGCGATTGCAACGGCTGGTCAATTGCTTGACAGACCGAGAACGAGTTGGTTGGTTTCTACTCGTAGACGATGACGATTTAGAGCCGATGACGAAGGATCGAGTTGACGGGGATCTTTCGCAGCCCCTTTATGGTATCATCCGGGTCACTGAAGATGATGTTGATGAACGCAACAGACTCAATGAGTGGGAGCCTTAATACCCTCGTCGTGTCATCCTTAACTACATGCAATATCCAAATGCAATTCAGCACACTAATCATCCCACATGTCAACCTTTTTCTAAATTCCCACTTCAGCTCACGGTCTTGCGCGCCTCGACACAGCACTCAACAAGAGAAGGGCGCAACCCACTCGCCCGGCTGGCGAGATAAAGGTGTTAACCCCCTCGATCAATCACAACGGAAAATTGGCTTATCAATGTCAGGGGATGCGTAGGCCTGCTATCGTTCAAGCGCCACTGAATAATTCCCAATTAGCACTCGTATCTAGCACTTATCTAAGCACTGATAGAGGAGACCTGCTATCGCACTACACGGCACTCGGCACAAGCGACGGCTCACACCTCGCTGTGCAACTGCGCACAATGAGTTGGAATTTCTGCTCACAATTAGCACCTGTTTTCCCATTTAAACTGAATGTCATTACTCGTCTAATTAATTGTGTACACACACATGAAGTGTGTGTGCGTGTGATTTCCTCAACCGAAAAAGTGCTGTGAGGGATTTTTTTTCGCGCAACAGAATCAAAGCGGAAAATCTGATGCGGGCGTGGGGGTGGCTTGTAATTTGCGGTTTGTGTGAACTGCCGTGTGTAATTTAGAATTCACTTGATTTGATGAGCAAAGTCGGGGTGAGCATCAATGTCAAACACCGCGTAACCAGGTTACATAAGGCGGACAAGGCGGCAGAGTGTGTGCTGTGCAGCACAGGACATGAGAGTGGCAACTGGAATGGGGGTGACATGGGCTTGGAGGTTAAATGGGTGAGGAAGATGCAATTTGGGGTTAGGTGTCGAAGCTGGTGGGAATAGTCATGGCTTGACTTAGTTACAGCAGCCTCCACAGCTGCAGTTAGTCGATCGACTCTGGTTTCAGACCGAGTGACAGTAGAATACAAACGAGCTCAGACCAAAGGGGGATCCTTTCCCCTACACGAGCCTGCCTAAGTTCGGAGATTTTGATGCCGCTACCGTGCCACACATCCTCTTGAGAGAACAGAAACGGGCAACAACTGTCCTCGTCTCAAGGTCTTTGAAGTCCCCCAGGACCAACTTGTGCTCAGATGAGGCAAGGAGTGATGAGGCAAGGAGTATATATATGATCATTTGGAACTTATGAAGCACCTCACTTAAGTCAGTGAAGGCATGCTTTCCATCTCCTCTTCAGAAAATTGGCTCCTGTCACTTGCGATGATGCTGTGATGAACGAACCCGGTGACGCTGCCAAAACTACCAAGAGGACTCCTGTCAAGAGCTGGACATCGCGATCGGTGCGCAGCTCACAATTCACCATTTGATGCGCGTATACTTGCTTCCAACAAGAGCTGTCATTTCAAATGTCATTCCATTGTTAAACTGTCAACATTTAGCTGTCATTGCGCAAACTTTTGCTTAGTTTCTTGGATTAGCCTTAAAATATTGGGCGCTTTCGTCAGCAGCAATCACACAAACGTGGAAACGATCTGGTTTTGGTCATCATCAAACGTCTGCTCTGCACCCAATTGTGGCAAATGGTGTCAATAAAGAGGGCCCCTGTAATTTTCTAAGTCTGTGAGGACTGTCTGATGAGCCTGATGAGTTGGGGCTAAAACTCATGCTCTAAGTTTGGCTGTGACAAGGTCGCAGAAGATCTCCACTCGTGTCTCGTTTATGAAGTGCTATTATCTCTCTGCGTGGTGGCGTTGTGGCTGCATGCGTCGAGCTTCGACCTCGACGTCTGGGTTCGATCCCTGATCTGTAAGCCCCTGATGTCACGACCCCACCTTTTTTGAGTGACTGACAATACTCAACCCTGATCATCCCAGTCCTGCTCTATGGCGTGGAGACATGGACACTATTGAAAGCGGATGAAGAAGCTCATGGTTGTTTTGAGAGAAAAGTTCTGCGTACGAACTTTGGTCCTGTTTGCATTGATTGCGTCTGGAGGAGAAGGTTCAACCACGAAGTATACGGGCTGTACAGCGGCATGCACCTAGTTAAGCGTCTTCAGATCCAATGCTAGGTCATGTAGAGCGGATGGACACCACAGCTCCGGCCCGAAGAGTCTTCGACACCGAGCCATTGGGACAGCGCAACAGAGAACGTTCTCGCACTAGATGGCGCCCACAAGTGGAAAAGGACCTCAACTAACTTGGTGGGCGCAACTGGATGCAGATCGTGCTGGCTGGAGAGGCATGTTGGTTGAGGCCCAGGTCCACCCCAGTCTGCAGCGCCACTCAAAGATGAAGACGATGGCTGGGGAGTGTTAAAAACTACCAACTGTAGTCCCACAGCCTGTGATTTGTAAACGAAGGTTTAGCCCCGCCAACGTCCACGAGCTCAATTGAAAATTGCTTTCTTAGAAGCCTTCTCTTCATAGCTGCTTGGGCTGGGTTCCCAGGACAGATGATGGGCGGATTGTGATTCTTCCTCATGTCTGCAGTTTGTGCAGGAGCCGCTGGAAGGTTTAGCGTACGGTGCCCGATAGAGACTCCTATAGGCATGCGCACTTCCGCACTGCGAGTAAAACTGATCAATGATGTAGGTCTCTTCTTGCTTAAGTCTGAATAGAAAAGGTTCTCAAACTTGGCCCTTCGGAGTCGGCATAAAACTGTGTCTCCCTTGCACTCGTGAGAGAACAATACCGCGAGTTTTTGCTGAGATGCTAGGCTCTGGCCCTTTACGGGGTGCAGCGCCACCCAAATTATTACTATATCGTATTATTGTCCCTCTGCATACACCTGCTTTCGACAGGAAGACGGATAGGGCAAAGTGTACAGCTGTCTAGTGTTTAGAATGCTTTTGACCTTTGTCGTCTGTATTGAAGCACCAACTACACTCAGTTGATATGTCGGACCTCTGCAGCGTCGTAGAGTAACTGCAAGGATCGCCAAATGAGCCGACGACATATGTAGTTGGGCAACATTCCCTTTGTTGGTGGAATAGTAGTTATTGGCCAGTGTTGCAATTAATTTAAAAACATTGGGCTACACTCAAATTAGGGCGTTCTTGGAACCAAATGGGCAACCATTGCGGTGACTTGGCAGCACTAAGAAGAGTTTCTGAGAGTGCACCCGATGAAGGGTAGACGATGACCATTCCGATTGAACAGTGGTTCCTCTTGTAAGCAATAAGCAGACAATATTTATTGAATTTAGTTTCATTGTAATGAATCAATAGTTTGTCGTTAGACAAAAAAGAACTTCGTTGGGCGCCATTTCCACTTCTCCGACTCGATCAATCCGAGAGCACTTGTTTCCATTGTTGAATCATACCCAAGCACGATTGATTTAGAAGTTCATTTCTGAATACTGAGGCAAGTCATCAAATTTACGTCATTTTAACCCCTTTCAACGGACAGTCCCATTCTGAAAGCTCATATACTTATTTAATTGCGTGATAAAACAAGAAATGCAAACAATGTTGTTTTGCATGCGACTTGTGTGGAACACTCGCGCCATCGATGAGAGTTGGGGAGATGGGGTCTAGCAGCAATAATGATAACTACGTGATAAAATCCAGTCTGCTGCTGGCCCCACGTCCAGTTGATTGCTTCAGGCTCGGTTGGATGCACTGTTTAGGCGACGATTATGACAAAACGAATTAGCGGCGACATCTCCAAAGTGTTGTGGGCAGAGTGATTACATCGAGATTCATTCAAGCACGACCGGGGGTCAACATGAGCGCCACATCTAAGCGTGTGTCCTATCAATTAAGCCAGAATCACTGATCATATCCTTCACGTACGTGTGCTTTTGATTCACAATAAGTCGATCGTTCCGTAGTCACCTTCCTTCCACATGAACACCTCTTAATGGACGGATTAAATTTGTGATTCATATCGAGTCATGCGGCGCGAGTACAATTGGTTCAGCAATCAGCGCGGATTGGGGTACTCTAGAAGATTTCGGTAAGTTTCAGTGAGCTCTTAAGAGGGAGCTAGCATCCACGGTTTCATACTGCAACCAATGCTCAGCGGCTACTCGGACTAGGAGGCTATGGCCTGTGATGCATATCGATTAAGGGCGCCTTCAAGTTAATTATATTGAAACTATTTTGTGGAATTAGTTTTCAGTATTGAGCGCTTCATTCAGTTCACTTCGGTTCTCTATCATTGCTTCGACGATGTTTTTGTACCTTTTTCAGAAGTCTTGGCGCGTCAATGATCCGGACCCCTTTTCCACAACCTTTACCTATTTTACGTTGTCTCATCGATGGCATCCACAAATTCTGCACAATTGCGCTTAAGAAGGCACCAGGCCGGAAGAGTCTTTGAAAAAAGCTCGTCTGTCTAAGGTGGCAACGCACAACATTTATGATGCCTCTAAATACCAAAGTTTGAGGAGGTTTCCCTTGGCAGGTATTCTTTCTGAGCATTGTTCATGACTCGAGAGAGATGGAGCAAACGGGTGTTCGTGTCGGGAGTTGAACCTAGACAAGCAAGCCTGTACTACGAAGAGGAAATTACAAATTTAACGCTTTAACGCGTAAAATCAGGCGAAACTGCAAGATACCTCAGCATTTCAGTGTAGCTGTCCTATTCGTCCCTCGAACTAAATTCACTGGGAACGCCAGTCGCCACAAGCAATCCTTAGACTACAACCATTCGAATAGCAGATTGCTCCTAGCTCCTAGACACAAGTTGCCTCGACTTGGTCCAGTCTGCTTCCTTGTCGGTCCTTCCTTTCTCTGAAGAGATTAAACACCAGATGCTTGGCTGGTGTTATCATTCGACACTGCCTGTCGGCAGATGAGGCAATGGGACAGCATTGGCATGAAACAACTGAAATTAATTATTGTGGCCTGTTGCTGTTGCACACAAGCCTTCAAAATGTGTCTAGCCTTTAATGACTGCTAAAGAAGAGTACGAGGAGGAGGAAACCTTTAAGAAAGCGTTTGTATCATTATATATCTTGTAACATAATGTCCACTCGTATTAGGTCCTTCTTCTTCGATTGGCGCTACAGTCCGGGGTGGACCTGGGCCTCAACCAACATGCCTCTCCAGCCAGCACGATCTTTCGCCAGCTGCCTCCAGTTGCGCACACCAAGTTGGTTGAGGTCCTTTCCATCTAGTGCGAGGACGTCCTCTGTTGCGCTGTCCTAATGGCTCGGTGGCGAAGACTCTTCGGGCCGGAGCTGTGGTGTCCATCCGCTCTACATGACCTAGCATTGGATCTGAAGACGCTTAACTAGGTGCATGCCGCTGTACAGCCCGTATAGTTCGTGGTTAAAACTTCTCCTCCAAACGCAATCAACGCAAACAGGACCAAAGATCGCACGCAGAACTTTTCTCTCAAAACAACCAAGAGCTTCTTCATCCGCTTTCAATAGCGTCCATGTCTCTGCGCCATAGAGCAGGACTGGGATGATCAGGGTTTTATACAAGCTCAATTTGGTGTTTCGAGAGATGGCTCTGTTACTCAGTTGCCTCTTGAGACCAAAGAAACAGCGATTGGCAAGAGTAATTCTGCGCTTGATCTCGGTACTGGTGTTGTTGTCCCTATTTACTCCGGAGCCTAGGTAGACGAAGTCCTTGACTACCTCACAGTTTCTGCTGCCCAATATGACGCTCTGTCCGAGACGTCGATGTTGTGCGTCCTTTCGTGATGACAGCATGTACTTTGTTTTGCCCTGGCTTACCGCTAGACCCATCTTAGCCGCTTCCGCTTCAATGCCAGCAAACGCCTCATTGACGGCTCGCTGTGTTCGTCCAATCACGTCAATGTCGTCCGCGTATGCAAGCAGTTGAACGGACTTTTGGAAGATCGTGCCTCGGGTGTTTACGTTTGAGTTTCGCACGATCTTCTCAAGTATGATGTTAAAGAAGTCACATGACAGCGTGTCGCCTTGCCTAAAACCTTTTTTGATATTGAAGGTCTCGGTGAGTTCGTTACCGACCTTGATGGAGCAGCGAGAGTTCTCCATCGTCATCCTGCACAGCCTGACGAGTTTGGCAGGAATGTCAAAACTAGACATGGCGCTGTATAGCTCGTCTCTATGCACGCTGTCATATGCGGCCTTGAAATCGACAAATAGGTGGTGGGTGTCGATCTGCATCTCTTGAGTCTTTTCCAGGATCTGCCGAAGTGTAAATATTTGGTCTATTGTGGACTTTCCCGGCCTCAAACCGCACTGATAAGGACCTATCAGGTTGCTGACAAAGGCGTTCACACAGAACGGCAGAGAGTATCTTATAAGCGATGTTAAGGAGGCTGATCCCTCGATAGTTGGCGCAGTTGAAGGGGTCTCCTTTCTTGTGGACCGGACAAACGACGCTGAGATTCCACTCATCGGGCATGCTTTCCTCCGACCATATCTTACAGATGAGCTGGTGCATGCGCCCAACCAGGTCATCTCCAGCTGCCTTAAACAGTTCCGCGGACAATCCGTCCGCTCCAACAGCTTTGTTCGACTTCAGTCTAGATATCGCTATCTTAACTTCGTTTAAGTCGGGGGGACGGAATTCGTGTTCATCATCGTCCAAATTGAGTGAAACATTCTGCCTGACAGCGGAATTTGTGTCGTCATCGCCGTTCAACAGTCTACAGAAATGATTTTTCCAAATTCGCAGCACCGACTGCGATTCTACTACTAGTTGTCCATTTTCGTCCCTGCAGGCTTCGGTCCAAGGTCTATATCTTCCTGATACTTGCTTTACCTTTTGGTAAAACTTTCGGACCTCCTTCCTGTCGTAACACCTCTCCATCTCCACGACCGCGCGCTTCTCATGCTCTTTCTTTTTCTTTCTGAGAAGCCGGTGCTCTTCCCTTCTCTTCTGTTCGTAGAGCTCACGAATAGCTCTCGTTGTTCGATGCAGCGTTGCCTTGTAGGCCTCCTGCTTGGCTGCATGTACCTGCCTGCACTCGTCGTCAAACCATGGGTTCCTTCTGGGTGGTGTCGTGAAACCCAGCACATCAGTGGCAGCTTCTTTGATGGCTTTTTGACAACGTTTCCATTCTTCTTCTATTGAATGTGCAGGCAGCGTCGAACTTTCAGAGAGTTTCAGGGAGACTCGGTCGGCAAAGTTCCTAGTCGTATCAGGTCCGCCCTGTTGTATAAAACCTCATTGGAGTAGAATTTTATGTACTGGGAGTCTGGCGAAGGCAAACCCTAAGACAAGTCCTCTCAGACATCCGAATCTTTTCCATCAAGCACTCATTATCACTCACGTTGAAGCACTCGGGCAACGATAGGTGAGAATGGGTCGTATGAAGGCCATGTGGCAGATTACCTTCACTCTCTCATCGAGTTGGCTGTTGTAAAAGCAGTCTCTCTGTAAGAGCGAAAGCGCCTCGGGCCCTGGCAAGAGCAGCATCTACATGTGTTTGAAATATAGACACAGATCTAGCCAGATCCCCAAGTATCCGACTACAATCCTTTGCGCCAGTGGTTGCCCGTGCCGTCCAACAATTGAGAACTTTCGCCAATTCTTGTTCGTATCCGCCGCCGTAGCCTTATACAACGGTGTAGTGAACAGAATGGTTTCCGACTTCTGAAAGGTGATATTCAATTTCCAGTCATCGCAATCTCTCATGAATGAATCGATGTCACCCTGCGCGAGCGTACTGATGTCCTCGATCTGTTTTTGCCTGATCTTCGGATAATGTGCATTAATGTGCATTATTCAGAGCATTGTTGAACTGGATTGTGTACATAGTAACCACTTCCACGGGGAGGTGTCCAAGCACAATGATGGAGATCCCATCGATACCAACCGACTTTTTCTTCTCTAGTGATTCGAAGACCGCTTGAAGATCTGCTTTCGAAGATGATCAGGGGACAATGTCATCACCCTTCGTTGTCTGTCATGTTTTCGTCATTGAAATCGACAAAGCCGATGTTCTCAGATCGCCATTATTGCAGATCTTCTCGCGGTTGAGAATTGCTAGCTTGCACGCTGTTCCCCAGGTCGTGGTTCGTGCAAACACTCACCTTCACCTTGTACACTTCCTGAAAAACTGCGCCTAGTACTTCAACTTGCGGTTCTTCGACCACAAAGAAGTCATCGTCGAGTACGGCGCTGTCTGGATCAATACCCTCTGTAGTTAGTAAATGTTCATTGTCCATCGTCCTGGGGAGCCTAAGACACGAAACATTGGCTTTGATACGGCGACACTAGATTTTGCGAACCATTGTCAGCCGACTCGGATGCCTGCAGCAAAAGTAGCCCGCCGCCTATGAGAACTGTGCTGACAGTGAGCTGAAATAAGTGAATATTCGTGTAGTGATCCAACTTCGAAGGCGATGTAGATTGAATGGGCAGTTTGGCGCCGGTCGTCGGGTCCTTGCCTATGGACCAACGCAACGGAGGACAACTACGTCTAAGGTGGAGCACAGACGTGGCTTGAGCCATTGTAGGCAGCACCAGCCACAGATCGTGCTAGTCTGGGAGGCTTGTTGGTTGAGTGTCAGGTCAACTGTGTGGACTGCATAAAGAATCTCTTGAATCTCTTTGAATGCGCAGTTAACTGCATATCGACACCCTATGACAGTAAAATGCCAACTGACGAATGTCATCCAAGCTAAAATGGCGCCCAACCGAAGAATGCATGAACAAAATCGGAAGATCTCAAATACGACTTAGTTTTGGAGTTTGTTCGAGGCAGTGTCGCCGATGGTACTAAAAAAACCCGTAGAATCAATTTCAACTCATAATCGAGAGCAGATCCAACGAAACACTTCTAATAGCCGTTCATTAAATCTTGATGGGCCACGTTCGGTGTGCAATTAAATGATGACCTCATTTCTGTGACTTTCTTGTTTTAGAAGGACTACATGAATGGACCACATTCTGTTTACTTAAAAAAATAGAAGAAATTGCCAATATTTCACCAAACAACCATTTACATCAACTTCCCATTCGCTCCTGTCTTTCCGTGGATGCCTCAACCCCTCAACCAAAAGAACACCAAACACACACACATAATCTTTGCCAGCTGAGTACACCTCAATGAAAAAAAGACCACTTCCCCTATGCCTCCTGCCGGCACATGCTTTCCAAACTCACTTCCAGCATTGCACTTGGTTATGAAATCGACGACCAAGTCCACCAGAAACACGCACCGGTCACGCGGAGCTGCCCCTCTTTCTATCGGTCTCTTGCCAGCATTCATTCATGTTCATTCCTGTTTACATTCGGTTCTTTTTTTTCCTCCTCTGCTGGTAGGATCTTAAACTTGTCCAACAACCCACCGACAGCCGCACGAACACTTAATTCGTCTTGCCATTGGAAACTTTCCTACAACCCGAGGAGTTATTACACCCGGCATCGCATCTGGGGTGAAGGGTGAAACGATGTGACGTCGTACGTCAGTCGCCGGCACTCGGCGATGTGCGATTTGGCTGGACTTTATCCCCGAGCCGCCGGCGAGGCTTACCTGTTATTTGCATTAATTTGTGTTTAGCGAATTTTATGAGTCATAAAAGAGTCGCGAGCGTCGCTGCGGTGTTCTGGGTCCCAATTTCGTGTGAAACATCACGAGTGGTGATGGTATTGATTGATGTGTTGTGTGTGTCTCAGGACCGTTAGCGTGCTTGGGAAGCTGACCAGGTACTGGAAGATGTGATGATGGTCATGCTTGCAAGGAATTTAAAACGAATACAATGCCACCGCTGACTTTTAGTGGTTTTGTTTGACTAAACTGTCTTCAGACCGGCTTGGACAACATTTGGTGACTGAATGAAATTGTTGATGACTTCAGTTGAACGAGGGTATAGACGATGGGACTTAAAGTTGAAACCAGTTAAAGAACTCTGTGGAGACAAGGAGCTCATCAAATGTTTAGTCCACGTCATTTAGACTGTTCTGAAAAACGGGTGGATTGAACTTACTTATTATAATTGCCACCCTTTGAGGGTCTGAGCTTGACCTTTTTTAATGGTTAATGAAATAGCCTATATCACCTCGTTTTCACAAGGGGTTCAACATCAAAATTGCTTAAATGAGCTCAAAGCTGAACGCTAAGGAATCCTGCCGAGCTGATTCTTGGTGCCTTCGAAAGGAAAATTCTACGTCGGATATAAGTTAGGTAAGGTTAGGTTATAGTGGCATACTGCTAAGGGCAGTCACACTTATGCCAGAGTAGGACGTCGGATACATGGTCTACGTCTTCCTCCGGTCTAAGGAAGGCGAATGGAGGAAAAGACACAATCACGAAGTCCACAAACTGTAGCAGGATATGGATGTAGTCTATGGATATAGTCTGGAAGACACAAAGTACATCGACTTCACTGGCTAGGGCACGTCAAGCGCGCTAACATCAAACTTCTAATCCGATCCTGATTCGAGAAGGACAGGCAGACCGAACCTCCAGTATAGATCAAGTCATCGCTGATGTAAGCCAGGCTGGTCTTGGTGACTGGAAGCTGTGTGCCCAGGGCCGTCAGCGATGGAAGGCAGCAATTGCCCAGGCTCGGACGCTTTATGGGTCGCCGGCCTAAAAACGAAGCATGAGCTTGGGTCATAACAGAGCCAAAGGTAAGCACAAGCCTCAGCAACATTCAAAGTGTCCCTAATTGCGAACCCTTGTAGGTCCCTGTTTAGTAAACGTGATTTGACGATACTCATCGAAACTAATATCCCTTGTAGAAATCTGATCAAGTGAGTTGAAGAAGGGTCTACCAAGTGCTCACTGGCTGGCTCTAGCTGGTGCCGGGCAGTTACAAAGGAAATGTAGTAAGGTCTCTCCTTTAGCAGTGCTATTGCAGCTGCGACAGTGTGGCAGTCGTGTCGGATACCTAATTTTTCGGCACGATTTCCTATCGGTCAGTGTCTTGTACAGACTGCCAACGATCTTGCGATATCACGTCGATTTTGCCATAGGAGATCGTTCGTTCTGGATCGATTTTTCTAGATGTAGCACTGCCTCGACGTCGAAAGTTCCTCCCCTGGTCTGTGCGACAAAAATAATTTTCATGGCCCCACCTCTTTCGAGTCACTGACAACTCTCAAAGTGTATCTGTCTAGAATAAGCTTCTCAAACTTGGCCGTTCGGAGTCGCCATAAAACTGTAGGTCCCTTCCACTCGCGGCTTATAAGTCTGGCTCAACAGTGGTTAGGTATTTGAAGAAAGTGTTTAGAGACATTTGCCCTCACTGCTTGTAGAGGTACTTCCAAGCAAGCGCAGCGAGCTTGCCTGGTCATTTAATCCGCCTTCTCATTTATTGGGATGTCACTGTGACGAGGTACCTCAATGAGGCTTAGTATATAAGCTGGCCCTTTAATGATGCTAGCTTAGTCCGGCCTTAGAATCTTCGAATCCGAACCTGTCGGGCAACGCAACAGAGGACGCCCGCGTTTAAGGTGGCGCACCCAAGTGGAGAAGGACCTCAACCAACTTGGTGTGCGAAACTGGAGACAGCTAGCCAGGGATCGCGCTAGTTGGAGAGGCATGTTGGTTGAGGCCCAAGTCCACCCCGGACTGTAGCGCCACACAAAGAAGAAGAAGAAGCTTAGTCCGGCATTAATATACAAGTTTGAAGGGTGTGGTAGAAGGCAATAGCTTTGATGGCAACAGCTTTGATGGCAACTTGGCTGTCAATAAATATATCCGCCGTATGTTTGGTACAATATGTGGATGAATTTTGGCCTGACGACAGTCTGCCCGAATAGCGAAGACCTCCGCTGGATAAACACTGGAATTATCTGGCAGTCTTTAGGTGTGGAGATGTTGAAGCGCTCTGACAACACACCTGCATCGACTCAGCTGAGTGCTTAATGTTTTGTTAACTTTCACATCATATCAGGGGTGCCAGCACGTAGCTTGGAACAATCGAGTTGTGTCGATATAGCATTATAGCATCGTCAAAGTAGGCAGCATGCAAATTCAATTCGCTAGCTTAGTATCATCACTTTGAATCATTCACTTTATGGTATAGTTCACAATGACATTTTTAAGTAGAAGTCACAATGAAACTCGTTTCAAGTTACGTGCTGCCAGAAAATATTTGGTCCGAGTTGAATGGCGATGAATGACAATGTTCGATTGTTTCATGTTACGTGCTGTCACCCCAGGAGTGGTATCTAGAATCCAAGTTGACTATTACTCGGTCCGTACGAAGTCTGATGATGACAAATATTGTGCGTCTCGAACTCTCTGCCATTCGCATCTACTCTTACGCCGAGAGACGAAGAGAATTCAAGTACAATGTAAACAGTCGGGTTCAACAAGCAGGGTTCCTTGTTTATTTCCCTGAATTGTGTAGTTGCGTATTTTTCTAAAAGCTGAATTGTTGAAATACGGAAAGAATTGGAGAAACGATGTGACAAAGCTTAAAGGCCTTGCTTTTAAGTAAGTTTAGGTCTAGTTCAGCAACATTAGAGAGGAGAACCAACTTGGAATCGCCCTTGACAAGCTCTGCTTCTACGGGTTGTCTGGGCTCACTCTTCAAAAATTATGCTCTACAAGCCCTAAGTCATGCTTAATGGAGCCAAAAGGTGAACGCTAAGCAACTAACTGTAGACAAATTCTACGACGGATATATGGTGTCTGTCTGGAAAGTGAATGGAGAAGAAGACACGAGCAGCAACCAAGATGTAGATGATGTGCGGAAGGAGAATATTCGTCGACTGCAACGTCATGGATACTTTTACTCCAGCTGAGAGGGTTTTCCAATCCAAGCCTCTTGGTTCAAGAAGGAAAAAAAGACTAAATTTGCGGTATAGCTTACTTATCAGGCCGGCGACCCATTTAGGGTCCGAGCCTGAGTAAACTGCCGAATAAAGTCCACATTATGGCGGACGCACGACTTTTCAAACTTCACCTTTGGAGTCGGCATACAGCTGTAGGTCCCATGCACACGTGAAAAATGGACAACAAAAGCAGTTGCTGTTTACAGTGTAATTAGGGTAGCCCAAGACCACCCCGTACTTGCGTCACAAGTCAGAAGGGATTCTCCTGAAATTTTGTCGATAGGCTCAAACAGGGACGGTGGCGAATGAGGACCTTCAGCAACCTTCATATGGACTGCGACGTTCGACTTTCTTTTCGGACCCCTTTCTCTATAGATGTGCGAATAGCATCACATCGGTCTGGCGGATGTGGTCTGTAGTTCGTGGGCTACAGACTCACAAACAAAGACGTCCACCTCTTCGCAATTTACTAAAAGATCACTTTATCTAGATTTTCGCTTTTCGAGATCTACTCAAAGAACACTACGAGGCAGTCGGGGATCAGTTGCGTTTACATCTCGAAATCTTTTCTCACAGAACACCCCACGTACCTTATCTAGTTTTAACACCGTTCATGTCCTCTCCAGCTTCAGACTTGACAACTGTGAATTTAATTTGTGAACGCACTCTTTCAAATTTCCTACCGAAATTCGGAGTCAGTGACTGCAACTTTAAGAGCTTTGAGGGCGGCTCTATTTTGTGGATTATTTGCAAAGGGCTGCGACTTTATAAAAAAAAACATTCAGGAAAACGGGCTGAAATCGCACGATCTCGGCGGTTCACATCGCGTGAATATTGCACCGTTCTATCACTAGTGAATGGAACCTACACGACTCCGAAGTGGAAATTTAAGAAGCTCCAGTCAGTCACTCGAAAGAAGTTGAGACGTGAGTAGTGGAAGGTGGTAAATTCGACAATTCATACCATGATCATCTCAGTTTTTCTCTTTGATGCGGAAGCCCGAACAATCTTATGAGCAGATGAAGAAGCCCTTACTTCTGGGTTTTGGAGAAGATGAATTAACCATCAACTGTACGGACTGTACAGTAACAATGCTTAAGACGGCTAAGGCGGCACTGCTCCAGGCCGAAGACTCTACGACCGGTGGGACAGTGTAATGGAGGACATCCATGAACCAGAAGACACACACAGACAGAGAAGAACCTCAATCAATTTAGTGAGCAAAACTAGAGACAGTTGGTAACAGATCGAGCTAGTTGGAGAGGTTTGTTGGTTGAGACTCCGGTTCACAAAGAACTGTAGCGCTATTAGGAAAATAAGAAATTAGAAAAATCGAGACCGGGCACCGTCGGCATAGGATGTGCCACCTTATTATGCCACGTCGGCCAAGAAATTAAAAAAGTGACTTCCGATGTGACTTTTGTCCATTTGGTAAAAAAGCGTATCGATCCATAAGCCGTGCTATACCCCATTGTGGTGTTTGCGAATAATCGTATGTATACTCCTCTAAATCAATAGAAAAGAAGAAAGCACTTCAAAACTCCCTCCAAGTGTTCGCAGCAGCAAAAAAAAAACCCACACCTTTCACATTATCTCAAGGGTACCTATTCTTAGGGAGCACTTCTACAAATTACGCTCCACCGTATGACTGAGTTCCTCGTAACTTGGAAAAATAAACCACTTATTAGCATGACGTTAATTTGAAGTGAAAATATTCAATTCAAGATAAAGGCACTGTTTCCCTCATCACACTAAATATACCGCGCGTTACCTAAGAGCTCGTCGCACGGCACAGAAGCCCGGCACACAATTGTTCTCGTTCTTATCAATGATCTACACTCCAGCCCTGCTGTGCCTTTTCACGGGCACCAGCGCTCTCCGGCTAATTAGCTTGCCTTACATAATTGCAATTATTCATGGAATGGAAGTGATTCAGGAGATCGTCTTTTCGCGATACCCGATAATTGATACAGTCGCTCATCGTCGCGTCCCCGCTGCTCGCGAGAGCATCGTAATATTTACTTTAACTCACCGCGGCCACACTCGTACGGCGTGCATTCTGAATTGGATTTGCGTGACTCACATAGCCCGTGTTTGTGTGTACGTAAGCAATTAAGATCGGAAATATTTAGACAGTTAGCACACATTAGTTCCACATTGTGCATACCGGTCATGCGATTAAGTGCTTCAATGAAATCGCTCATCAGGCTATGTATCATGATATGGATCTGTGCGGGGGACTTTTTTTCTCGCCGTGATTTTTCAGAATTTCTTAACTGACGAGGAATTCTTAAAATGCAATAAATTCGTCTCAAAGCTGACGCTTTCGATGAGCAGACTCTGATAAGTGACGGGGGACAGTCCTGCTAGACTGTGTCCTCTCTGCTCGAGCCAGACTAATAAAACACGAGGAAACAGGGCTTTGAATCGACCTCTTGACCTTTTGTCGATGTTGCCTGGTGCCATTATTTATGTGTCAAGCGCGAAGGGTCTGTCGTGCGTCCCCGACCCAAAGTGGATCAACAGTCACTAAATGTGCGCCTCTGACAGATTCATTGCTTCGAACCATTTTGTACGATTTTTGTGCGATAACCAGGGTCTAGTCCGGCCTTTTGTTGCAAGTCCTATCCCGATCTGGGTTTCTATTTACAATCATCTATCTTTCTAGCGCAAGCTACGTCTGCGACGTTGACTTTTACCGTGAATCGTTTCGCATACTGCCCGAGTGGGGATACCGAGCTTGAATGCTGTCATTATGCCGGCCTCGATGTAGATTTCAATCACCACATGGTTGTATCCTGTCGATACGCACTTTCCGTCGCCCACACTACTATCATGTGGGCACTGACAAGCTTTAAACCCTTCAAGTCAGCGGAACCAGACGAAAGAACAGCTGACCTCAACATGCCTTGGATTCGCAACATATTCAAAGGCTGTATGAGTCTAGGTCATGCTCCCAGCTCCTAGAAAAGGCAGTGTTTATTCCCAAGGCGGGCAAATACTCCCATGCCAAGCCAAAGGACCTCAGGCCTATAAGTCTCTCCTCATTTCTTCTGAAAACCTTGGAGAAACTAATAGACCAATATATCAGGCAAGCTATTCCAGCACACAGACTCTCATCTGCTTAAAATACGGGCCTACAATAAGGGCAAGTCTTATCGTACTCTTCACCAGAAGATACAAAATCCCCCAGTTTCAACCCCCACTGCTGTGTGGCACTACAAAAAAGCCATTGGATGCAAATGGGGTCTACAGCCACGCATCGCTCACTGGATTTTCTTCTCGATTGTCAGACCGACACTTCTGTATGGAATCTCAGTTTGGTGGACAGCACTAAACAAGGCTATCAACTGCAAGGCACTCAACCAAGTACAAAGACTGCCCTGCCTGTGTATCAGCGGTGCACTGAGCAGTACTCCGCCTGACGCGCTTAATGTTCTCCTCCACCTTCCACCATTGGAACTATTCAGCATTCTCTCCAGATCGCACTGGATAGGCAGACATTGGATGATCCTCTGCGTATTTTCACAGACGGATCGAAGACTAACGGTGGGTCCCAAGATCTCAACATTGCTATCACTTTGAAGCTCCCTGATCACTGTAGCGTTTTTCAGGCAGAAACTATAGCGATTAAAGAGGCGCTGTGATGGCTCAGAGACATCACCATCTGTTCCGATAGTCAGGCCGCTACAAAATCCCATTTCTGTAGAGGAACGTAGTAAGCCAGGAATTGAGTGAACTTGGTCCCACTTCTCGGAGGCAGCCCAGCCGGAAGAGGAAGCAGGCCACCCAATTCGGTTGTCAGAGCCCATTGAATATCTTGACGGGCTTGGACAGGTCTGGCGTAACATTGTGTAATCAAAATTGACTGTTTGACAAAGCGAAGGACTTACTCCCTCATAGAGAATCACTTTGAAGCACACGTGCGAAAAATTTGTATTGCGTCACATTAAAAGAAAACCCTTCTTCTTCTTTGTGTGGCGCTACAGTTCGGGGTGGACCTGGGCCTCAACCAACATGCCTCTCCAACTAGCGCGATCCCTGGCTAGCTGTCTCCAGTTTCGCACACCAAGTTGGTTGAGGTCCTTCTCCACTTGGGTGCGCCACCTTAAACGCAGGCGTCCTCTGTTGCGTTGCCCGACAGGTTCGGATTCGAAGATTCTTCGGGCCGGAGCTGTGGTGTTCATACGCTCTACATGACCTAGCCACCGTAGGCGTTGGATCCGTAGACGCCTAACTAGGCTCATGTCGCTGTACAGCCCGTACAGTTCGTGATTGAATCTTCTCCTCCAGAACCCGTCAACACAAACAGGACCAAAGATCGTGCGTAGAACTTGGAAAGAAAAACCTACGATCATTAATTTCGTTGACGATGAATCTCTGAGTTCAGGTTGCAGAAAAGGAGAGAGCATGCAGGCATTTGTAGCTGTTCTTGCCATTATATAAGGGATGCGCTACAGCCCGTATAGGGCCAGGGCCTAGCTTCTCAGCAACCACTCGTGTTGTGCGTGCTATTGTTCTCACACGAGTGGAGGGGACCTACAGTTTTACGCCGAATCCGAACGGCCAAGTTTGAGAAGCTTTTTCTAGACAGGAAATACTCTTTGAGCATTGTCAGTGACTCGAAAGAGGTGGGGTCGTGAAAATTATTTTTGTCGCTCAGAGCTGGAATCGAACCTACGACATCGAGGTTGGGGTCGACGCACATACCCACAACGCCACGGGCCACCACCAGTGTTCTTGCCATTATCTCTTAGAAAAAGGAAGATTTTTTTTGAATTAACGTCTAGCTTCAGTTCATCTCCATTTTCGGTACAAAATTGTAGCCATTCAACTAGACATGATCCTCGTCGTTGACCAACGAACTGAACCACGACTCCTCACCAAATGCACGCACTTTGAAAGCGCTTCAGGCGCGTAGTTATATTCGCAGCAAAATAGCGTACCATGTCTGAAACAAATCACATTTCAAATGGTTGAGTTCAGACTTACCACCAACAGTGAGGTCAAGTTGAATATAAAAGCTCTGAAGAAACCCCCTGGAATCTAACACATTTTTCCTCAATGACTGCAATCAATTGCCGAGTGCCTGTCAATAAAACTACGGAACATCTTAACACTCACTTAATCCGATCGCCAGGAAATAGTGAAGATGATCGACTGGCCTGAGTTATGTCGAATAACAACACGATTATACATAAATGGCGCCAACTAAATCGTGGTAGTAGGCCTTACGTCAACTCCGCTGTTAGTTCATATTACTCAGATGGTATTCACATGAACACATTTTGTTTGTTGGGAAAAATAATCAAGTTCCTGTAAATATTTAAACGGGAACGTTGTTTGATATCCAGTTTCTGGGCATACTTAAGTTTTCATGCACCCACTTTGAATGAGCGGGGTTAACAATGACTTTGACCGACACTATCTGTGGCCACTGTGGCGTGCCAGATCTTAAATTATGGGACATAATTTACAAAGCCACAATATCTTTACATGATGTCTGGCGAGTGTGAGTGAGTGGCGCTACAGCCAGTAGACCGCCAGGTCTAGTCCAGCTCTGCCTAGTTGCTTTGCAACCACTCATACTGTGCACGCAATTGCTCTCTCACGAGGGAAATTACAATGACTTGCACAATTTATTCACTGGGTTTTTCCAGATCCAATTGTTTAAGCAGCTCTAAGTGTGTAGCACGAAGACGGAATCAGTCACTATATTTTTCCTTCGCTTCAAATGCTGGGACGCATTTTTATCTGCAATACTCAGGGTAGACCGTGTTTAATTTACTTTTTGGCTATGAGGATCCTCTCCTTGAAAGTCACCCATTCTTCATTAGGAGTCAGGCCACACAATCTCTCTGTTCATTGATCGGTTGGTTTTTGGAAAGGAGCCTGAGAGTTCTCAATTGCCTTCATGGTGAATCTGCATCATAGTGTTGATTGGGAGCACTCTTGGAATATATTCGCATAAAGTGCATAGTTAGCACCGGACGCATAGTGTTTTTGTACCCAATTGCTGACGTTTGCCCTTTCACGGTAGTAATGCGAATTGCCGCCACCAAATTCATCAAAGCCGAGCACCTCATGCAGTGTAGTGGATAGTTCAAGTTTGCATTTTTGAGCGACATGCCATTTCTTGCGCATGACACGTTGTAAGTCTTTGAGGAAATTTCTGAGAGGATTCGCTGACAAATCGACCAAACGTTGACGCGGATCTTGGTAGACCAGAATTGGCCGCCTCTCAGCCTAGCTTCCGCTGAACACATTGTGACGCTTTTGGAATCCACTTTACAGACAGTCCTGAATGCTTCATTAGATTGATCCCTTGGAATGTAACACTCCAATTAGCCTCTCCTTTTGAAAATAAATAAGTTCGATGGCTCTACCGGTCACATTTATCTTTGATGTCGGTTCCACGACAAAATTGTAAGGACTGCTGAATAAAACTGACACTGACAGCTTGTAAGCTGACAATCAACTACTCTAGAGATGCCTTTCAAAAATTGCTCCTGGGTGAGTTAAAACCACGTTTAATCATTTTCCTGTCTCATTTTAGAGGGATGATGAAAAAATAAACCCAACCCCGACTGGAATAATACTCGTGATTATTGCCCAAACCCATGGAAATTCACAACAATCATATTTGACGGATTACAAACACGTTCGTTGCGTTTAAAATCCACACATTCCCACACGGCACATAAGAGTAAAATGATACACACACAATGAACCGTCAAACGCATCAAAAGTTAAAATTTCGCCGATTTCATCCGTTCTGATGCATTCCACATGTGGCCCACACTCGCTGTCTAGCACGCTCTTGTTACGTGTCATCAATTATCAATTGCTTGATGCAACGGATTCTACGGGCTTGAGCCTTTAAGGTCCATTCATATCCAACTTCGGAAACTGTGACAACTCATTCAAATGGAGTTTTCTCATGAACTACGAGTGCAAACTGACACTTCACTGCGAATTTTACTGGTCGTGGAGGTTGTGGATTGCGTTTGAATCTTGACCCAGCTCAGCTTGACAGTTCGCGGAGAGAATGATTGATTCACAGAGAAAAACCTTTTTGTGGATGAAAAAACTCGATAATTCAGTTCCAATCTTTTTGCATACGAAGAAATATAACTTATTGTTCAAATTTGCCGGGAAAGGCTTGTTTCCAAAAGTTCGCGCTCCCAATTCGCCGCTCATATGAATGGGCCTTTAGTCAGAAAGCTGGGTAAGCAAGTTCCCCTTGGATGGATTGATTAGACAGTTGACGCAACTTCACTGCATTTAGTCGTCTTTTCCACACGCTAAGTTCGTCGCTGGTATTACAATTTTCTTGGCAAGGGAGTTGAGGTAAAAGCGACTAGGTAAGGTAAGTGGGCTACCACCGAAATTGCTACTACACTCTGGTACATTGTGATACCCAGTGGGACTACGAACACTGACGGATAACCCTTGGTAGATACTGGATGCTAGTGGGGATGGTACTGTAGGTAGGCAGTGGTGATTTGAAAACTGGATAAAGCGTTTTAAACTATCACTGGGTTTCGATCAGGGGACCCCTATAACCAAGGGAAGGCACTCGACCCACAGCGCCAATCAGATGTTCACATAAGGAGCTATAATATAACACAATAATATGGGCGGCGCTACAGCCCGTAGAGGACCATGTCCTAGCATCTCATCAACCACTAGTGTTGTGCACCAGTGCAGAACAAGAACAATAAAGCACTTGTTCTCTCACGTGTGGTAGGGACCTGCAGTTTTATGCCGACTCCGAACGACCAAGTTTGAGAGGCTTTTTCTCGACTGGAGTAGTTACACATTGATCATTGTCAGTGACTCGAAAGAGGTAGAGTCGTGAAAAGTATTTGTGTCGCACAGAGCAGCAGAGCAGAAATCGAACCTACGACGTTGAGAATGGGGTCGACGCACATACCCACAACGCCACGGGCCACCACAACGCACTTGCATAAGGAGTTACGTCAGTAAAAAGTAGTACATATAAAGGCGACCTAAGAGTCCGACAACAACTGGCAAACAGTGGGTCTGTGTCTGTCCAAGAAGGACGCATATATTCTAAGGTACATCATTGCGTGACAGTTAGGGTATATTTGCCCATTCGGCTCTGATTCCCTTTCATTTTGTGTCAAATGAAAATTGTGTTTCTTGACACGCTGCTTCTAGCCTCCAAGACCAAACCTTCTTACATTCGCGATGACTTCTTTAAGCCTTGAGCTCACTTTTCCACATCTCCTCCAAGTGAGATCACAACTGTCTGAAGTTCGAAAGGACTCTTCAAAGGAGTTCTGCTACCAAGCCTGTTTCTGGTTTCAATACTAAAACGCCGCTTGGTTCCTCCGTTCGGAAAGACTGTCTAAGGCTCGATGAACTATCTGGTGGTTGCAGCAAATGCGACCATACACAAATAGTCCGGCTGACTGCCTTTGATGGGAGTGCCTAGTGCTTCTCGCGTGACGAGGAAGGGATTAAGTTCCGCAGTGCTTTGATACCAGCAGCAAATGAAAGCTAAAACGCGCTCATTTATGATTTGTAAGCTCAACCTCAGACGGATACTCAATTTTAAGCAATTTGTCCGTCAACTAGATAGATTATCAAAACACACTACTTCCCCTGGCTTGTGCTCACTGAGCTGCCAGAGAACCACAAGAGCACAGGCAAATTTACGAGATTCTTAACAGGTATCCTTGCCCAATTATTCTCACACGTCTACCCTCGTTGAATACGTAATGCCGACGATCGGCGGCTAATCGCTTTACCAACTGTCACCGGTTAAGACGCAATTCGCCGAAACTTTCCTTCGCTCGGTTTCAAAGCAAACCGGTCCAAAATGAAAACATTTGGGGCAACGTACTCTGTCGGCCGAATCTGCGGTCGCAAGTACTCGCATGTTTACCTTTCTATTGTTCGTCTTCCTCCAGCTCTGCCGCGGCGGGTAATTAAAACCGGCCATCTGTCGAATGGGCAACCCGTGAACCCCACCTCCCAACCTTCCCGTACGTGGATTCCGACATGAGTCACAATCTCGCACACCTGCGTCAAGGTAACGCTGCCCGGAGCCTCCCGTCCCTGCCACGGGAGCTTCCGATTTGGCAACGTTTTGTACTCGTTTTTTTGGGCCAACCTATTAATAATCCAAAGCGCTAAACATTTGCAAGTATTTTTGGAACTGCGTCGTTGAATCACGCGGTCCACACCTCTTCGCGCAATTCGCAGGCGTCAAAGCACGTGATAGGGTTTTCGTTTCATTTGTTTAGTCGTGTTGTTGATTTTGTGTGTTTTTTCTTTTTTTTTTTCTCATTTCTGCGAAGCACCGACCGACTGGCCGTACGTTTGTGTGAACTTCAATGATCGGCGAATTGAGAGGAAACATGACGAACAAAAGAGACTTTTGTCAATCAAAAGTTCAATTAGAGTTGAGTGGAAATGGAATTTAAATTAATCGCCGCACTGCCGCTGTTCAATGGATGTGATCTGTCGGCCGGCGGTGATGAAGAATTGATTGCGTTGTAGTACAACGAACGTTTCACACATCGCTGGGGGCTGGCATGGCATTCATTCACACCGATGCGCATTTTAAGTGCGAGAAAAGAAGAAGAAATCGTGCGACTGGACTGAACCGGGTACTAGTGGTTTCAAATTTGTAGCAATTACGATCTGGTTTTGAGAGCGGAATTTGGAACGAGAACGATTTTTTTACGACAAGCTTAAGTTGTTCTAAAGATTGTAACAATTGTATAACATCATCACTGCCTTGTACATTCAATTGGGATATTCTGATCAAAATTGCGGCTGCTAAAATGTGCCAAGAGACGACATACAACGTCTTCGGTAGAGCGTCGCTGCAATTCCGATGTACATAGTTAGGGACTTCGTTTATATCGCATTCGCAGTAACCAGAGTACAACACCACCAGTGTCCAGTACAAAGACCAGACACAGAATAACCTTTGCCAACCGCTGTGGGCTGAAGTAATGTGAATGGGAGCCACTTATCGAGATGACTTTATAAAAGTCATTGTTCTGCTTTGCCACTGAGCAGCCCGGAGGCATGGACAATGTGCAGATGTACCTAGACTTCAATTTACGAATCCTACGCCTAAGATCCAGCACCCATTGATATTTCAACTAACTTGGTGCATGCACCTAGAAGCATCAGGCCAAACATGGCTACAGAGGCTTGGTGGTAGAGGATCAGGTCCAAATTGTTTCGCCATACAATGAAGACAAACACTATTTCGTCGTGATATAAGTTCATTGGGATTGTGTAACTATTTCTGATGGTCATTAAACGCATTTTTTAATTTCTGAACATGTCCAAAAATCAGTGGATCTTATTTTGAAAATTCCGATCATAGACAAAATAGTGTTCCCTTCTTTTATCAGAACAACGAGAGGAAGTTGAAGTAGATTTTGGCTGAGTACGATAATTTAGCAAACATTTATGACTTTTTGGTGGAGCGGTCCAATACAATTATTTTTTACTATGGAAGGGGTGTCTGTGCTATTTGGTAGTAAACTTTCCCGCAAATTGCGTCCTGTTGGCCCAAAATTGCACGTTCAGAGCACAGAAACTTTGTTTTTTACACAGAGAAAACTGAAAGGAAAAGACCAATGATGTTGGTTACATTGGGCGTGTTTTTTAACTAATCAGTACTCAGCTTAGCAAAGATTCTCAATAAAACGCTTTTGTGCTGAGCTAAGTTTTTCTTCCGAAAGTTGGTACATATGTTTGTACATTTGTACAAGTGACATCAAAAAGTAAAAACAAGTGTCAATTAATCGAGTGATACCAACTTTTAATAAACAAATAGTTTCCTCAGGCGCCATAGACTTTACAGCGCGTTAGTCAGTGATTACAGTGGAATCTTACTACGTAGTTTTTACTCACTAAGTTGTTTTGTTGTTGCTTCCCGTGTAAAACCTTACTAAGCTGAGTACAGACCAGTCAAAAAAACACTCAATTATTGCGCAACTTCTTACACCTCTTTAGCTGGCATTATAGTTCGGGATGACCTTGGGCCAACAAGCCTCTCATCTAGTCCGCTTTTGTGCTAGCTGCTTCCAGCCACGCACGTTCAACTTATTAAGGTCTCCTTCTAGCTGCGTGAGCCATGAATTGAAGTCGAAGACTTTCCGTGCCGGAATATTGGCGGCCATTGGCGTCATCTGAGATGAGAGACATTCGAACTGGTTTGACCAGATCGTTGGCTGCACAGCAAGTATAGCTAGTCATTCAGTCTCCTCCTCCAAACACCATCAGTACATACGGACTTTCGAAGGACTTTCTTGTCGACACAAACAAGAATATCGTCGTCCGCTTTAGTAACTGTCTTTACTTGTGCTTAGCAACTTTGTTCAGAATTTTTTGGAGAAGTTTTCGGTTTGTTTTTTAATTTTTTTAAAAATGAGTGGAAAGCCGCGCTGTGATCGTTTTTGAAAACGCTAAATCTGAGCATAGTCAAAAATGTGTTTCAATGACACTGACATTGAGTTTGTTCGAACTTGATGCGTTTCAATTGGTTCACATTTTGGCCTAGATTGGGCTACGTTCTAGTAGCACTCTTAGGCTAAAGTTGGCCGCATTCTCATACCACTCGAATTAACTACTATACTACTATAAACAGGGGTTTAGTTTGTTAGGTACATATGTGTACCTTCGACTTACCAGAGAACTACAAGAGCAGAGAAAGTAATTTTTGACCCATGCCATCCTGAGAGCGTGTACGCCATTTGCGCAGTGTCCGGTTAGGACGCATGGACTGCTTAGTCTGATTAGACAATGAAAGTGCTGGCTACAATTCCCTTTCTTAAAGACACTTTGTGCCTTATAGCCATTTGTGATTGGTTGTTTCAATTGTGTAGGCTCTAGCCTCCAGAAATGGTGGGTCTCCTCCTGTGCTCGGGGGGATGTTGTACCACACTTTGCGAGTTCAACGACTTTGCAATTTCCTGGCTTGTCACAATGTGGGTGCGGTGAGTGGAGAGTCACATGTGGTGTATAGGATTAGGAAATGGGTTACGGGGCAATTAAGGGAGGTTTTTGAATTGAACATGACGAGAGTAATTTGTGGGCTAAAAATGTGAATAATTCGAAATTTGAACTGCAAAGACTGCTAGATGCACATCTTTCGACTGAAACTCTTCGAAATGCCACTTGACTGTGCACCTCTGTTACATATCGAAATCTAAGAAATTGTACATTCTGGTGTAAATGGCCTAGATCATGCGACTCAGTGCTCTTCTTCTTCTTCTTTGTGTGGCGCTACAGTCCGGGGTGGACCTGGGCCTCAACCCACATGCCTCTCCAACTAGCGCGATCCCTGGCTAGCTGTCTCCAGTTTCGCACACCAAGTTGGTTGAGGTCCTTCTCCACTTGGGTGCGCCACCTTAAACGCGGGCGTCCTCTGTTGCGTTGCCCGACAGGTTCGGATTCGAAGATTCAATGTTCTTAGATCCTTTTCTATGACGCTACGTTAAGTTGATGGTCTATACCAACAGGAGTCAATATTGAATGAGAGTTAAAATGTGTGGCCCTAGCCTTCTAAAAAATATGTTTCAACGAGTCGCTCAAATTTGAACAATGTTGTCTTCTTCTTCTTCTTCTTGATTGGCGCTACAGTCCGGGGTGGACCTGGGCCTCAACCAACATGCCTCTCCAGCCAGCACGATCTTTCGCCAGCTGCCTCCAGTTGCGCACACCAAGTTGGTTGAGGTCCTTTTCCACTTGTGGGCGCCATCTAGTGCGAGGACGTCCTCTGTTGCGCTGTCCCAATGACTCGGTGTCGAAGACTCTTCGTGCCGGAGCTGTGGTGTCCATCCGCTCTACATGACCTAGCAATCTTAAGCGTTGGATCCGAAGACGCTTAACTAGGTGCATGCCGCTGTACAGCCCGTCCAGTTCGTGGTTGAACCTTCTCCTCCAAACGCCTTCAACGCAAACAGGACCAAAGACCGGACGCAGAACTTTTCTCTCAAAACAACCAAGAGCTTCTTCATCCGCTTTCAAAAGCGTCCATGCCTCTGCGCCATAGAGCAGGACTGGGATGATCAGGGTTTTATACAAGCTCAATTTGGTGTTTCGAGAGATGGCTCTGTTACTCAATCGCCTCTTGAGCCCAAAGAAACAGCGATTGGCAAGAGTACTTCTGCGCTTGATCTCGGTACTGGTGTTGTTGTCCCTATTTACTCCGGAGCCTAGGTAGACGAAGTCCTTGACTACCTCAAAGATTCTGCTGCCCAATATGACGCTCTGTCCGAGACGTCGATGTTGTGCGTCCTTCTGTGATGACAGCATGTACTTTGTTTTGCCCTGGCTTACCGCTAGACCCATTTTAGCCGCTTCCGCTTCAATACAATCAATAGCAACAATGTTGTCTACGTTGCTAAAAAGATCATATACTAACTTTGCCAGCCCTAAATATTGAACAACACTTGAATAGCTATTCAAAGACACCTCCAAAGCATCATGTCTTCAAACCGATCGTTTCCCCGAATTTTCGTTCGCCTTTCGACCGACTTCTTCTCATTAAAACCAACAAGTACATATCCAATGAAAACCCGCTCAATGGGCATAACAAAAAAGAACCAAAATGCCCAACAACCGGCGCGGGAAGACGGCAGAAGAACACAAAACAAAAAGAAACACAAAAAGAGAACAAAAAAAAAACCAAAGCTGAGTATGATAATGAACACACAAAATAAAAGCGACCTTCGCAACTTTCATCGTTCTGTCGTCGTCATCGTCACAGGATCCTTCGGGAATGTGGACGTTTTTTGCACAGAGCGGGTCGCGGCGGGGCAAGACGATCGGACCGTGTTGCATATTGCGTCGTAGTTTTTGAGCGAGAACGCGAGAACGAAGTTTTCAATGGAACACGATCCAGAACCTCGTGCTTGCAATTTTTTTTCTTTTTGCTTTTTTTGTAAATTGTTTTCTGCTGTTTTTTTTTTTTTTGCACATTCGTAAGCGATTGAGAGCGAAGTGCTTACGTTTGCCATGTGCTTAGATGGACGCATGTGTGTTTGTGTGTGTGTTTATTTACGTTGTGGCGTTTGCTGCTGGCCACCGTCACAGTAGGAGCGGATCGTTTTCGGATTTTTTTGGTCTTTTGTGATCATTATCCATCAGTGTAATGGCAATTTCTTTGAAGTGACACGAGCAGTTTAGTACGCAGATATGAGTTATTTCGTGCGCTTTGGATTTATACCCACGCTACTGGCGGAGAGGTGGATGGATGGTTGGTTGGTTGGTGGTATTCAAGCGACGTTCATCAGATAGTGACTGAGACAATTGCTGAATTAGATGATGAATTAAACTAAATTGAATTGTGTGAGGAATGTACTACGTCGTGGAATTGTACTTAAATGTCGCATGTTGCGGCGATTGTGAATCTGCGGTCGACGCATATCGATATCAGTCCATCCTTGATTGGATAGTTTTTTTGTAGCGAACGTGCCGCAAGGAGTCTATTTAGGACCAGAAACATGTTGCGAGAGACTACGCAACATTTTCTTGCATCGAGGACGTGGACGCCATCTCAGTTGGCCGAGGCCCTTTGAGCTCGTGGTGTTACTTGTACGCACAGAAGGATATTTGATGAATGCAGGATAGGATGTTGAATATGAATATTTAACAGGCGGCAGGATGTACAATGTGTCCATAAAGTCCTCAGTGAGGCTTGGTCACATTGGTCCCTTCTCCCCGAAAGGAGAAATCGTAACAGAGACAGAAGGGCGGTTTTTATGTTTTTTTTTTTGCAAAATATCGCAAGTATTCAACACTTGAAAGAAAATAGAGAAGTCCCACAGGGCAGTGTCTTAGGTCCCTTTAGCAGGTCTACAAAAGAGTTATACTTGAACTTTCATGCAAAAATGTTGCAATATAAGCAGTTATTGTTGAATGTGTTGCAGAAGCGGCCCAGGAAATGGACTAGATGCTGAGCTAGGCAAGAAGGAATGGAGCAAATCTACGTTTCGAAGTACAGAACACTGTCAAAGCCACGACAAATGGTGAAATGTCCGAATGCCATCTTTGTATAGTAGTCCTATTCGATCGTTCATTCTCTTGAATGTGTGAGCTGGAGACAGATGTGCGTGCACGTTTGTCCAAAAATTGTTTAGCATCAATGGCCAACATTTTGGCCAACATTGACATCGTCTACTTCAGCTCCACAGTAAATAGTCAATCAGCAGCCAGAAGTGTATTGAGTAACAGAGACATGTTTGCAAGATCCAAGATCAAGTTCACAGACATTTATCATCTCAGTCGGCGATGTACGGCCTAGGGGCATGGCCAATCTCAGAGGCGTGAAAGAAGTCTCATACAGAGAGAGGTTATTAGGCGTATGTTTTGGCTTTTTATACGTGAAGCAACAACTAACAACTAGGGCTCTGGCACGCAGGCGCTGACCCATAACTTAGGTAGCCATGGTCAGGAAGCTGATGACATTAGCCTCTCTGACCTGGAGCTAACCAGCACCCCGCCCAATAGTCAAGAAGACTCTCTTCTGGAGTTTGACACCGACGATGAGGCTAACTTAACAGTGGTGGAGATTGTGTCCGGAACTAAGACGGACACGTTACCCGACAGCTATGCTCCGGGTGACACAGATTAATCTCCACCACACCATCGCGGCTTCGGCCGCTCTTCTTCTCCGCGCTAACTGAGTAAAAACTATTCAGTCAAATTTTACTTACAGTGATGACACTGAATAGGACGCGTTGAAAAAACTCAGTCATAGATGGCGCCAGATTAAACTATTTGTTTATTAAAGGTTGGTATCACTCCATTATTTGACACTTGTAAGTGTTTACTTATTGATGTTACTTGCTCAAATTTATAAACTATCAAATCATTCATATAACTTGTTTGGCTATCCATTATTTGTGTATTTTCCTTGCTTTTGAGAATTCAATTTCACTTATTTATGACATAAGAGTATTTTGACATCTAATGAAATGGACGTAAGAACATTTACCAAATTTTGGAAGAGAAAGCAATATAACTCCGTAAAAGGTGTTTAATTGAGAATCATTACTGAGCTGACTACTGAGTAGTCAAAACAACACGCCTATTGGTTTTAAAAGCTATGACTGCATCTGGAGGAGATCATTCAACAACGAATTGTACAGCCATACGAGCACCGCTAGGCGTCAAAGAATCAAACGCATATGGAGTCATGCTGACAATTTAGCTCCGGCCTGAGGAGTTTCGATTCCGAGAATTTTGCCAGAACAGTGAACGGCCCTGTGGTGGCCCGTGGCGTTGTGGGTATGTGCGTCGACCCCAACCTCGACGTCGTAAGAGCGATTCCTGGCTTGTAGGACAGTAGAGCCACTGACAATGCTCAAAGAGGACTCCTGCTTCGAAAAAATCCAGGATGTAGCACGGCCTCGACGTCAAAGGTTCGATACCTGGTCAAAGCGACAAAAATAATTCTCACGGCCCCACCTCTTTTGAGTCCCATAATCAAAGAGTATTCCTAGAAAAAGCTTCTAAAACGTGCCCGTTCGGAGTCAGTACAAAACTGTAGGTCCCTTCCACTCGTGAGAGAACAATAGCACTCACAACACAAGTGGTTGCTGAGAAGCTAGGCCCTGGTCCTCTACGGGCTGTAGCGCCACCATGTTATTATTATTAGTGAACGGCCGTGTCTAAGGATCCGCCTAAAAGTTGATAAGGACCTGAACCAACTTGGTGTGCTTAACTAGAAGCAGTTAGAGATCTGGCTAGTTAGAGACGCCTGTTAGCTAAGTGAAGCGTCTTGACGAGAATCTCTTCGTAGTCTGCATTTATTGTTCTATCCTGCAGTAGAACTTGGTGTTGGCCAGCAAGTTTTTCCAGGAGGCATGCAGCCTGATCAGTTGCTAGTTGACTCCAATTTCAAACAAATACTTGGCTGAGGCTATAGGTGCATTCTTTAATACCTGGTACCACTCACTTGGAATCGAAGTCTAAAAACTTTTCTTGCTTCTGTGGTTTCTAAGAAGAGGACCAACCTGAGCAAACTTCTTTATTCGTTTCGATGGATAAACCAAGAGGGAGACCTTGTAATTTAGTATGCCGCTACAGACGATGAAAGATCTAAATCTCAGCTGCCTGCACTTAGTGGTTTGCATCCTTGTTTGGCAATTGTCTCTTAAGCGAGAACACGCAGCGATTGCTAAGTGTTGTAATTTCAATATCAGCGCTGATGGTAGTCGTGGTGTTTTCTAAAGAATCGTGGTCTTAATTGCATCGAAGTATATTTGTGGAGATTGTGGTCAAGTCGTCGCCCTGCCTTTCTGACATGATGTATCAGATTCGTTTTACCCTCAGTCACGGCCAAAGCAGTGTTGGCCTGCTCGGTTTCAAAGCCACGAAAGCATTCATCGATGGCTTACTGTTTTGGAATCATAACACCAATGTTGTCTGCATATGACAGCAAGTGTGGCGACTTTAGAAGAGAACTCTCTTGTCAACACAAGATCCTCTCAAGGACAATGTTGAAAATGTCCCATAAAGCGCTTTGCTTACATTTTATTCGGTGGGAGGATAGTACTGCTGTGCCAATTTCGTAGCAGTGGATTGACTTGGAGACATTTCTTAATGATGTTGAATAAAGCATAAGGCTTATACTGGTGACACGTAGCGTTGTGGGTATATATGGTAGACCCCTATTCACTGAAACCTCGACGTCAAGGTTCGATTTCTGGTCTATACGACAAAGATAATTTTCACAGCCCACCTCTTTCGACTCATTAACAATGCTGGAAGAGCACAGATGTTTAGGAAAAGCTTCTGGCACTTAGCCGTCTGGAGTTGAAATACGGTTCTCTCCACCAAAAGCATGCACTACAGGAGAGGTTTGCTGAAAAGCCTGGTTCTCTGTGGCTGTAGCAGTAGGAACAATTCAGACTAAATGTTGATCCCACTTATTATTGCAGCTTTATAACTTGAGTAAATCCATAAGAGACTGTAGTTTAAAAATATCTTTGCAATGATAGATTAGTTGCGATTTGCGATTTGCGACTGCGAAGTTTCGGAAATAATCAATTTTCAGTAAAATTGAAGAACTTTCCGGATGTGGCAAGATATGCATATTTAATTATTCATTTCATTTTCATCATATTATCAAAATTAATCATTTTTGGTTTAACTAAATATGCGATCCACAGTGTGACTGTGACGCGACTAAGAAATTTCGCGAATTCTTCGCGTGCGAACAAATAACATTCCATGCGTTTGACAGTCGCAAGACGTTTATACGTGCATCGCCATAATCAGACTCTTAAAGAAGGCACTCTAAAGGACCAAGCGCATGGAATCCGTTGCGTATGGAATCCACAAAACTTGTAGTTGCCCGATTGGTAAGAGGCCTACATAACTTCACTATTAGAACATCAGAGCCTGAAAAAGCTGGGGGTTAACCAATTTCATCCGTCGTAATGCATTCCACTTGCGGCTTGTGGATCGTATTTGCTCTCTAGCACCCTCTCATCAGGGCTTATGAATTTGTCAATTTTTTGACGTGACGCAACGGCTTCTGTGGGTTGGTTCATGTAACTTTCTTTTTGTTTGCTCCACGCGCTCGATGCTGCCCACAAAACTATTTACAATCCATTTCCACCAAGTGCCAATAAAATTTCCATTCTGTGGTTTATCAATTTCAAAAGGGCGTCATGCACAATAGGAGTAGCTTGTGACCGCCAGCCACTACCCAAGGCCTCTTGAAGAGTAAAAGCAGTGGGCGCCATGTTGGTGAGAAACTCGCTCGAATGGGTAAACAGACCGTGCGGACTACTGTCACCAGAAAGCAATTAATTTCCTCAAATTGGCAGATCACTGATAGGCAGTCGTCTCGTAACGATTACACTGCCTAATGTGTTTGCCTGTCCTCACGATCGATCTCAAGTCTCTCGAGCCCTCAGAATGTGTTCAATAAATTCGTATCGTCCAATTGAACAATGAAATGTGTGCACGATCCAATTCAACGCCGCACAGCGAAATATGCATTTTCATTTATCAAACACCGTAAAGTGCAACGTCTCAAATCGGCGCAGAACGTGAAAACGTGAAGAAAACGTGGCAAGTGTCCGCCACCAGCAGTCGCAATCGCAACTCGAGAACGTGTTCACCGCAATTACGCGCTTCTTATCACAATCGTATCTGCGCCAATTGGAATTTCACACAATCACAATTGTCTTGGCACAATTCGCCAGAAAGCAGTTCTCCTTCGCGGAGCAGAGCGGAGAGAGACAAAAACGATGAACAAGTGCAAAGGTTCTGGCAAGTTTGTTTCTCTTTAAATTGCATCTCATTGTGTTTAGATGATTTCGCAATTAAATTCATCGAGTATCGATCCGAGTTCGTTCTTGCTTGCCTGATCGTCGACGTCAGAGTTGCATTTGTCACCGCGCGGGCTGTTTGCCGAGTGGGATCGTGAAACGTGGGCTTGAACTCGTTCTGCGTCAATGATTCTGTTTTACAAACACCGTCTGAGTGGTGCTGCACGACACGAGATAAGATATTCTTTGCAGATGACTTAAGAAGCGTCTGCTCTTAGATAAGAGCGGTGCCGACCTTGGTATGATACATGCACTCAGCGTGTATTAACAACAAATTCCCTTTCAGATAATCATCGAGCGCACACCGGAATGGCCGCTAACGCGAGGGGCATTCCTAATGGCCGTCCGCTTGTGTACTTATCGTGACTTACGAATATGATAGATGAATCACATGAGACAACCGTGACCATGTTAAGCGCCGAATTTAGAACATGACCCATGCCGTCTGATAGTCCGCTCGTGCATAATGCGGCAGATAAGATAGAATGGAGGCGGGCATTGACGCGAGAGTGCCTTCAACTTGCACTTGACGGGCTGTCCTAACTGATGAATGAGCACCACAGTTGGGCTGACTGTGAATTTCGCGAAAAGGTAGACGAATGGTGACATTCCAGTTCGCAAAGTTCAAGAAAGGCGGTAGCAATTAGACGAAGCAACATGTACATTTGTTGCTTCAATAGTCACTGAGGCTGTTCGAAAAGACTCGTACGACTGATCCCATTCGTCAGGATCACCAACTTGCAGCAGAGTCAGCGTGGCTTACAGTCCCGTCCCTCAGAGGGTCTCAGTAAAACAACTGATCAAAATATGCGCAGAATAAGCGTCGAAGGGGAGCTCAAGCAACAGCAAACGACCAATTTTTACTACAAATTTTCTTCCGCAATGACTTTAACAAATAAAATTGTGGAACACCAACCGGGTCGCCTTCGGAGTCACGGAGCAATTCATCCTCAAAAAATGGCTGTGGGGTATGCGGCTTTGAAAATGAATGAGAATCTGCGATTTCATGCGACTGACTACGTATTCCAAAATAATACCATAAAACGATCTGTACGTAAGACGTTAGAATGTCACACCACACGAACAAATAATCTTGAAATACATCGAGTCTGTTGACGGTTCTTGCATGTCATCTGTTTGAATCTGGCTCTAGCCTTAAAAATCACTGCAATTATAAAATCGCAATCGCAGGTATGCCTGCGATTATGAAATCGCAACTTAGCCAATCACTAGTTGTAACCATCGTAAGCCATCGTCACTGTAGCTATAGCTAACGTTTTAAGTCCCAAATCAAAAATGGGACGTGTACGAAAGTACAAAATGAACGTATCCACTGCATTTCACACAACCCGACTCGTTTTGAATTTATTGCACGATCAATCTCTAGGTCGAGTTAATGCCCGTTCATATTATGCGAAGCAGCAAGATGATTTGGGACTGCACTAAAGTTCCTACTTCTGCACATCATTTGATACATCTTTACTCTTCGAAAACAAGAATTCATAATGTCGTGACCGAGTTTTTGCTTGAAATATATTGAAAAGGCAATAAGAACAAGATAATAATATAATATAATAATAATAATATGGGTGGCGCTACAGCTCGTAGAGGGCCAGGACCTAGCTTCTCAGCAACCACTTGTGTTGTGCGTGCTATTGTTCTCATACGAGTGGAAGGGACCTACAGTTTTATGCCGATTCCGAACGGCCAAGTTTGAGAAGCTTTTTCTAGACAGGAAATACTCTTTGAGCATTGTCAGTGACTCGAAAGAGGTGGGGCCGTGAAAATTATTTTCGTCGCTCAGAGTGGAATCGAACCTCGAGGATTGGGGTCGACGCACATACCCACAACGCCACGGGCAATGAGAGCAACCTATTCAGAATTCTCTCGCGGGGAATATTTGAAATTTTCCTGCATGGTCTCCAACGTAAAAGAAAACAGTCATCAAATGTTAGAGCACTTTCAAGGAGAATATACGTATAAAAATGTCCCCTAGCGGCGCCTTACGGGGTTCCCACTTACTAATTAGGGTTTGATGCGAAGCTTATAAGAGACGAGGCGCTTGTATGCTGCCAAATGTAATATGTTCTCTCGTCTATGGTAATTTTTATCTCGTAGTCGATGCGATGGAATCTGAAGAAATTTGCCACGCTAAGTGTGGCTGTAGCACATCAAGATCTATGAATCTTTCTTTATTCCAAAATGCCCGATAGCAGGTTTCGGTTAATGTGTACCCCACATCAAGGTTTTCTTATTGTATTCACGAAACTTATCAATCAGTCCCTCAATTTTTTTCTGTGTTCTTTCAAGAAATTTGCTCAGTGTACAAAGCTTTCAAGAAAAGCTTTCAGAATACCTTACAATTCCCATCACAGACACAAACCACAGTGAAAGCACTCATTCCCTTGTATTTTATAGGAAATGACGCCATGTTGGCAAGGCACTTAGACAATTTGAATTCAAATTTGAAAACTGTTCCCATCCCATGGTGGAATGATTGAGGTGCAAACTGATGGTTCACTTGTGGATAAGAAATGTGTGAGTAAAAGGACGGAACTGTGTTAAAAGCATCGTCTGGCTGGGAACGTTCAAACAATTTTCTTAAAGTGTGCTTGCGCCTTGTTGTTAACAGCGAATTGTATAACTCTTCATTGATTGCAAGAATAGAAGAAAAGTCTGATCGTTCAGTTATAGAAGCGCGAATTTTGGGGCTTATATTGAACAGGAACTCTTTCACAGAGTGTGAAAAATGAAATAGTGGGTAACATAGTTGTTGCTCTGGTGTCGCTATAAAGGAGGATGCATAAGACAAGTTGCGTTGCTAAAGGTAGTTGGCTGTACCAACGGCATTTCTAAAACGTGAGTGACTCCTAACAGCAAGGCATCAGCAATCGATCCCATTTAACGAGCCTTTATCATGCCTTCTTTGGACTGTTTATCATTAGATTGTAAATTTTGGGACATCGGATTTAGTTGCTAGACATTCTGTGCAAAGTGAAATGTGCTCTCTGGTGGTAAGCACATATTCTCTAATATCCACTTGTCTACGAAAGTCTATGGTAATTGCTCCAGTTCAGGCAATACGTTGCTGTCTGTTCTCAAGGCACATTGGTCCCGATTAAACATATAAATTCTAATTGAATCCAAATAGGAAACGAGTCATGCTCTAGTTTTCATAAACAATCAGTGCACAAACTCAGGAACTCCTTCTTCCTCTCAAAGACGCTGGGAGTCAAATGAAGAGATTCACTCGGCAACGATAAGAGGCGATACATTTTCAGGAATGCCTCTGACATCAAATCAGGAGACAATCACTAGATCAAGCTCACTAAATGCAATGAAGTCAAGATGACTGCCAAACGTAGTGCTGTGTCCGGAGACTAATCGCATATTCCCTGATCTTTGTGCTCGCAGGACATAAAGGAGCGAGCAGATCTTGTATTAATTAGGTGATAGGTGATCAAATTCACTGCCTCAAGTGGAACCAAGCAAGGCGAATGGAAGAGCTCTGTAACAACTTCCTAACTAAGGTAGCATAAGTTATACCCTAGGTCCACCAACACCGACGTCTTGGACAAAACGTCACCATACCATAGACAGCTATAACTTTCAAGTAGTGAAAGACTTTGTCTACCTAGGCTTCGAAGTTAATACAAGCAATGACACCAACGCGGAGGTAAAACGGAGGATTACGCTGGCAATTCGCTGCGTTTTCGCACTGAGAAGGCCACTGAGGAATAAAGTCATCTCTCAAAGATCCAAGATATCCCATTATAAAACCTTGATGGTCTCAGTCCTGCTGTTTGGCGCAGAAGCATGGACACTTGCTAAAGCGGACGAGGATATTCTTGGTCGCTTCGAGAGAAAAGTTCTCCGAATTATCTTCGGTCCCTTATGTACTGATGGTGTTTGGAGGAGGAGACTAAACGACAAGTTGTACGGGCTGTACAGCGACATCGACCTGGTCAAACGATTTCGAATCTCTCATCTCAGATGGCTATGTCACGTCGAGCGAATATACACCAATGCTCGGGCCCAGAAAGTCTTCGACTTATTTTTCGATTGGAATTAGGCTTACATCCGCAAAAGACTGTGCTGGCGCAAGAAATAGAGCTCCGGCCCGGAAAGTCTACAACTCCGAGGGACAACGCGGTAAAGGTAGAACACGAAGCTAGAAGGGGAACTGAATAAGTTGAACATGCGAGGCTGGAAGAAACTGGCACAAGAGCTGGCTAGATGGAGAGGCATGTTGGCTGAGGCCCAGCTCCCTCCCGGACTGTAGTGCCAGCCAAAGAAGAAGAATAAGTTATACCTTATAGGAAGTGACGTCCAACTTTTTCCACAGTTGAAGTTACAGCGCACGTCTATCCGGCCCTTGGAGCAGCCAGAAGGAGGTCGCTTGACGGCTTAAGCCTTTCTCAAAGTGAATGTAAAGGCAGTGTAAGATGCACAAGAACAACCGATGCTACAGTAGAGTGATTGGTTAATAATTGGTAAGCGATTGCGAAAGCCTTTGAATACACACAACCATACTGTTGTCTAGGTGGGAAACCCTCAAAAATTCAGCCCAACCAACTCTGTTTCTAGACATTCACACATTTCGTGGGTTAAATTGCATTCTGTTTCCAGTTTGACGACCAAGGAAAGAATTTTTGTAGTCTCACTGCTCAGACTCATTGAAACTATCGTGCCATTGGAAACAGAGAAGTCTAGAACAAACACTAGCCATTGGATGCGTTTAACTCTAGAAAATGCATCTAACAAGAAGTTGACAAATTCAGTCTTAAATGTTGAGGCACGGCAGCATAAATGGCATAAACGTTGGACTTGTCATACGCTGAGGAAGCAGTGAAGCCTGGCGAAGAAATTGCTTTCAATGATCCTGCTTGACAGACCCGCACTGGACGTCGAGGACATTTCCGTCAAGGATGCTTCTGCGAAAGTCATTGGTTCACGACACGAAGCACACATCGTCAGAGAGCAAAGCCGGTTGGAATATCAAATCAATCAGATCAACGGTCTTAGTAGAAGCTGGACTGCAATGGAAGAATGTGTTACATGTGGCAGCAGACCTGGGAAGCTTACAAACATTCGTTCAAAAAAACAATTAAGTACTAATTGAATCCAAATAGGAAACAAGTCATTCTCTACTTTTAAACAATGCGCGCACAAACTCAGGAACTCCTTGTTCCGGTTGCCGGATAGTTATTCCAATCATTTGCCTGTCATCAAGGTCCCCATTACACCCACTGCTCCAAGCAGGCCATTGAATCATTTGCAAAAATTAGCATCAACCAACAGATCACAGATTGCACGTCCTTGCAAACGACACACCCTGTCTCGAGCGCGATTTCCACCTCACCGTGTGCAAATAGCATGGGAGGAGCACTTCCTCTGTCGTTCGTCTAACACAACGGGAAGCAACTATCATTACCAACTTGAACCATCACTTGGCAGCGATATTTAAGTCATCGTTTGATGAGTCCGACGACACAATGCCTTGGCATTGCTTCCAATCATACACACACGCCACACGGCAGCCGGTAAGTGCCATCAACACACACACACGCTAGAGGTATTAATTAAACGCTCAATCTTCTAATAATTGCAAAAATTAATTCCCATACGCCCAAGTGCACTGCGCCTCGTAGCGTCGCCGTCTACCGCCTGCTCGCTGGATGCCGAGGTGTGGCGAGAATTGCAACTCATTTACATCTGAACTTGTGCAGGAGATGTTTGCCGAAGTGAAACTGCAAACATCTCGATTGGGGCTGCGAGTGGTGGAAATGACTCGTTTTCGCATAGCGCCGCGACGATGAGGCATTAGCACTCGTGGATGTGGCAATTGAAGTAAAAGTTGTCTCTTGCTGCTGAACGATCAAGTGCGATTGTCAACAGAGAGGAGGTTTAATTGCAGTTCGTTGGTTGGATTTGTTTTAATTGAATGGAGTTGATTATGTTTTTTGTGGGAATGGATGGGGTTTATGAAGAGGCACAGAGGATAGTTGTGTTGGGAAGGTAATCTGCGAACTGATGGGCGGACAATGGATGTCCTCAGTGGGATTCATGCAGAATTTTTTCGGTTCCCTATTGCTACTTTTTAAGCACCTGATAATGTTGGCAATGACATTCAGGTGAATCCGGAAAGAGTGGACCGCTTGACACTTCCCGATCGTGCACCAATTCTTGATAAACATCGAATTTACGGCTCAATCGTAAGTAGGAAACGTGAAGTTTATCGTGAGCAAGTACGTTGAAAATATTTGATCGTCGGTGGTCCAACAAACGCAAAAGAAGTTGATGTTTGTTGATGTTGATGTTTGTTGCAGTTGCGAAGCGGCCAATATCGAGGAAAAGCCAAAAAAGTCTGTAGTGCTGCTGTAGTGCCCATCGCCAGAACAACTTCTTCTTCTTCTTATGGCGCTACACTCCAAGGTGAACCTGGGCCTCAGAGAACAAGCCTCTCCAGTTGGCACGATCCATAGCCAGCTGCCTCCAATTTCGCACTCCAAGTTGGTTGAGGTCATCGGCTTCGCCAGACCATTATTGCGGCTTATTATTCGATTCGAATCAGGCTTACATCCGCAAAAAACTGTGCTGGCACAAAAAAAAAGCCGCCCGGCCATAGACAACGCAGAGAGCTCACTACTTGAAAACAGAATAGTTTGAAAACGTAATTTTGATTAAGACCCGATTAACATTCCTGCGCTGGTTGTCTGTGGTCATCCCATGAGGCTCTTGCTTCAACGGCTATACCCACAAGCCAAAATTGCCTTAATTGGGACTAAACAAATCCAAAACTGACCAATCACCAATCATGCCGTCGACAAAGATGGGCTGTTTTGTGAGGCTATCAAGGCGGCGACTTCAGACCTTATTTCGGTTGAAATGAGAAAGCAGACATCTTTGCCATCAATGGTTTCAGGTATAGAGCGATAAAGACTGCCTTTCTGTGGCCAAAGCTCTACATATCTTTGAGCTGTTGTCATATATGCGACGTAGGAATCGAAGTCGTAAAGGACACTTAGGACGACTGGAACATCTCATCAGTTGGCCGCCCTAATAATGTGAATTTTCACCACTCGATTATTTTCTCTACGGCTACGTCAAGCCCTCAGCATACACCCGAATCACTGGTCTATCCGCAACAACGCCGCAGACATTTAACGAGTTCTCATAAGTAGGACCGACCGCGTCGACTTGAAGCAGTAGCCAGTGAGGCCGAGGCGGTCATTTGATTGATATGCTATTTTATAAATAAATAATGTATAAATCCACACATAAATCTCGGTTTCAGGTTTTAGTAAACAGGTGTTGGAGAAGGTTTCTGCGAATTTGATGGCCCCAGCGCCGTTGGAACCCACAAAGGTCTTGACGACATTGCTTCTAACAAAACTAAATTTAGGTTGATTGTTGAGGCCATATGCTCCATTTATGAGTCAAGAATGCAAGTAGTAGTAGTACAGGTATATAACTTAATTCGTGCGGTTTGCTAAGAGATGGCGTAACTTATTTCTTATTCCATTGGAACATGCGTTGGAAGGCTACTGTCATTATAGCAAGTTCTCATTGAAAAAGTCGTAGCTTCAGATGGCAATACTTTGAATATAACTATTGTACATGTTTTTATTAAGTAAATGTTCAAATTTTGAAAGAAAAACAGCACGAATTAAGTTATAGTTATATTTCATATCACACTCGGTCATCATCATCATCATTTTCTGATCCGCATAATCTAGTAAAGCGTTCGAGGTGGTAAAGCCCGCATTAGAGATATCCATTTCACTCGATCCTCCGCCATGGACTCTAACTCTTCAGGATTTATGCCCAGCTTCAACCAAGCGAGTTTTTGGACTTGGTTCAACCACATCGTCTTGGGTCTGCCATTGGTTAGCCTTCCTGATGGAGTCGCAATTTAAGCTATGCCTCGGAAGACGTGATAGTCTCCCACGGTTGTTTTGTTTTAATTTCTCTTCCTATTGTTTTTGTCTAGTCACCTGCACTACTGTACGTACGACTTTACGGGCTGTACAGCCACATCGACCTTGTCAAACGAATTTGAATCTCTCTCATCTCAGATGGCTAGGTCACTTAGAGCACCAATGCTCCAGCCCAGAAAGCCTTCGAGGGAGAAGGCTGTAAAGGAAGACCAAACCTACGGTGGCGCACACAGCTATAAATATACGCCCAGACACTTATACAAATAATATACAAACAGCTTTTAAATACATCACTTGAAGTAGGGCCTCCACTTCAGATCATGAGAACAGGCACTTGTCACTTCTTCGCAGCGGATTTGTTGTACACAGCTGCAAGTTGTACAAAGATGCGGATGTATTTGAAAGGCAAAATTTCATACACTACACTGGCTTGGCCAAATCGAGTGCATAAACACCAATACAACAGCTAGGAGGCCGTCGAATGCCAGGCTCTTTCTTCAAGAAAAAGAGGAAACCCAAATCTCGGGTAAAAAGATCAAGTCATCGCGGAGGCAAGACTTTACAAACCTTTTCTTCGGAGTTGGCATACACCTGCAGGTCCTCTAAATGCGTGAAAAAAACGGATAACGAAAGCGGTTGGAGGCCAAAGTCCATCTCTGTAACACCTCATTTCGCATCGCATAAAAATCAAGACGTAGTCTTCATGACAGAAAGCATCATGCCCAAGGCTGCAGCGATGGCTCAGTCTCATGCTCTCCACTGATAAATAAGCAAGCTGCTTCTAAGTATTCGGAGCGGAATTTGTGAATCAGGAGTGTGTGTGTGCAGTGAATCAATTTTTAAATTCACAAATGTCACCTCAACAGGATGTGTAAACAGATTGCAGTCACAGGTTTGAACGGCATCATTACTATGCCAAACGTATGGTTATTGCGGCAAACCACAGACAAACCAAACAGATCACGAGTTGAGAGATGAGAGGAAACTAAGTAAGAACACCACTGAATAGCAGATAAGGCATAATTAATTTGCTCAAGTTTCCCTCAAACTCATGAGTTCTACTTCTTAACTGTGTTTCCTTTGCGTGGTGTTGCGAGGAGTTCTTTTGTGATGTATCGTATGTTTCAAGTGCTGACATTTAACCAAAATATCTCATTTTTCTCAACGAAGTTTTTGAAGACGGCGTCGAAGGTGTTCCTCTAGCATTTTATAAAACTATCTCTGAGTACTCCGTTTAAAAAAAGTAAATACTGGTGTACCGCAAGAGAGTGTTCTTAGCTCTCTGCTATACTTTTTGTACTCCAGTGATTTACAATCAAGCAGAACACATCGTCATTCGGGTAATATCCAAAGCATATCCTTGACGAAACTAACGTCTTGCAAGGACTTCAATGGATCAATGGAGACCTTGATCTCATTCCTCAAAACCTGATCCTAGGCTGATAGTTTAAGCACAGAAATAGCAATCATAGCAAAAGATTAGAGGTTTGACGCTGTGAGTAAAGACGGGAAAAAATTATCTCATTACTGGCTGAATTGGAAGAAAGTCGGTTTAGCCCGATAAAGTCAATTTATTTTCATCATTATCACTGTGTACGCTATACTCTAAAGAGGCTTAAGCAAGTGCCCAATATCCATTTCAGCCATTTCATTAAATATTAATTTGAATATATTAGAAGAATATAAAGAGAACATGACATTTGGGATTTATTGGTTACGGACTACGGGGACTGTATGAGTTTTCCCCAAAATCGTAGAATACAACGATGTCATAAGCAAAATGTAATACTATGGATGGCGCGAGGTGGACCAAGGAATCTGAAGCTCACAGTTTTATTGTGCGTGCTGTTGTTTAACTAATTATGAGCGGAACTAAGGAAGTGTAGTTCGATATCCTTTTCAAATTATTCTTTCTAGTGATGTTCTGTCGAAGTGAACTCGTCCATTATGAAAGTTGCTGAATTCGCGGATTGAACCTTGCACAGCAGTCTACATAAATGCACATCCATTTCGCAAGAGAAAGAGCTACAGGTTTAGGATACACGCCTACTCCTGAGTCTGTTAAAATCTCATAAGCAATGAGTTTTTGTTGACAATGCCGAGTGTCCAACACAGATTGAGGCACATAGAACGACACGTAACGCAATAGGCGGCTGTTCCCGGATGTTATGGCATCTTGCTCGTAGTAGCTCGTGGAGCTCGCGAAAACTTCATTAGAGAATATAGTGTGGGTGCCACCGGTGATTAGTAAGTTTCTCGACACCTGCATTGTCTTCAGCCTGATTGGTTGAGGCTGAAACATGTTGCCAGCTGTGGCTCAAAAGCAAAAAATTGGTAGCAGAAGTAATGAAGCGACTGAAAGGTAATATCGTACCCAACTGCAAAACTTGAATTGTGTATTATTCAAATAGTTGTGAACCGGGAATTGCGACCCAAAGAGCAGCAGAGACCACAGACGGGCTTCGCACTTCAACAAAGTGGTGGGAATGTCCATAAGCAAGAAGTCAATTGGTACTCAAGAGTCCGAGAACAAGGCGTTGGTTAAGGAAAATGTGCTCGAAGGAAACAGGACCTCGTGATGCAAGTCTAAAGGCTAGAGATCAGGCTATCGCCCATGTACTGATCTCTCAACCAACACGAAACGTTTTCAAAAGACTCCAAGCAGCAACAATGATTCACACTCCAAAAACCGCCCGAAGATCCATTAAAAAAGTTCAAAATGGAACACAACTAACAATGGTGTTGCAAGTCCAATCACTAAAGCCGGCTACTGTACCACAAGTCATTATTCAAGCATACGAAAGTCGCATGCGAATTGAAAAAGGAAAAACGTTGCCAATTTCAAAAACCCCTGCAAGCTATTGCCGCCGAACTATCACGATCCTAGGCCACTTTAACACGCAAGACATTTCAGACGATGATCGAGTTCTGTTGCGTTTTGAAACAAAAAAAAAAAAACACCAAGTCCGGCTTCGAATTTCCGAAAAAAAGCTAAAAATACCGTTGAATGTGACTAACTCCACATTCCAATCCGTCCACTCCGATAGCATTCACACCCAACACGCGCTCACATCCTCTCGCACATCCATCCCAGCCACAGAGATAAGTGCAGTGTAAACTTACCAATTTCTGCCCGCCCTCGCTGCGCCTATCTGCGAAGCACAACGGAGATCTGAGACCTGCGCCCGAATTTGGAAGACACACAAACAAAACGCTCGAGAACCGTCAAAATGTGCACGGATTCAGTCGCCGCAACCGCCTCGGTAGAACTAAATTTGATTTTCACTTGGGTCACTGATTCTAGCGTTCCAGCGAAACCGTCAGCCGTCAGCAGATTCGTTCGTTTGCTTATTTTTTGCTTTCAATTCAAACTCAGGTAATTTTATCTAGAAATGTACATACTTTGCAGCGTATGCGGAACCGATTCGCATCACTTCACCGAACGGGGTTCGCGTATGGCGGTGATAATTTTGGAATTCAGCCGGGGAACGGGATCAGTTCCTGATCGCGGAGACAGGCGCACACATCAAAGGCGCTACGTCGAGGCCGGCGGTTACATTGACGTTTTGCATATCCACTTGGCCGTTTATCGGCGCCTAGATAATCCACTTCGATCGGATAAGTAATTTAATTATTAATCAAATTTCCAAAAAAAAATGGTTCCAGTCCGTAGCCGGGGTAGGGAGATTCTTCCCAAGCGAGTCATGCTTCCTAATCAGATCTGGATTGGCGATTGGCCAGAAGCCGGCCTGCGTCACGGAGGGGTACTTCAAAGGGCTGCCGCGATCAGGAAATTAACCAGTGTCGACCTTGGCCCAAAGGTCTGTTTTTTTTTTCAGATAAGGCGCGGCTGATTGTGGGTTGATCGGGGTTGCGGCTAAGGAGGGGAGGAGTTCCCCAGTCTCACGGTGACTCCTTCCTAATGCAATTGAGGTTAAGCACTCAGCCCAGTCATGTGAGTGCATCGAAGGCTTTCCTTATGCCGATCGAAGGGGCCCGTGGTCAGAGAAGGCATAAAAGTTCTGTGCCCAATTTGTTTGTTTGTTTACAAGTGAAACCTGAGTCAAATCTGTTTTCGAATCGGGGTCACATTCGAGTTATAAAAAATGCAAAAGTACTTAAACCTCGATTTACAGCTCCTGGCAAACGTTAAGAATATAAAATGCTGCTGACTTCAGACTTTGCACAAGATCGAATCGAAGGATGCCGAGATACACATTGTTGGCCTGATTTCTGGTGACACATTCAGACACGATTTGGAAGCATTAATTGGCGGTTAAGTTTATGAGACGATTTATGTGGTCTGGTCAGAAAGAAAGAATCTCTGAAATTTATAAGGAATTTAACACATTTTGTGGCACATTTGATCTGCAAGGAGGGATGCTGAGGGATCCTTAACAAACATCCGTGTAAATGGCATTTTTTAGTCAAAAAAGCCTCCAGAAACCTCCGGGACTTCAGTTGCGAAGCTTAAATTGGACAATATATACATTATAGAAGAGAATTCCTTCCCCCCGATCTAGACGAAGTCAAGATTGCGATATCGAGACTAAGGTCGAACAAAGACGCTGGTGCAGATGAACTGTCTGCAGAACTCTTTAAGGCAGCTGGGCATGAGCTGGTAAGGTGCATGCACCAGCTCATCTGTAGGATATGGTCGGAGGACAGTATGCCCGACAATTGGAATCTTAGCATCGTGTGCCTGATCCACAAGAAAGGACATCCCCTTTGACTGAGCCAACTATCGGGGGATAAGTTTCCTTAACATCGCCTACAAGATCTTCTCTGCCGTTTTGGGTGAGCGCATGAAACCATTCGTCAACAACATGATAGATCCCTGTCAGTGCGGTTTTAGGCCTCGAAAGTCCACCATAGATCATATTTTCACATTACGGCAGATCCTCGAAAAAACTCAAGAGATGCAGATGGACACCCACCACATATTTGTCGACTTTAAGGCCGCATATGACAGAGTGCATAGAGACGAGCTATACAACGTCATGTCTAGTTTTGACATTCCTGCCAAACACGTCAAGTAGTGCAGGATGACGACGGAGAACTCTCGCTGCTCCATCAAGGTCGGTACCGAACTCACCGAGACCTTCAATGTCAAAAAGGGTTTTAGGCAAGGCGACGCGCTGTCATGTGATTTCTTTAACATCGTCCTGGAGAAGATCGTGCAAAACTCACTCGCCAACACACGACACACGATCTTCCAAAAATCCGACGAACTGCTAGCATACGCGGACAACATTGACGTGATTGATCGAACTCAGCGAGTCGTCAATGAAGCGTTTACTTGTATTGAAACGGAGGCGGCAAAAAGGGGTTTAGCGGTGAATGACGGCAAGACGATGTATATGCTGTCATCAAGAAAGGACACACAACATCGACGACTCGGTTAGAACCAGCCTTTACTTCAGCTAGTAAAGGACTTCGTCTACCTTGGCTCCCAAGTAAATAGTGCGAACAACATCAGTACTGAGATTAAACGCAGAATAACTCTTGCTAATCGCTGTTTCTTTGGGCTCAAGAGGGAATTGAGTAACAGAGCCCTCTCTTGAAGGACCAAGATCACATTATAGAAGACCTTGATCATCCCTGTCCTGCTCTATGGCGCCGAAGGCTGGACTATCTCAAGAGCGGATGAAGACGCACTTGGTCTCATCGAGAGAAAACTTCTGCGTTCAATCTTTGAACCTGTTTGCGTTGAAGGTTACTGGAGAAGAAGGTTCAATCACGAATTGTACGGTCTGTACAGCGACATGAGTCTAGTCAGGCTTCTAAGACGGCTTGGCCATTCTAAGCGCATGGAGAACACTGCTCCAACCCAAAGAGTCTTCGACTCCGAACCAGTGGGACAACGCAATAGAGGACGTCCTCGCACTAGATGGCGCACCCAAGTGGAAAAGGACCTCAACCAACTTGGAGTGCTAAATTGGAGACAGCTGGCTAAAGATCGTACCAGCTGGAGAGGCCTGAAGCCCAGGTTCTACCCGGACTGTAGCGCCATAAACAGAACAAGATGTATGCTTTTGTTTTTTTTTTTGGCAACGACTGTTTACGCATCACAGGCTGGTTACTCACAGACTGATTTCAGCCCAATTCGGTTAAGCGAGTCAAATTGCAAGATCTGTTTATGGAGATAAACGCATCAACGATATTGATACGGGATTGGCTATGTACATCCACCCCCTTCCGAACGTTTTACTGCAGGTAGTTCTAAAAAGCTGAGAGTGTCGTCCGTCAATTTAAAGTGAAAGATTAATGAAGGGACCACTGGAACCCTGGTTCATTCGAACGTTAATGAAGTATTTAAATGATAACACAAGTGGTGCAGCTTGTGGCCTATCAACAATGTCCACGAACACATGGAGGTCAATGAGACAACGTCTGGAGGTCGTAGAGAAGAGAATGGCAATGTATTGGACTTGCCCTGTGAAAAATATGAGAACACCAAGCAGAAATCTGAAATCAAGACAAGACAATGTGACAATGTTTGGCTTCGGATTGTAGCTTCACATGGCCTCAAGAATGTAGCTCCTGAGGCACACAAAGGAACAATGATTCATTATTTAGGACCACTTCTTACTTGTAGCACCTCATTCACAAAAATTATAGATGGACAGTCAGATAGCACAGCCCCTTGGTGAACCTCTCCACGGGATCCCTACCGAACTCGTAAGTTTGTGTAGAGTGACTAGAGAGAATGCATGCTTCTCCATAGTTTTCGGTAGATATATAAACGAGAACTTTGTAAAAAAAAATTCATACAGCGCTAGACAACACCAGAGAAACAAAATTTCAGAAGTCCGTCCTCGGATCTGCCGAAGCCAGCCAAAGCCCGAGGCATGCACTTTGACAAAAGCCGACGAGGTTACTCTTGACTGCTTTGAGAGAGAGGAAAATGCTTCGCCTTCATAGACGGAAACTGGAAAAAACGAAAAAAATATCATCAGGCTTTCGAAACTATATGTTCTCCTCCTTCATGCAGGAAAATATGTTGCATAATATGGATAGTTGTGGCAGACGCTCGGGTCCACTTCGAGTTATAGCGACAATTTCGTCCATTAGAATCCATTAAAACTACTTAGCCCGACCAAGTCCCTTACAAGCGCTAAGGACAAACAAATTCTGATCCAAATCCAGAAAACATCTTGCCTTTCCTATCGTCTCAAGCACATGAAAGCCCACACATCACCCGCAGGGTGACCCAAAGCTGAACGTCTTCTGAGCATCCCTGCAACATCACTTTCTGAAGCGGAACCACGTCCAACTCCACGCCAATTAGTCATTTCTGCTGATTGATGGCCATTGTCTCAGCTGTTGGTGAAAGACTTTCCACTTATCAATCGACACGCCTGCTTCAAATGTTCAGGCCAGACCAAAAAAACAATGCCATCTAAGTCCCCCATTGCATCAGCAACTCAACATCGCGGCACATGCGTAGCTTTTCTTGCCAAATCTCCACATCCAGCAGCGACTTGTGTGATTTAGCCGTCACCGTGGCAGGCCTCGGGGCATGTTATTTTTTGTCAGTCGTGTAGATCGGATGATAGATGACAGCGAACACCGATCCCAACAAGTTTCGCAGGTCTTATGTGTACATTTCTTACCTTTTGCCATACTTTCCATTTCTGCACGCCTTGTAAGGCAGAAAGCGAACTGCGTCGTCGCGAAAACGCCAAATTATCAAACCGAACATTGGCTTTACGCAACTCGACGCGAAACGAAATTTGCATATCTGATTTGAGCTGGAGACGAAGTGGGACGAGGAGATAATTGGATACGAAATATTATCTAGACTGCAGGTGATGTGGATCTGAACAAAGCGCACGGTGATGGGCAATCAGTGAACTTTGGATGGAATGAGATATGATGTGTGGTGGAGGCTATTTTTGGGACTTGACACTGAATGGGTGGCCACGCGTTGGATTGGGAGTGGATATTCGTTTTTTTTCTGTTGTTGAACAGACTGTCGTTACCGTCATTGATTGAGGGGCTTAGTTGCGATTAGGTGCGAGCCGGTGGGCGAACATCTCTCTGGGCGCAGTTACAACGCGCCAATTTAGGACATCGGGTTGGGCCCATACTGGCTCACGACAACAGTCACTTTTCAGAGATGGACGGTCACTGAAGGTTCAGCTAAAGGGTAAGGACTTGACGTTTTTTTTTTTTAAATAAACGTATGTCGCATCAAACGGTCCGTCGGCATCAGTTATGGAGTCAGCTTGATATGGTTTGGGTGTAAACCAAGATCCTTACGCGAAATACGCCATAATGTGGTCTGAGCGGAGCCCAATTCTTGAGAACGCCATGGAAATGAATGAGGTGTATCGTGTGCTATGGACTCCAGCGATATTTTCAGCCAACCCGTTCTCTCACTGACACGTCAACATATGTAGACTCAACCGTTTGCACTAAACTTGTTATTTCTCTTGTCTACTAAGGCGAGACTTATTCTTCTGTACCCAATCTTTGACCGTACCTCTGAAGGTAGGTGATTCCAGAGCTGGTCAGCGAGAATGAAGAACTTCCTGCGTGACACCAAACAAGTATGAATGGAGGGCTTTAGGGTAATATTACCTCTCGATCGACAGAAAGTGATCTCCTCAAAAAGATAATTTGGCTGTTTCTTTTGAATAGTTTTGAAGAGTAAAATGCACGATCTGTAGGGTAATCATGCATCTAATTCGCATCCTGGGAGAATACGACGTTGTTCCGAGATATGTTCATACCAGCTTAGGTTAGAAACATACCATGTAATGGCATTAATTGCGCTTGTCAACTTTTGGGAAGAAGAGTGACCACAGTTGGCGAACAATTCGGATGCATATGTCAATATTGGCACTTTGAGTGCTCTGGCGAGTATAAGATTCACATTGAGAGCAAGAATATGATTTGCTGATTGACAGGCCTCTTAGAGATATATCTTGGAAACTACCCTTTCGATGTGGTCAGTCCATGTCAATTCACTTACTTACTTACTTATCAGGCAGCCGAACCATGAAGGGTCTGAGCCTGAGCAATTGCTGCCTTCCATCGGTGACGGTCCTGGGCACGCTGCTTCCAGTCATCAAGGCCAAGCTGTCTTGCATCCGCGATGACTTGGTCTTTATACCGGAGGTTCGGTCTTCCTCTCCTTCTCGAACCAGGAGGCTCGGATTCGAAGACCCTCTTTGCTGGAGCGTTGTTGTCCATTCGCTCGATGTGGCCGAGCCAGTGTAGTCGAAGAATTTTTGCCTTCCGGACTAGATCCACATCCTTGTACAGCTCGTAGAGTTCGCGGTTGTGTCTTCTCCTCCATTCGCCTTCCTCGCCGACGGGACCATATATCCGACGTAGAATTTTTCTTTCGAAGGCACCAAGAATCAGCTCTGCAGCCTTACTTAATGTCCAGCTTTCGGCTCCATAAAGTACGACTGGCAGGATAAGGGTTTTGTAGAGCATGACTTTGGTCCTTCGAGTCAGGAGTTTCGAGCCCAGTTGTTTTGACAGACCGAAGTAGCATCGATTGCCAAGGGCGATTCTACGTCGGATCTCCACTACGATGTCATTCGTGGAGTTTACATTTGCCCCGAGGTAGACAAACTCCTTTACTACCTCGAAATTGTAGCTGTCGATTGTAACGTTTTGGCCTAGGTGTTGTGCGGCGGATCGTTGTTTGCTCGACAGCATATATTTTGTTTTGTCCTCGTTGACCTTAAGACCAGCTCGTTTCGCCTGTTCCTCAATTGCCGTGAAAGCTCCCACGATGGCACGTTGGGACCGCGCGACAATGTCGATGTCATCCGCGTATCCCAACAGCTGGACTGACTTGTAGAAGATAGTGCCTTCCGTGTTGACTTTTGCCCGCCGCACTATCTTCTCCAGTACCAGATTGAAGAAATCACACGACGGCGCATCTCCGTGCCGAAATCCGGTGCAGGTTTCGAACGGTTCAGAGGATTTGGAGCCGAACTGCACGGTGCATCGCGTATGTGTTAGCGTGGTGCGACACAACCGGATCAGTTTTCCCGGGATCCCGAATTCGGCCATCGCTTTGAATAGCTCCTGCGATGAATGCTGTCATATGCGGCTTTAAAATCGATGAAAAGATGGTGAGTATCGATTTGAAACTCGCTGGTCTTCTCCAGGATCTGCCTTAGTGTGAAGATTTGGTCTGTAGTCGATTTGCCGGGCCGGAAGCCGCACTGGTACGTGCCGATTAGTGCGGTGCAAAACGGCTTTATACGTTCACACAGTACGCTGGATAGGATCTTGTAGGCGACATTGAGCAGGGATATACCTCTGTAGTTCTTGCAGGAGGTAGGATCGCCTTTTTTGTGGATGAGGCATATATATGCATGTCAATTCACTATTGCACATTATTCCAAGGTTTTTTACACCTGCAACATATTCTATTATCGTTAGAGTTCTAATTCGATAGAGATGGGGATTGTTTCGAGATCGGGATGGCTTTGGTTTTGTCAGGATTGAGCATTAGACTGTTGTCGGTAGCCCAATTGGCTATAGAGCTTAGATCTTAATTTATTTTGAGGCAACTGAGTCTTCAACAATACCTAATGGGAAGCGTAGATATACAAAGTACAATGCTACAACACCGTTGAAAGGTCATTTATAAGCATTGAGAATAACAACGGACCGAGAATGGAACCTTGAGGGACACCACACACAAATCACAAAAGATGAAAGTCTTCAATTATGGAAAACGGCTTGGATTCGGTTAGTAAGATACGAGAGAATTAATTTATTTGTGGAATTATAAAAATTGAATTGGGTGGACAGTTTATGACTGAGTATAGTAGAGTTGTGGCCCGTGGCGTTGTGGGTATGTGCGTCGACCCTAACCTCGACGTCGTAGGTTCGATTCCAGCTCTGAGCGACGTAAATAATTTTTACGGCCCCACCTCTTTCGAGTCACTGACAATGCTCAATGAGTATTTCCTGTCTAGAAAAAGCTTCTCAAACTTGGCCGTTCGGAGTCGGCGTAAAACTGTAGGTCCCTTCCACTCGTGTGAGAACAATAGCACGCACAACACGAGTGGTTGCTGAGAAGCTAGGCCCTGGGCCTCTATGGGCTGTAGCGCCACCCATATTATTATTATTATTATAGTAGGGTCAACTCTGTCGAATGCTTTCGAGAAGTCAAGAAGTCAAGGTTGGTATGGTTGTTTTGTTTTCGTCAATAGGTCTTCGAATGTCGTCCGTCACCTAGAACAACGCTGTGACACAGCTGTGTCTTTCCGAAAACCTGATTGTAATGGGCTTAAGAGGTTGTGTCGCTCTATATTATTTTTGATGTCTTTACTAACAACATATTCAATCACTTTTGATAAGAACGGAAGAATAGCAATATGACCAGTGATCGAAAATAACTCTCAAGGAAGAGGTAGGATGCAAGGTTGTTGCCTATCCGATGTTGCCATAGCGACATCTGGGAATATCATCTCTACCCTAAGAGGGATAATGCAGAATGCCTTCGACAAGCTGGAAGCATGGACACAAACATGCGGACTCGGCGTTAACCCACAAAAAACTGGTATTTACCAGAAGATACAAGATCCCTCATTTTAACCGTCCACGGCTGTGAGGCACTACAGCCACACAGCCACGCACCACGCACACTACTGTGTCTCACGATTGACAGTAAGCTAAACAGGAAACTCAACATCCAGGAAAAGCCTTTTCTGTCCTTTTTAGCTGCAAAAAAGTCATTGGATGCAAATGGGGCTTACAACCACGCATCGCTCACTGGATTTTCATCTGGATTGTCAGGCCGACACTTCTGTATGGAAACAAAGCTATCATCTGCAAGGCACTAAATTGAGTACAAAAACAGGCCTGCCTGTGCATCAGCGGACCACTGAGAAGTACTCCGTCAGACGCACTGAATATTCTCCCCCATCTTCCACCACTGCAACTATTCGGAAAACAAATAGCAGCCATCACAGCCTTGAGACTCAAAACACCCCGACTGTGGTCCGAACTCAACGATGGTCACTCAACCATTCTCAAGGAATTCGACTTCCTTCCTGGCGACACTGACCGCCTAGTACACCAGGCTATTTTCGAGAACCAATTCTCGATCAGCATTCCTTCCAGACTGTTGTCTGATAGGCAAACGTTGGATGATCCTCTGCGTATTTTCACAGACGGATCGAAGACTAATGAAGGTGTGGGTTTGGGAGTCGACTCCCAAGATCTCAACATCTCTCTGAAGCTCCCTGATCAGGCAGAAACCATCGATGTAAGAGGCGTTGTCAAGGCTCAAAAACAACATGATATCAAAAAGGAATATCATCATCTGTTCAGACAGTCGCTGTTTTACTCAAAAACTTCCCTTAATTGCAGGCTGTCTCTTAACGAGATGGCTGAGCATTTTAACATTCACCTCAAGTGGGTGCCATTCACCACTGTGACATATCAGGAAACTGCAAAGCCGATGAACTTGCCAGGTGTGGTACAACCTCATCCCTATCAATAGCAGGGGTATCACCTTCCATGCCGACCACTAATGACAAATGGCTAGAAGGCACCACGTGCCCACAAACAAAAGAAATGTGGCCATAACTCTCAAAGCGGTCACTCAGTCTACTCAGACTCAGCAAGCAGTCATTAAGAACTCTCGTAGGAGTCATAACCGGACACTCATGCTCGCAGGATGTTCACCATGGATCATCGCTCATCATCTACTCTGCTTGTTCAGCACTCTGGCTAGCCGTAGGTTCCTACACCTAGGGGCCTACTACTTCTGCGGCCGTAACGAGCTAAGCAGTGCCAGCATAGGCCAGCTAAACCGCTTCACTAGAAGCACTAACTGCTTCCAGTGCTAGGAGAAAAGTCAATCCTCGTGGAATCCTAATGGGCTTACTCTGGCCTAAGTGTGACTGCCCTCAGCAGTCAGCCACTATAACCTAACCTGTGGACGTCTGAACGACAGCGACACTTTCGCACTCACAACGCATTGGTAGCCTCAACCGTTTGCACTAAACTTGTTATTTCCTGGCTACTAGGGCGAGAATTACGACAAAAAATTGTTGTAAACGCTCTTAAAGTTGTGATCACCGACTCCGAATGTCGGCAGAAAATTTGCAGACGTTGCTCGTTCGCGTACCTTACCGTGCTGATAATGCTGAGTTTACTGATTAAATTGACAGTGACAGGTTGATGATTAGTCATCAGAGTTCCGAATCTAGAATCCGCAGCCCAAAACCCTCCAAAACAGCTCGAAAGTCTTCAAAAAAGCCCGTCCTCTCATCTTGAACGAACATTGGCAACTTCAAACTACATCCCACACATCATCGCACGATGCTCTTCCCCAGCGTTTAGCTGTCAAGTCATGCCCTCGCAATAACTTAGGTTGATTGAGCGGTCCGTGATTTGATTACGCTCTTATATGATGTCAACCTCTCGCCACTAAGTGCGCTGCTAATTGTTACGAAAGAAACGTGACAGATACATCGATTCGCTGGGATCACGTCTCCTTTTGCATTAATCCGACGCCATACCGCGCCACCACCGGGCTATTGCTCGTTAATCATGCACTTTATGTGCATTGTGACGCACTGCCTGTCATTTTCCTCCGTAGGCTCTGCCGATCATGTGACAATTTCTTATCGATCTAGCGATACAACGGCCAAGTGCTGTGATTGTTGGTTTCCCGAAGCTCTGCACATAACCAAATGACGGGAAATATTGCAGATAGTGGCGGGCTTTGTTCGCGCTAATTGAATTACGGCGAGGGCTTATCTCTTACGCGAGCCCATCGGATTTTCCGCGGCGGTAATCTCTTGCACATGGCTTATAATCTTGAGGTGTCGTGATTTATTTTTAATTGAAGTAGATCTTGATGAGAACGTGATTGAGTGAGGTCATTTTTGATGTGCTGCGCAGATGCTGACAAACAAATGACTAATCAATGATTGGTGAACTATTCGAGGGCGAGCAGTAGTTTAAGGTTAGTGGCTATATTTGAAGGGCATGAGGGTCCGTTGATTGGCTCGGCCACAGTGTTGGACATCGGCTAAGAAGGTCTTGGAAACCAAGCCTAGGTCCGGAAGCCAAACATTAACCACCAGGACAACTTGGACGGCCATTTCGTTGCCACTCTTGCAGCAGGTAACTTGACTGTCTTCGACTCCGAACCAGTGGGACAACGCAATAGAGGACAACCACGAAGCCGATGGCGCACTCAAAGGGAAAAGGACCTCAACCAACTTGGAGTGCTGAGTTGGAGGCCGCTGGCTAAGGATCATGCCAGCTGGAGAGGCTTGTTGGCTGAGACCCAAGTTCACCCCGGACTGTAGCGCCATAAGAGGAAGAAGAAGAACTTGAGTGTCGAGCAGTTGCTGGTGTCCCTACGAGTGCAAGTTGCTCGACATGGCAGTCTAATGGAAAGAACAACTGGCAATTTATGTGTCCTTTAGATATAGGATCATCGTCATCTAAACATGTGTCCAAGTTTGGTCCGAGGACAATCCACAGATCGTTCACTAACCGATCGACGACGTGGTCCTATTCACTAATAAATGTCCTGTCAAAGCAAAATTTGGGGCACACATTTGTTCAATAGACGCTCGCAAGTCCCTACGATTGAATGTCAGGTGTATAGATGATGGAAGAAACTAAGTGACTTGACACAAGTTCTTAAGTGCAATGGTTGGTGCATTGTTGGGGTTTATAGAAGGGATTTTTCAGCAGAACTTGGGCGTCGAGAAGGAGGTATCACGACTTGGCTCGCCGGATGGAGAAGTTCTTGTGCACTCACTTTCGGTTGACGTCAAGGATGGGAGGCAGTATAGCATAGGCTCAAATGCGCCATTGGTCTGCAGGGATTATGGGAGGGTGTGAACAAATTTCATTCTTCTAACAAGATGTTGATGCAAATAGGCCGAGAGCCTAGTAATGATGGTAGATGTGATAAGTAGATCACCGAGACTCCAAATCACAGACGTTTTACACAGAATTTTTTACTGAAGTCCCAAAAACTCCGAATGGTAGTGGATTCGTCCCATGGACTTGAGCATCTGCTTAAAACAATAGGATTGTGGCACAAAAGCCTTCTCCCTTCCAACAGAAGACGTTTCCGGTGCTGTCAGCAAGGGTCTCTCCAACATATTCCGTCGTTCTCATGGAATTTTGTTTTTATTTAAATGATTACTTACTGGCTAGACAAAAATAGCTTAATTAACTTACCAATAACTTACTGAAATTAATCCCAACCTACTGACCCTCATCGGGTACTCTAAGCTAATCTAAACATGTTCCGTCGTTTCAGGTGGAAAGTGTTCATTGTCACACCACCTTTCATTTTTGGATACGTTGTCTACAACCTTTTCGAAGCAGAGCCCAAATGCCCGTACGATGTAGAGTCTTTTAAGTTATAGCATAGTTTCTCAACCTTTGAGCCTATGCGGACCGCCAGCAACGAATTCATCTCTTGACGGACCTCTTCCAACCTTCGACTGTAGTGGAATGATAATAAGGATATATTTCTTGTTTACTTGATAGGCCGTCGCGGACAACTTGGAAGTAATGGCTACATATTGAGAATCTCTGAGACCATAAGAGGCATGTTAACAATGAACTCAATATGCACAGGGTGGCAATCAAAGGCAACCGTCATCAATTTATTGACATTCCTTGTTCCTTCCCTTAAGACAACAGTCGGTACACTTCCATACCACAGGCGGACAACCAAATCCTTGACTTGGGTTGGAATCATAAGAGGGTCTTACTGCCTGACCTGTAATAATAATAATATGGATGGCGCTACAGCCCATAAAGGACCAGGCCTAGCTTCTCAGCAGCCACTCTCGGTGTGCTTGCAATTGTTCTCATCACGAGTGGAAGGGACCTACAGTTGTATGCCGACTCTGAACAGCCAAGTTTGAGAAGCTTTCTAGACAGAGAATACTCTTTGACCATTGTCAGTGACTCGAAAGAGGTGGAGCCGTAAAAATTATTTTGTTTTTTGTCACTGAAACCCGGAATCGAACCTACGACGTTAGTTGGGGTCGACGCACATTCACACAACGCGACTGAATTTTATTTATTTTGTTAACTTCCATTAATGATAAATTCTCATGGAATCAATCGAGGAACACAAATATGTAAACCTATTCAAGGGGGTACTGCCTGGGTTAGTAGGGTTAGAACTATGAACTCGTTATGCAATCAAATATTACAATTTGACATTTCTTATCCTTTCCTGAAAACACCATACAGCACACTTCCATACCCCAAGCTGACAACCATCGTCCAAAGCCGATGCCACAAATCCTTGACTTTGGTTGAACTCATAAGAGAGGCTTACTGCCTGATCTGTGGTGGGACGTATTATTCCATTCCGAAGATTAGGCCTCATGGATTGCGTCTTAGCAAAGTCCGTAACAAAAGGAAGAAATACAATCTATTCGCCACTTGCTCTGTACTATGGCACTGTCAAGATGGATCTGGTTCCGCGTCCCAGTTGCTACAGCAACCACTCGTAGTCTGTGTGATTTTGTTCACCAACGACTTGTGTTCTTGCTCCGAACGGAGTGTTGAGAGGGTTCACGAAGACAGACTCGTTGAGCATTGCCAGTGACTCGAGAGTAGATGTCATCAATTACAAAAGTCGGTGGGTAACCAACGTAGACGTTGACGTTTTTACCCGAGCTTGCGTCCTCTTCTATCACCCTGATTTAATTAGGAGGGTAAGGGATATACTGGCCAAATAACTTCTTCCTTAAGCTTTGTTATCGTTATAGAACTGATCTCAAACGTGATGCCCACCTCTAGGTGATCCGGTCGTAGAGTAGAGTTGAGTCACATAACAAGCACATCATACCACCCACTAAGACCAAATGACGTCAATCTATTGAGCTCTATGATGAAATGGAAAGTTAGTGGCCAACGGCTGTATTAAGTACCTGCCTGTGGTCATACGGGTCCCCGGTTCGAGTTCCGGTGAAAGCAAAAGTTAATATATTTTTATTTTGTTTTAAAATCTGATCCAGTCACCATTTGCCGTTGGGATAAAATCATCGGTACGCGGTCCAAGTGTGCTGGCATTTTGGCTGGCAGCCCAATAACTTAACCTAATCTAGTAGCCATCTCGTCAGGTCAGTAAGCATGTCAGACCTAAGTGAGTATTTTTCATTAAAATCAATAATGTCGGAGTTGTAGGAGACCAGACACTTCGGAGGTTAAGAAGCCCCTTGACTACCACCTGTGTTCGTGACCGGCATTAATCTGCCTCCGTCCCCTTCTCGAACTTGGCATAAATTCGAAGTCTTCTTCTTAAACGATTGACGTTATGTTGCGTACCTTTACACCTAGTCAGCCAACACAAAAACTCCCATGACTCCACCTAGAATGGTCGGAGTTGTAGGATCCGATTGAACGAACTGTCTGTCTACATACGGTTTAAGCTTCCAATTCCAATCGTAACCAACTTGATGGATCAAATAGTTGTTCTCACGACCATAGACGCCGACAAGAGAAATCCGACGACGCAATAGTCAAGACAGAGAATCCAAAATACTAAGGAAAAAATCAACTAGAACCCCCTCAAGGGAACACATCTCTATTACTGAACGACGACGCTTTATCTTGATCTATGCCCACAGCTTATTGTGAACAACGCAAAATCATCATCAGTGAACTTTTCGAAAATGCCAACCCGATCCAATGTCAACAGATGCAAAATGTAAATTTGAATCCACACTAAAAATAAACAAGTTTATCCGTCGCTGGAGCGAACATAGTGCGTCGCTGAGCTGCTCGAATACACACGTCATTAGAGGCAGAATTCAAATTTTTTTCAGGGCTACGCAGGTTTGTTTGCGTATTTAGTCGTGATGATCTTTACGAGCGCCACGCATTGTTGTGGGTTTCTCTGTTACATTCTTGACTAACAGAGCCAAAGTGGCTGAGGTTCTTTTTTTTGTTTTTGCATAGGAAGTGGTTGTAAGCAGGCAAGATGCGATAGACTTGTGTGCTAGCTTGTCAAAACAACGACATTTTTTTGTATTTTATTACCCAATTTTGTGCTAATTGTTGACATTGGATATACGTACTTGCATGTCCCTCAAGCTGTACGTCTATCTAATTTTGTGTGGTTTTTTAAAAAAAAAGTATGTCTACACAAATAAATTTAGATAAGAGAAAAACTAAAAATTTGTTCTTTGCAACAACGTTGCAATATTTTTGGCGTTGGTTTCTTGCAAGACAAGGACACACTGTACAGTTCAAGAGGAATAACAAGCAATTTTTTGAAGAAAATGTCCATCATTCTTCTTGGCTTTAAGTTTGCAAAGAAGAAATTCGCTTGCAAGGGAGGTTTAAACTATTTTTACGATTTTTAGAGGCGGTATATATATATTTTAATTGTTGCTATCTTTAAAATTAATTCAGTGTTCTCAAAAAAAACAGGGAAGAATACCATTATTAGTCGACCCATAGTCGAGCTTCTACCACTGATCGACAACTCCAGTGATATGCCATTTATTTGGTCCCAGCGGCTAATAGTGGCTGGACTAGATTTGAAAACCAGGGAAAGGCTTATTAACTTGCTTTCACTGGGATTCGAACCATTTACCTCTCTAACCAAAGCATATACTTAACCAAGTGCGTCATCCAGCTGCTCACTCCTCTGAAAAGGCAGTTAAATGCAGTTCTATAGTAGATAAGCGCTTAGTTAAAGCAGAGATGGGCCTAAGCAAACATGAAAAATGTCCAGACCATTCAATTCCCCGCCATCGATTGCAGCCGGTAAGGCGCTCAGCAGAAGCGCAAGAGGGCATACAAAGTTCAACTATCACTCCTATTCTCTTAGTTGTCAATAAAAAATATGGGTCAATGTGACAAATTGTAGGCAAGTTTGTCACAGTGACACAAATGTTTGGGTGACACGACGAAGAGAATTGGGTGCATGTATACCTTTTGATGGATATCATTGCCAATCGATTCTTAAACTGACATTCACATTTCGCAAGTAAAGAAGCACCAATTTGCAGCTTTGCAGCTTACTTTAATTTACACGCTCAATAGCTCAATAACACACGTTCCTTTTCGAATGTGATAAATGGTGGCATTAATGTCAGTCATAATGAGAGTGCCTTGCAATGTTGCACCGTGAACAAATGTCAACGATTCAAATTTTGAGTGCAACCTGGGCAACTGCAAATTAATTGTGAGACGTGCATTTCCCTTCGTGCATTTTTAACTGAAAAGCACATTTTCTCAATCCTCCTCGTACGTGATAAAATAGAAAAGGAATTTTGACGAATATTCTATAGTTGCCAAGACCACCAAACAATTGGCAGAATTGTTTTTGTATACACCGATAGAAAAATTAACGACATTGCGTGCTACTTTCGAGGCCCAAGCTTGTGAAAGTGACTTGTATAGAGTGAGGCCATAAAAATTGTTAGGCCCAGATAGTATGAACTGATTGTTCACCCAGAAAGAAAAAAAAATATGCCAATCAAAGGTCTATTTAATGCAACGGCATCAAATCACTTACTAATCCATTAAACTCCTGGTGTGGCTTTAAGCCAGTCACCAACAATATCCGATTATTCTTCGTGTGACACTACAGTCTGGGGCCTCAACCAGCAAGCCGCTTTACGTAGAGCTATCTGTGGCAACCTGCCTCTAGTCACACGTAGTATTTCGGTTAAGCTCGCACACCACTTGTGTGTCACCTTAAGCGCGTGTCCTGCGTTGCGATATTAAGACAAATCTTCTCTTAAGGCTTAAGCCGCACAGTACTGTCATAGTCATTGACATGGTGAGTGCATGGAAGATGTCGTGACAGTTCTCTACAAATCTAGCTGCGCTTCTGTTGACTGCCACTCAAGAAATACGTTTTTAATAATTTTTCTAATGCGGATCCATGATCTCTTAAAGACTTGATCGATCGTTTGGAATATACAGTAGTAAAAAAGGCCGTAAGCATGCAGTTGTCAGTTGATAATTTCTTCAAATGGCAGTGTCGAATGTAGGCTTTTATAAAGGGTGACCAGATAGCTATGATATTTTATTACAACTGTTAGATTTCAGTAGCTGTTAAGACAAAAATGACATCTAGATGTCATTTCATTGTGGATCACACTTGTCGGCAGTGTGGAATTTTTTTCTTTCGAAATGAGGAAGAAATAAGTCGTTCATCGATTATACGAGTTGTGATTCCAACAAGTTGCGAAGGACAAAATTTTGCGCTCAGCAACTGGCTCCGAGTGGTGGCCCGTGGCGTTGTGGGTACGTGCGCCGACCCCAACCTCGACGTCGTAGGTTCAATTCTAGCTCTGAGCGACAGAAATAATTTTCACGGCCCCACCTCTTTCGAGTCACTGACAATGCTCAAAGAGTATTTCCTGTCTAGAAAAAGCTTCTCAAACTTGGCCGTTCGGATTCGGCGTAAAACTGTAGGTCCCATCCACTCGTGAGAGAACAATAGCACGCACAACACGAGTGGTTGCTGAGAAGCTAGGCCCTGGCCTCCTGCGGGCTGTAGCGCCACCCATATTATTATTTTTATTATAACTGGCTCCGATTCTGCAACCTGGCATCAATCGATTATTGTGACGGCTACGTCAAGTCTTTAGTCTGAGCTAACCAGACAACCACTCTAAACGAACGATCAACATTCGACAATCTTTTTGCTGGAATAAGTTTGCACATATTGTACAGACTCACAAAAAATTAAATCATTCGCTTGAAGAACTGCCAGCTAGACGGCCATTTGCTTGAGGTGCTACTTTGAACATAATACCATGAATGTAACTTTAAAAAGGAAGAGGAAGCAGGCGAAGACTCACAGATACCACCATCTACGTAGACAGCCAGGCTGTACTGAAGTCGGACCCTATTGATGGCCCAACGAAATCAAATAATAGACACAAAATCTGCCACTCGTTGACGTCCATCAGACACCAGAACGTCAAAGTATTCTGGGTCCAGTGCCATAGCACAATCACTGGTAACGAAAGGGCTGACGAATTGGTCAGACAAGGGTCTGAACGGGAAATCAACAAAGCGAACATGTCACTGCAACCACCGATCAATGCACTATACGTGATCATAAATGACACAACAATAAAGGAAGCCGACTTGTATTCGCTTGCGATTAACGACTGGCACACTACAAGATCAGCATGGCCAGAGCTTAATAAAGGCAGTATGCTCGTTGGTGTGATCACAGGAAACTGTCCGATCGGAGCAATGCTCCAGCAATGGAATCAGGAACCCAGCAGCAGATGAGGCGACGATGATGAAACTGACCTGAACAAAGGAAGGGATATACAATGGGTCCTATGGCCTCCGAGGGGAAGTGATGATCAACCATCACGCTACCGTTCTTTTAATCTAATCTATCTTCAAAACGAATGGAGAACTAGTCATCCTGCAGTAATTAAAACAAACAAAACTAAGAGAACGATCCAAAAGCTAAAGGCACACAAGGAACAGAAAAAGAACTGGAACACAATTCACATCATCATGCTATGATCAATATGCGCTAAAATTAGACAACTGCTAAAGAAAAGTGCATTTAAGAATGTTTTCTTTGAACTCCCGCATGGTTGTTGGCTGTTAAGACAACAGACGCACGCCTGTAGGCTGCCTACTGCCTTTTGTGACTGACTGTGTGTAGAGTTGGTTGGTCACACACCACACATTGCTCAGCGAAAATTAAAGGGACGCATTCATTAAAGCCATTGCCAAGCTGAAATGGTCACCAATTCTGTGTGCAAAGAGAAAACCCACGGCGAAGTGAATTGTTGAATTGAAGGTCCGATAAAAGCGGTTATTGGTTGCAATAGAAATTAGGTTAATTTCCGGGTGTCTCAAGAGGCAAATTCCGCACGAATCCATATCAATCCAATTCACTTTAGGTTCGAGTTAATTAAAACCTTCTCAAAAGCGTCTTCCATCGACGATGATAAGCAATAATTGACAACAACGCGTGTACATTAAAAACAAGCGCTGACCACTATGATCTCAAGCCCCTCACAGCCTCCAAAAGTAGTCGTTATGTTCCAGATCTCACAAAAACAAAAAAACAGAAAACAACACCACTCTTCACTGTACAATCCCATGGCGCCACAAACAAAACCACGTTTCCGCAAATATTCGCTTCACTCCCAGCAACCATTGTTTCCGACAAAAATCACTCGAAATTAAAAATTCGTGACATAATGCAATATCAACTGCGCCCAAGCGAGCGCCGAACCCCCACAAGCGCACGTTTCGAAATACTTCCCAATGGCATGTCAATGCTGCACACAGCGCAGCTCCCAATTCAAATCTAAAGAACATGCACCACAAAAATACCACGCGAATGGGTGCAGTCAGAGGAGGGTTGCCTCACATTCAACGCACTTAATGATTTCAGAAAAAACACGCCAAAATAAAGTCAAAAAATCGTGTACTTACAGGACTCTCGGGGGCTGATGGTTCGGCCATTCTTGCGGATCAAATGCTCCTATTAAACAACACACACTACGGCAACCAAAAGAAAACTGACTAGCCGCCTTTGTTACCAATTTCGGTCTTGCCCGAGTCCAAAGCAAAATCTGAGCGGCGCGGGAAAAAAGTGTTTAATTAAGAGCCGCAATTACAGACCCACACACGGGCACACACAGCCGCTTGCACACCAGTCCGCAGTCGCGCTGAGTGTCGTGTAATCAGGCGAACGTGAATCAATTCAAATTGTGAGCCATTCAGTGGCGCGCGTTCGATACATTTTCAGGCGCAGACTTTTGGAATTCGCTGGTGTTTTTTTCTCGTTCAATTTCAAACGCGATTTCGATCTCAGCTGGGTGGGCACGGTGGCAGATCGATGGCTGGACCTGGGAGGGGTTTGTTTCTGTGAAACGCAGTTCGGACGGCGAAGTGCAAGCCGATGAGCTGCGGCGTCTTATCTGGAGGGACTTAGTGGAAATCTGAAATAAACCCTAGATAAGCTATCGCTGAAATTAAAGTTTTCTCGATCGGCTCGTCGCTTGGGGTGTGTGTGAGTGAATGGGGAAAAAGTTTAACGTGTCTCGCAAGCAAGGCTACAGTGGGCTCGACGATAATGTAAACCGATATTCACTGGAACAAGTGTGGGGCTAGCAACTAGTTTGTTCTTTAGACAGGCAGGCTGGCAGGCAGCCTCTTTTACCTATGACTTGGGAGAGTACGTTGCTGCCTCCCACTTTCTCTCCACATTCAATGCAACTTGATGAAAGGTGAGGCGGTTCACCGAAAAGCGACGGGAGACTTTATCAGCCTTGCGTAGGAGAGTGGGACTGTTGGACTTGTTCTTGTTATGTGGGTGCTGGTAGGCTGAGATATTCCAGAGAAGCGTGAAGCGAACGTACTCCCTAGAGAAGGTGCGTGAACATCTGCCATTCATAATAATCGCTGCCGCAAATCACCCACTGAAGCTTGACATGCTTGCTCGACGTGCCTCATCATGAAACAATCATGACCTTATCTCGATCAAAAACGCTCAGTCAGAATAATGAAGCCGAATTCCTATCGGCGTCAAAACCGTGGCAGCCTGGGGCGTTGTAGGTATGTGCATCGGCCCTAACGCACTTGAACCTCGACGTCTAAGTTCGATCACAAATTTCACGGCCCCCCGACCCCACAATACTCAACGAGTACTTCTGTCTACAAAAAGCTTCTCAAACTTGGCCGTTCGAAGTCGGCATAAAACTGTAGGTCCTTCCACTCGTGAGAGAACAATAGCGTACACAACACGAGTGGTTACTGAGGAGCTAGGCTCTGGCCCTCTGCTCGGATCATTTCCTTGCAGTAGCCAACGTATTTAAGTACTCTGTCAAAGGAGTTGAGAAAGAAACATGGTTTGACGTTGGAAAGCAACGGACGGTCGAGTCTCCCAGAAAGTCACTCTCAGTTCGTCGCCGCGGGCACAAACAACAGAAGAAGATTAGGATGCTGCTAAGACGACATCAAAGAGGCTACCACTGATGAGCAGTGGTTGTACAACACACCTGCAGGCGAAAGCAGTGAGCCTGCTAAGCAACGCTGACGCCTGCAATGAACTACCAGACCAAGCTTGGCAAGATGAAGAAGGAAGAGCGTGGTAAGCGCGCAATTGAGAAGATGAAGAAGTCTTACCAAACTGGGAAGAATTCATCCAGTGGATATAAGAAGGCTGTCGGACGAAAATGGACAACTGGTAGTAGCTTGGTGCTGATGATCTGAAAAGATCACTTGGGGATGAGGACTGGCTGTCACACGAAGTGCCACTCAACCTGGTCGGTGGGAAACGTGACCAAAAATGCTGTCCTCTAGAAAAGAACCCACAGCATGGACGTCTGGGATAGAGCGTCACAATGGGCAGCTATAACTTCAAGGTGGCTAAGGTTTTGTCTGACTCGGCTCCTCAGCAAACAGTACAAACAATACCAGATCGAAGGTAGCTGGGTCGTGGTGTGGGTCTGCACATCTCAGTCCCGGTGCGAAGTAGAAGTATTCGGCTCCCACTATGCGATAACGCAACAGTGGACACCCGCGTCTAAGTAGGAGAAGAACCTCAAATATAGAAGACCAAACTGTGGCACGTGGCGTTGTGGGTATGTGCGTCGACCCCAACCTCAACGTCGGAGGTTCGATTCCAGCTCTGAGCGACAAAAATAGTTTTCACGGCCCCACCTCTTTCGACTCACTGACAATGCTCAAAGAGTATTTCCTGTCTAGAAAAAGCTTCTCAAACAAAGCCGTTCGGAGTCGGCATTAAACTGAAGGTCCCTTCCACTCGTGTGAGAACAATAGCCCGCACACCACGAGTGGTTGCTGAGAAGCTAGGCCCTGGCCCCCTACGGGCTGTAGCGCCACCCATATTATATTATTATAAACTGCAGAGACGAGGAGAAGGAGGAAGGTATCTATTGTACATTTTCTCTGAAATTGCCGTACTCTCTCCTGAAGAACATGTCATTTAGAAGCCTACTACTTCAACAAGCCGTCCGATCTAAGTAGTCATATCTAACGCTGCGGAATAGGTTTATAAACATCCTCGTAGTCATACAACCGATATACCCTGAGTTTTGCAACCAATTATAAAGTTTCGCTAGCAAAGAAGAAGAAATGTCATTCCGTTCGCCATGTGTTTCACCCATTACAGCACCTAAGTTTATGCAATGATTTACATGCAATTTTCAAATACTAGTCCTTTGGCCTCAATTTGTATCCATTAACGCCAATCGACGACTGGAATATCAGCTCCATACGGCCCATCAACAACGATCCTACTTCTTCCAACAACTGTAGAGATATATCCCTACTTTAGGTCGTGTACAAGATCCTGTCCACATTATTGTGTGAACGTCTAAAGCCGTTTTGCGTCGCATCAATCGGCGGATTGGAGGAGACCTGGAGAAGACCAGCGAGTTTCAAATCGATACTCACCATCTTTTCATCGATTTTAAAGCCGCATACGACAGCATTCATCGCAAGGAGCTATTCGAAGCGATGGCCGAATTCGGGATCCCGGGAAAACTGATCCGGTTGCACCACGCTAACCAGTTCGGCTCCAAATCCTCTGAACCGTTCGAAACCTGCACCGGATTTCGGCAAGGAGATGCGCTGTCGTGTGATTTCTTCAATCTGGTACTGGAGAAGATAGTGCGGCGGGCAAAAGTCAACACGGAAGGCACTATCTTCTACAAGTCAGTCCAGCTGTTGGGATACGCGGATGACATCGACATTGTCGCGCGGTCCCAACGTGCCATCGTGGAAGCTTTCACGGCAATTGAGGAACAGGCGAAACGAGCTGGCCTTAAGGTCAACGAGGACAAAACAAAATATATGCTGTCGAGCAAACAACGATCCGCCGCACACCACCTAGGCCAAAACGTTACAATCGACAGCTACAATTTCGAGGTAGTAAAGGAGTTTGTCTACCTCGGGGCAAATGTAGACTCCACGAATGACATCGTAGTGGAGATCCGACGTGGAATCGCCCTTGGCAACCGATGCTACTTCGGTCTGTCAAAAAAACTGGGCTCGAAACTCCTGACTCGAAGGACCAAAGTCATGCTCTACAAAACCCTTATCGTGCCAGTCCTACTTTATGGAGCCGAAAGCTGGACATTAAGTAAGGCTGCAGAGCTGATTGTTGGTGCCTTCGAAAGAAAAATTCTACGTCGGATATATGGTCCCGTCTGCGAGGAAGGCGAATGGAGGAGAAGACCCAAGCGCGAACTCTACGAGCTGTTCAAGGATGTGAATGTAGTCCGGAAGGCAAAAATCCGTCGACTACACTGGCTCGGCCACATCGAGCGAATGGACAACAACGCTCCAGCAAAGAGGGTCTTCGAATCCGAGCCTCCTGGTTCGAGAAGGAGAGGAAGACCGAACCTCCGGTACAAAGACCAAGTCATCGCGGATGCAAGACAGCTTGGCCTTGATGACTGGAAGCAGCGTGCCCAGGACCGTCACCGATGGAAGGCAGCAATTGCTCAGGCTCAGACCCTTCATGGTTCGTCTGCCTGATAAGTAAGTAAGTAAGCAATCGGCGGGTTTCAGTGCGACTTCCTGCCTGATAAATCGATTATAATTTAAATCTTCACATTAAGGCAATCCATGGAGCAAACGACAGCAGTTATCGCAAGAAACTATTCGATGCTACGGCCGAATTGGGGATCTCAGAAAAATTGATTTAGTTGTGTCGCACCACACTAAAACTAACGCTGTACACTGTCCAGTTTGTTACATGGACTTTCGAGGAGATTTCGTGCGTATCATGCCATTTCTTCAATCTGGTATTAGAGAAGGTAGTGTGACAGGCTGCAGTGAACCCGAAAGGCACTATCTTCAACAAATCAGTCCTACTGTTGGGTTACGCAGATTACCATTGTTATGCATTAAAACGTGTTGCTTTTACGGCAATTGAAGAGCATACGAAATCATTCTACATTTCTGCCAAAAGTTTTGAAACTATTGACCACAAGCGACAACACTTCAAAATACAAATGCTTAAAATGTGGATTGCAAGATAACAAGCATCAAACTATGGATTTCGTTGAAGAATATTTTAGAAATTATTGCGACTTTAGAACTCTTGTTCAAGACACCAGTTTACTCACATCCGTCACATATCGCCTATAGTGGCTGTCAGTAGTGACTGCATCTACAGCAAAAAGTATGGGTTGCCGAAGGTTCTTAGGTGTTACACCAGCGCACTTCGACCCAACCTTCATTTAGGTAAATGGGCTGCCCACGAAATCGCTGTACACTTAGACCATACTCGTCCCATTGTGTTAGCATACTCAGACTACTACCCAGGCTGCTCCTACACTACTGATTGGGATGGTGCCATTAATTTGCTCACAACGGCGAACTCTGATCAGATTTTACAATCGGATAAAGCGTTTTAACTTTGCTTTCACTGAGATTCGAACCAGAGAATCCTCTGCTCGCTGGCGGGCACTCAACCAACTGCACCCTTCAGCTGCACCTAATCACGTAACAACAGAACAGTGGACTTTAGTGTGGTTGCGTCTAAGAGTATGAATAGCAAATCATCGCTAAGCAACGTTGACAGGCAACTTCCCCCATCATCACCAAGCTTTACTGCATCCGCGATAACTCGATTTTTTCCTCCTTCTCGAACTAAGGGGTGTTGATGCGCTCGACGGGGCCGAGCCAATGTAAACGTCTCGACATTTATCACTCTTCCGGACTACATGCACATCTTGATTCAGCTCGTTGATTTCTTATTTTTGTCAATAGTCCTTAAAACAATTTTCAACATTTTTTGAAGCCACCAGATTATCGTTTTTGCTTATCGTCCACTTTTTAGAATCTTCACCAAGTTACCATTTCTGTAACTCACTTTTGTTCCGAATGGATGACGGATGACGATATCCCTTGTTGCCTTAAAATCCAGTGATGTCGGTTCCTACGGAAGTTGATGTGGCCTGAAGTCGATAGGTATGTACGTCGATAATATATGACAATCCAGACACAAGATGTTGCATATGGAACCAGTGTCTTCAAAAATGTACTCTCTCCGGCGACAATGTTGCTGAGTTCCCTCTCTCTTCCCGCAATCAAGTCTGACTGATGACATTCACGGACACCTCTTTCCTTACATTTTGATCCAATTTAGGGGCGCACTGTCATACGCGCTAGTCGTTGCCTTCAGACACATTTATTCGATTTCGTCAAGTGCCCCGTGGAATGTGAAGAGGGTGGAACAGCACCACCCCCGTCCGACTGACAAGATCGCACGATCGTCCATTACGTTCCCCGCGTCTGGTCATCCCACAGATGTGTGCCAGCCAACTGGAGACAATTTCCAAATGAATATGTTTTTGAATTCACTTCAATTGAAAGATTGTCGTACGCGGGTTGTCTCCTTGGCCAGCCCGGGGCCCGTGCACATGGGGCCTCTCGGAACCGATGAACCGCGAGCACACATCGTGCGCGAGATAAGTCAAACACCTCAGATTTGTGAATAGGTACTCGTACTCGTACTCGCGTCCATGCGGAGGGAGGTCTTGCAAAAAGAATCAAGCAATCTACATGTCTGTGCCCGGGCGAAAAGAGGGAAAAGAATTCGCCCCGCTAAGTGCGGTCGCCATTAAGTAATTCAATTGAATGAAATAAACTGCCGAGAGTGGTCTCATGTGGAATGCAGGGCTGACGCTGGCCCGTAATGAATTTCGAGGATACTTTCACTCGGGGACTGGGCCTGGGCGTGATTATTTGGTGATTTAGGGCCAACTTGATTGGACGGGATTAGGTCTGACCTTATCCATTGTGCTGATGACGGTGTGCGCGTGCTTTGTGTGGGTTTCGTCAATTGATCGTGCTTCCAAGGTCCAAGGTGATTGTGAAATTCGTTCTCCGTGGCGAGCTGTTAATGCTATCTTAATTGCTTGAGAATGAGGTGAGAAATCGATTTGTCACCCATGCTGGGTGTTCTTCTGTTGATGTTGCCTACTTTTTGTTTGCGCCGTAGTCTGGGTGGAAGCTGGCGCTTAACAACGACCCGACGGCTGACAGTCTTCTGGTCCTTGCTGGGCGATGTCCACCTCAGTTTGTTGGCAAACCGAATTCAAGCGTTCGTCTGAAGCTAGGGTATTTGGTAGCGTATGTATGTATGGAGCTAGTCGCATGAATGATAGCATAAGAGCAAATCTTTTTTTTGCAATTTGACCCTATTCTAGACTCTGTATCATACAATGGCATGCACCTACTTAAGCTTCTTCAAATCCAACGCTTAAGATGGCTAGGTCATGTAGAGCGGATGGACACCACAGCTCCGGCCCGAAGAGTCTTCGACACCGAGCCATTGGGACAGCGCAACAGAGGACGTCCTCGCACTAGATGGAAAGGACCCCAACCAACTTGTTGTGCGCAACTGGAGGCAGCTGGCGAAAGATCGTGCTGGCTGGAGAGGCATGTTGGTTGAGGCCCAGGTCCACCCCGGACTGTAGCGCCATTCAAAGAAGAAGAAGAAACTTTCCCAACGCAAAAAAGTTGTGTGTTTTATTTCTGTGTCTCCGTGTTTATTTGTTCATCTGTGTAGTGATTTGTTGAGCTATGGTCCTCATCAAAGCCTACAAGAACAATTCAAATGCCCACTCTTTTTTTAGCTTTGCCAGACGGTGTACGCTCGGGTTTTAACTATAGCTAAAGTATTTGTGACATCTTCTCTAGAATTGGTAAGCAAAACCATCGAGTTTGGTTCGACGTGTGTCCACCAGTTGTCTGTAGGTCTGTCGAAAAACTTGGGGTCAAGACTCCTGACTCGAAGGACCAAAATCATGCTCAACAAGGCTTTTATTTTGCTGCTCTTACAAAGCTGGGTAACAAGCAAAACTGCAGCGCTGATTATTGGCGCCTTTGAAAGAATAATTTTACATCGGATATATGTTCCTATCTGCGAGGAAGGTGAATGGAGGAGACGACGTAACCGCACACTCTACGAGTTGTACCAAGATGTGGATGTAATGAACATGAATATCAACACTTTAGGGGATGGCCATCTACAGGAAAGATGGTCTTCGAATCCGATCGTCTTGGTGAGAGAAGAAGAGCATGATCAAGTCTCTGGTACAATGACCAAGTCATCGCGGAAACTTAATGATTGGAAGCAGCGTACCCAGGACTGTCAACGATGAAAGGCACCGATATCTCCGACCTCTCAGATTCTCCATAGGTCGTAGGCATTTTGTAAGCATGTAATTAGTTACTTTTGACATTCTGGCCACACTCGGCGGGATCAATCTCGAAAAAATGGCTCTTATCGGCAGATGATGCGCTGCCAAGAGATTTCTTAAACATCATTCAAGGAAATTCACTGCCCACTCTACAGGCACGATTTGTCCATAATTCGTTCAACTTTTACGTCCTCCTCCTCTCTGTTTAACGAGCGCCTTCTAAGATCAATGTGCACTTGGGCCTCAGTCAGTATTCCTCTTCAACTAGCACCGTCTTGGGCTGTGCGCCATCATTTTTGCACATTTGGTTGAATAAGGCCCCTTTCAAGCTGGAAACTCCATCCGAGGCGCGGTATTTCTCTACTGGGGAACTGGTGCTGGACCCGGAGATTATTAGAGCCGGAGGGTTGCTGCCGAATTGCTCTACATGAGGCGTCCATCTGGGTCGATGTCGTTGTATAGCTTGTCGAGTTCGTCTTTCAGTCTTTCTTCTAAGCTCCCACTTAGCCAATATGCCTGGATGTGATTTGAAGGATATTCGTCTTTAAGTGACCAGGAATCCCTTTGCCCGCATTTGATATTGCCAGCGCTTTTCAAAATTTAGTCTGGGCGAGTGATGTAAATGTGACTGGTCAATAACACGGAGTTTTGCTGACATTCAAACAGATGCGACTATAGCGCATTGAAGCAGTGAGCTATGTTGGCATATGCAACAGCATCATTCACTAATAGTTCCTCCTACGTTACAATGAGTTAGTTGGCAGCGTGCCTTCCTGTTATGTTCTGTTCTTCTCATACCATTTAAAAGAGCCGGCCCTTGCTTACTTAGCATACAAGAGAGGAATTGCCGGCTTGGAACACATATGGTACATATTATAGCGACCAACTTCAAACAATTCTCCTTGAAACGTTAGACGATTTTGCCTACAAGTCCTCGTTGGACACCAACGGACCTAACCTTGAAAAAAGCCGCTCCTTATTTCCAGCCATTACTGTTGAGAACAATAAAAAGGCTGTGAAAGAGGGCAAAACTATGTTTATGCTGTTGCCAGCACATTTCTGCGAAAGTCAGAGCCAACAATATCAGAACAGTGATCAAACTTGAAAAATTCAGTATTTTTTGGGAGCAGAAATAAATCGAAGCCAATGATACTTGAAGAGACTGAGGCTGGGCAAGTGCATCTTACAACACAAGGTACTATCCAAATGTGTTGTCGAAAGCAGCTATTGACCACTGACCACATACTTACTAATATGAGGGGATGAAAGGAGGGACTATTGGTTCCACGTCGCCTTGGAACATAAATTCAAGCGCATTTCCATGAAAGACTCGAAAATTGTGGGGCTATTTGCAATGAACATGGGGAGCGATTCCATCAGGACCTCACAACTAAAGAAAAACGTTATAAATGCAAGTGGAGCGTCGGACGGATTCATAAAAAAGCAGACCCTTTGAACTGCGCCAAATACAGAGGCATCAGTACTGTGTGAACGCCTAAAGCCATTCGTCAACAACCTGGTCGGTCCATACCAGTGTGGCTTTAGGCCAGGAAAATCCACCATCGACCAAATATTCACACTTCAAATTTTGGAGAAAACCCAAGAGCAACAAATCGATACCCACAACCTTTTCATCGATTTTAAGACCGGGTATGATAGCATCTATAGACACGAGCTATAGTCTGTTTGGCGTCCCTAGCAAACTCGTCCGTTTGTGTAGGATGACGATGGAGAATACACGCTGCTTCATCAAAGTCGGTAAAGACCTTACGGAGACCTTTGTGTCAAAAAAGGATTCAGACAAGGCGACGCGCTGTCATGCGACTTTTTCAACATCGTTCTTGAAAGAATTGTTCAAAACAACGCCAACAGCAGAGCGCTACAGTCGGGATGGACCTGGGCCTCAACCGACAAGCGTCTCCAGGCATCTCTATCTTTAGCTAGCTGGTTGGTTGACGTCCCTTTCCACTTGCATGCGCCACCTGAGTCGCGGTCTTCCTCTACAGCGCCGTCCCTCTGGGGTGGATTTGAAGACTTTTCGAGCGGGAGCATTGGTTTCCATCCGCTCTACATGACCTAGCCATCTCAATTGTCGCATCTTCACTCTTCTGGCGTCAGTCGATGTCGCAGAACAGCCCGTATAGTTCGTCATTATATCTCCTCCTCCACTCACCATCTATGCAGAAGGGACCGAAAATCACACGAACAATTTTCCTCTCGAAGCAACCAAGAGCAGCTTTTGACAAAGTCCATGCCTCCGCGCCATATAGCAGGACTGGGACGCTTAAGGTCTTGGTTGTTCGAGAGAGGTCTTTGTTGACCAATTGCTTTCTTAGCCCGAAGAAGCAGCGATTGGCAAGAGTTATTCTTACTAGCCCATGGGCTAGTAAATCATTTTAATAACAACACCGACTTGTAATACGAGTGCAATGTGACACAGTTCGATTAACAAATTCCAGCGCACCAACACTAGTCTCTTTTTGTACCCATAACGCACTCGACCAAAAAAAAGTCAACGACAATACACGACCTCGACCAATAACGCTCAAGCTCACAATATCGATCTGGAACCAATCCAAATCCAGTCAGAGTACCTTGTCCATTCCGATGCATCATCGGGCATCTCCGAGTGGGCATGTCTTGCATACCGAATGAAGGAGCGCTGATGTTGATTAAGTGGCGGCACTTGAGTGTCTGAACTTTTCATTAACATACGCCCGCGCTGTGCGATGCATACTGATCGATGTTCGAGCACTTGCTGCAGCTGAGCGTGTATCAACGGCAGCACGTCGGATTCACTAGGCAATTTGAGATCATTTCTGGAAAATTGAATGACTTTTCTTCGGAAATGTGTGTTTAATTTTGACAAGAGTGTGGCACGGTTGTTTGATGGTTGCCCGTGTGAATGACACGAAACTCGTGACAGTGATCGTTATGCTAAAACCGAGCGTCTAGGTCTGGGCGGTCGGCCTTAAGAAACTGTGTGCGGATGAAAAGAGGAAATGGCAGGCAAACTGGAATTGCTTATATTTAATTTGCAAGCCTTGGTTGTTGTATTTTTTAGCGGTCAGCGGCCAACGATGAGCTTTTATGATTTTGCCAATGATTTGGATTTCTTTTAAGTATTTACGATGACGGAGGAGTGCATTTGTACTTTTCGATGCACTTATGGAGTATGGCCAAGAAGAGAACGATCTCATTTGCCGACGATGTTCCTGCGTCTAGAAACAAACAGAAAGAGAGTAGAGCAAATATATCAGTGTATTATTAGGAGTAACTAATAACTACTTCTGCCATATTGCCTGATACATGTTGTCTTCTTTTGGCTGTCGCTGGTCAGGAGATGCATACCAGGCTCACTTATTGCTATGAGCGTACAAGTATTAATAATAATAATATGTGTGGCAGTACGGCCCGCAGAGGGCCTGAGCCTAGCCTCTCAGCAACCACTTGTGCTATGCGTGCTATTGTTCTCCCACAAGTGGAAGGGACCTACAGTTTTAAGCCGACTTCGAAAGGCCAAGTTTGAGAAGCTTTCTCTAGACAGCATTGAGCATTGTCAGTGACTCGAAAGAGGTGGAGCCGTGAAAATGACTCTTGTCGCACAGAGCATGAATCGAACCAGCGACCAGGTTGGGGTCGACGCACATACTCACAACGCCACGGCCCACCACCACGTACAAGTATTGCATAGTGTTAAGATGCCATTCAATATCCAAAGTGGTGTACCTCAAGAATGCACACTGTCACCACTATTATTCGTGGTATTTATCAGCGACGGGGGACATCAAGATGCCTATGACCACTAGCTAAAACACCTAGTTTACAAAGGCGTCTGCCTACAGTGACATCGGATAATGGACATTCACCTGATGGGTAACAGTCTTCTAGCCGAGGCAGGCAAAGAAGGTCTACAAATAAATATAGCCAAGACAAAATCTCTGCGCACATCGAACACCAGCGCTCAGCGCATCTAGGAAGTATAGTCCCCACGAACCGCGATGACACCGAATTAAATGTACCGGGAAGGATCGGGAAGGTTAATGCTATCCGCAATCTGGAAGACCTAAGCTACGACTGTTTCGCTCCAACGATAGGTGCTGGTAAACTCCTAAATTGAACCTGAAGCAGAGTTCATTTAAGGCATCCTATTATTTTCGCGTTGAAACATAAGAAATGGCTTGGACACCTAAGTTCTTCACGGGTTGTCCTAGACTTGGTCAGCATAGGCGTTGGATCCGTTAAAGACTAGATAGATCCCAAACGGTGTTTGGTGTGATCTCTTCATGATGGCTCGTGACTTGTGGTGTCTCAAGACACCCTGCAGAACTGGATAAGAGAGGTGCATCGTAGGCTCTCGATTCCACAGCCACATACATCTCACTGTGAAACAAAACAAGAGGTTTGTTGAATCTAATCGAAATTTCTTATTCGATTGAAAGGCCGATGTTATGTACTCCGCGGCTTAGCAGGGTGGCGCGTATTTGAGTCATCCCGTGTTCCATGACTCCGGCCCATAAACCACGCAGAATTTGAACGATAGCATGGCCGACGTTTGTACTCCGCGGCTTCACAGGGTGGCGCGTATTTGAGTCATCCCGTGTTCCATGACTCCGGCCCATAAACCACGCAGAATTTGAACGATAGCATGGCCGACGTTTGTACTCCGCGGCTTCACAGGGTGGCGCGTATTTGAGTCATCCCGTGTTCCATGACTCCGGCCCATAAACCACGCAGAATTTGAACGATAGCATCATTTGTGCCATTGGGACCCGGCAACAGAGGACGTCCTCGCAGGAGATGGCGCACACAAGTGGAAAAACACCTCAACCAAGCAACGTCGCCTAGGTCCTCCACGGACTATCATTGCAGCCGCTTGTGCGACTGCCAGGAGCTCCCCTTCATAATGCTTTCCGATAGAAAAGCCTCGTTTAACAATTCAAATTGTACGCCTGCGCGTGGGCCTATACTCATACTCGAGACACCCGTATTGACTTGGATGGGTTCATTTGAATTTTACTCCTCCCTTGTAGTGAAATAATACACAATTCACGGGCATTACATAAAGCCTGAGATCCAGCCCTAGGTCTGTAGACGACAAGTCGGAGAAGGTCTAGTAAGACATCTAAGCCATCCGTTCGAGTGATGGCAATTGCTCCTGTGACACCTAGACATGCAAGTCTCTGGATCTCGCTTACTAGCTTTAAGCTGACTGTCTATGTGGAATGTACATAGAAACGAACCCCGATCTATTCAAGTCTGGACCAGGGTCTAGCTTCTAAAGCAACCACTTATGCATTTGTGGTCTAGAGTAAAACGCCGACTCTGAACGTTATAGATTCTGTTGAACATACAGAATCTGAGGCTCCTACAACACAGAACCCTTCAGGGACTGTAAGGCTTCTTCTCTAGCCAAGGAGTCAGCTATTTCGTTGCCTTCTATCCCCGTGTGCCCAGGCATCCGGCAGAGTTGTACTTTGTTCGTCCAACTAAGCTGTTTAAGCTTCTGTAGGCATTTCCACGTTAACATGTATAAGAGATGCAACTGTTTGATAGCCATCTGTGTTGGGCCTCAGTCGGAGGCAGACCTGCCACTAGATTCTACAACAACTACGTCGTTGTCCCTGTAGTTGTTCTCTTATTAGTGGATTTGGCCTAGCTTCATGACGACTCCCATTCTAAAGAAAGGAGACCCTCTAAACTGATAAGTCTCCTAAATATACGATTTTGTCTGCACCTCTGTGTAAACGCCTGAAACCCTACGCTAACAGCCTTTGCGGGTTCAGGTCAGCAAATTCCACTATTGACCAAATATTCACATTACGGCAGATCTTGGAAAAGACCCAGGAGTCTCAAGTTGATAACCACCACCTATTCATCGACCTTAAGGCCGCGTATCACAGCATTTATTGAGACGAGTTATACAGCGCCTTGTCTAGTTTTGGCATCTCTGCAGAACTCGTCCGTCTTTACAGAATGACGATGGAAAACAACCGATTCTCTGTCAAGGTCGTTAAAAATTGTACCGAGACCTTTGATGTCAGAAAAGGATTAAGACAAGGCGACGCACTGTCATGCGACTGTTTTAACATCATTCTCGAGAAAATCTTGCGGAACTCACCAGAGACACGATCTTCCAAAAATCTGTGCAACTGCTCGCATATGACGAAATTGAAGATTCGGAAGAACACAACGGACTGTCAGTGGGGCGTTCGTGAGCATCGAGAAGGAAGCAAACCAAAGGGGCTTGTGGTTAATGAGGGTAAGACAAAGTATATGGTATCAACGAAAAGGTCCACCAACACCGACGTCTTGGACAAAACTTCACCATAGACAGCTACAACTTTTAAGTAGTCAAAGACCTTGTCTTGTGCTTAGACAATGACACTACCGCGAAGATAAAACGGAGGATCAGACTGGCTGGCATTTTCGCGCTCGGAAGGCCACTGAGGAATAAGACCTTGATAGTCCCAGTACTGCTGTATGGCGTAGAAGCATGGACACTAACTAAAGCGGACGACGAGGACATTCTTGGTCGCTTCGAGAGAAAAGTCTCTCGAATTATCTTCGATCCCGTATGTACTGATGGTGTTTGGAGGAGAAGACTGAACGGCGAGCTGTACGGGCTGTACAGCGACATCGATCTGTTGAAACGAATTCGAATCTCTCGTCTCAGATGGCTAGGTCACGTCGAATGAATGGACAACAATTCTCCGGCCCGTAAAGGATGGACAACGCGGTAAAGGAAGGCCACGCCTACGGTTGCGCACGCAGCTAGATGAGGACCTGCATGAGTTGAAAGTGAGTAGCTAGAAAGGACCACAACTAGCAAAGGACCACGCTAGGTGGAGAAGCATGTTGGCAGGTCCACCCCGGACTGTAGTACCAACCAAGAAGAAGAATCTACACATGTCGTCCCAT